>CANSGD010000861.1:0-448729 GCA_947645195.1 Patellifolia procumbens | reverse complement strand
CTCCATGATTTATCTTTTATATCCTTCGATTGACTTGCGGGAGTCTCAGCTCGTTGACGGCCACTGCTGCCACCACCATTGTCGACGTCCTCCCAACCACTATTTCTCTGTCTTTTGTTCATTGTAATGCAACCGCCACGTCTCCCTCCTTGGCTCTTCTCTGTCTGTCGTGATTGTGCCTTCCTAATTCATGGAGGCATTATCAAAATCCAGTTCACAATTGAATTGGGTTGGTTGTGGTAGTTTGGTTTCATGGTGGTGTTTGCTGCGTTTGTGGCGGTGATAGTCGTGATTTGCGGTTGGGGTTTTGTGGTGGTTTTCAATTGGGTTTCGTGGTATTGGTGGTTTTCTTGCGAGATTTCTTGGTGGTCGGTGGTATTTTGGACTGTTCCTGGGTGAGGTTTGGCAAGGTTCAGTGGTGGTCGGTGGTATTTTGGGTTTGATTGGTGTTAGAGGCTGGTGTTCGAAATTCGATTGGTGGTACTGTGTGGTGTTTTAGGTCTGATTAGTGGTGGCTGAGATTCTAAGGTGGTATCGGTGGGGGTGGTGATGGATGGGGAGTGGTGGTGACGGTGTGGGTGTGGGGAAGGGGTGGGGGTGGTTGGCAGGGAGTGGGGTGGGGGGAAGGTTTTGTTTTTGTTTGTGGTGGTGTTAATGGAGTTTGTGGTGGTGGAGTGTGGGAAGAGGAGCTGGCAGTTGGTGAGGTGGGGTTTTGTTTTTTTTTGAAGTTAAATCAGGTTATTAAAAAGAGAAATTAAAAAAATTAACTTTTACCTGTTATAACAGGTTACCAGGTAACTTGGGACTGTTTATGGGAGATGGGTGTCATAGTTTGGACTGTTCCTGGATTATTAATAGTTTGGACTGTTGACAGAAGATGGCCAATAGTTTGGACTGTTTTGTCAATTTTTCCATATAATTAACATCACTTACTACTAACAATTAATCTTAACTCAATCAACTTAATCACCCTCCACCAAATTAACCCTAACCCCCACCTCTCCCCCCCCCCTTCATTTCTCTGCCATCTTCATCTTCAACCTCTCTCCCCTTCTCTCATCCTTCCTCTGTAAAACCGCCGCCGCCACCACCAACCACCGCCTTCTTCTTCATCTATAAAATCACCGCCGTCACCATTCACCATCAATATCTTCATCTTCAACTTCTTCCATTTTTAGATCTGCCGACATCAACACCACCAAGGCCATAATGGGCCGAAATCACCACCACCAAGGCCGAAAACGGCCGAAAACACCACCATCAAGTCTGGAAACGGCCGAAAAAACCACCATCAAGTTCGGAAACGGCCGAAAAAACCATCACAAAGCCTACACTTGGTCGAAAACATTTTCAGATCTGAGTTGAAGGTTGAGAGACATCCGTTTTCGGCCCGGTGAAATTTGAGTTTGATTTTTAGATCTGAGTTGAAGGACAAGTGAACTCAGATCTGAGTTTGGAACGATTTGAGTTTGTTCTGCCATTGTTATCACTCGTTCCAAACTCAGATCTCGTGGTTGTTGTTCTACCATTTTTTGTGCTTTTGCTCTAGTGAGGCACACCTTGCCGACGTGATCTCTAATAACAAACCCCAAATGAGGCTTGCCCATTGGAAAGGTTAGAACCATTAATAATCGTGCAACCCAAGTATTGCTTGTCCATAAGTAAAATGTTTTTGAAGATCCTTTAATAGACATATTCTTAGAGGGTGTTTTTAAAATCTTCCATTTTTTTGATTTGCAGATTATGATTTTGCGTACTGATGTTTTGTTGGGGTGGTGTTCAGGTGGAGGTGAGGGTGGTGGGTAATGGTGGGCTGGTGTTTTGGTGGCAGTGATGGTGGTGGATGATGGTAGGGTGGTGTTTTGATGGCGATGAAGGTGGCAGTGAAGGTGGTGGGTGAGGGTGAGGTGGTGTTCTGGTGGCAGTGAAGGTGGTGGGTGATGATGTTCTTCATGCTTAATTACATAGCAATGGTCCCCACTCTCCTTAATTATATAGCCAAACATTTACCTAATACCACATTAAAAAATTTGCATTGGTTTCCGTGTTTTTTTAGAAACATTGCAACTAAATAAAAACGGAGGTAGTATATTACCTCCTCATTTCTTAGTCAATGACCAAAAAAACTATAATGCTGCTCAAAAGATGCCATAGTTTCATCGATTGCAAGTACTATAAATTAGTATTTTTTCTGTTTGTCTTTTTACAAGAAAAGTTAATGAGGGAAAAACGATACAAAATTTAGAGAGAAAATTCTGGCACTACTTTCAAAATGAAAATATTTTCTTTCACTTTGACTTCACGCTTCTCATCGCATACTCTCTTTTTTCAATTTGTGCTGATATTTTTAAATAAACATTGAGATATATAAATCCGACATCTTACCTTAGCCTTTGGTTATAGATATTAATAAAAAGTAAAGTGCGTTGAATCTTGGGAAATAGGAATACAAAAATTAAAGTGTTGCAAATTTGAGTATATGGAGTATTACCTGGAAGAGCATCGCTGGAGACCAGGATTCCTAACTGTTAGATGATATGAAAATATTCATTATTTTCATATATATCATTTGTATTTATGTAAACTATATTAGTTAGTCATGTATATCTTTTAGATATTATTGTTTCCTAGTTTATAGGAATTGTTGACTTTCTCTTGTAAAGCTAGTATATATTGTTAGGTTGTAACAATTAATCAGTTAAGGAATTATCTTCTTTCATGGTATCAGATTTTAGGGTTATTTTTCCTTTCTCTTCCGCTTTGCCCTACTAGCCGTCCGCCCCTCTCCTTCCCGGCAGCCATGGCCGCCGCTTCTTCTTCTTCTTCTCCCTCTCTCACAAATCTCTCTAATTCTAATATTAAACACAATCTTCCTATTATCCTTGACATGGAAAACGTGCAATATGCTACGTGGGCGGAACTCTTCAAAATTCATGCACGTTCTCATCGAGTCATTGACCATATTATTCCCACGTCGAAATCAAAACCTCCGTCTACTGATGATGAAAAGGAGGAATGGACCACTATTGATGCTACCGTATTGAAATGGATCTATAGCACTATTTCTGATGATCTTCTCAAAACGATCCTTGAGCCGGATCTCACGGCCAAGGAGGCGTGGGAGCCCGTGTCCCTTGTTGCCCATGTTGACCGGTCCCCTATTCCCCGTAATCCTGTGTCGGCCCTTCGTGACCCGAATTGGAAACAGGCCATGGATGATGAATATCATGCTCTAATGAAAAATAAGACTTGGGAATTAGTACCTCGTCCTCCTCATGCTAATATTATTCGGTCTATGTGGATATTTGCTCATAAAGAAAAATCTGACGGTTCTTTTGAGAGGTACAAAGCTCGTCTTGTAGGTGATGGGAAAACGCAGCGAGTTGGAATTGATTGTGGGGAGACTTTTAGTCCTGTGGTCAAACCTGCTACTATTCGCACTGTTCTTAGTCTGGCTCTTTCTAAGGGTTGGGCGCTTCACCAGCTTGATGTGAAGAATGCGTTCTTACATGGTGAGCTTCATGAGACAGTCTATATGCATCAGCCGGTTGGTTACAGGGACCCCACTTATCCTGATCATGTTTGTCTTCTGAGGAAGTCCTTATATGGCCTGAAACAGGCCCCTCGGGCTTGGTATCGTAGATTTGCTGATTTTGTGACTAACATTGGTTTTGTGAACAGCAAATCTGATCATTCCTTGTTCATCTATCGCCGCGGTACAGACCTCGCCTATCTACTGCTCTATGTAGATGACATTATTTTGACTGCTTCATCTGATACACTCCGCAAGTCTATCATCGCCAGCCTAGGCTCTGAGTTTGCGATGAAAGACTTGGGATTGTTGAGTTATTTTTTGGGTATTGCTGTATCTCGTCATGCAGGTGGCTTATTCCTATCTCAGCGCAAATACGCTGAAGAAATCATTGAACGCGCTGGCATGTCGGCGTGTAAGCCATCTCCTACTCCTGTGGATACCAAACCTAAACTCAGTGCTACCTCTGAGGTTGCTTGCAGTGATCCTTCCTTATACAGAAGCCTTGCTGGTGCATTACAGTATCTTACTTTCACCAGACCTGATATCTCTTATGCAGTCCAGCAGATTTGTCTTTTTATGCACCAGCCTATGGAGGATCATATGAGCGCTCTTAAGCGCATTGTTCGTTATGTGAAGGGCACACTAGATCATGGCCTTCACCTTTACCCCTCTTCCACTGCTACTCTCATTGCATACACAGATGCAGATTGGGGTGGGTGTCCTGACACTCGTCGTTCTACTTCGGGTTATTGTGTGTTTCTTGGTGATAATTTGCTCTCCTGGTCTTCGAAGCGACAGACCACGTTGTCTCGGTCGAGTGCAGAATCAGAATATAGGGGAGTTGCAAATGTAGTCTCGGAATCGTGTTGGTTACGTAACCTACTGGTTGAGCTTCATTGTCCGATTCGCAAGGCTACTTTGGTATATTGTGATAATGTGAGTGCGATCTACTTGTCCGGTAACCCGGTCCAGCATCAGCGTACTAAGCATATTGAGATGGATATTCACTTTGTACGTGAAAAGGTCGCTCGAGGCGAAGTTCGTGTGTTACATGTCCCCTCTCGCTATCAGATTGCCGATATCTTTACTAAGGGTCTTCCCTTGGTTTTATTTGAGGATTTTCGGGACAGTCTCAGCGTTCGCCCTCCTCCCGTTTCGACTGCGGGGTGTGTTAGATGATATGAAAATATTCATTATTTTCATATATATCATTTGTATTTATGTAAACTATATTAGTTAGTCATGTATATCTTTTAGATATTATTGTTTCCTAGTTTATAGGAATTGTTGACTTTCTCTTGTAAAGCTAGTATATATTGTTAGGTTGTAACAATTAATCAGTTAAGGAATTATCTTCTTTCACTAACAACACGAGAAACAAAATTTTCTCTGATATTCCAATCAGCTTTGCCATTGCTGAATTAAGTTTGTTTTTCTGTATATAGGCGTGGAGAAACACTAGTTTATATGGAGTATATATAAGGAGTTGGCAATTTAGTTTTCTAATTAATAAAATAGAAAAGCTGAAATGATCAAGTTATGGTCGCAACTCGCAAGAAATAGTGTCTTATTATATTCATGCACATGATGATGATGGTCACGTCTTTCATTGTGCTCTTTCATTTATTAAGTAGATATAACTAAGGTTGTTAGTAGTGGCCACAGGGCCGGGTTGTACCGGTTTAGTGTCTTGTTAGTTGTATATGAGCTGGGTTTAAAAATTGGCTTTAAACCATTCCGTATATCACCAGGGCTGATTTTGGGTGAATTTAAGGCTAATTTATTTTTTTTAATGAACCTGAATTAATTTGGGGACGGTTCAGGGTCATATTTAGTGCAAGTTCAGAGTCAGGTCTGCCGCTTCAGGGTTTAAATCATTCTTTTAAATTACACCTATAAATTAGGATCCTTAATCTTTAACTGATGAGGAGCGAGAGAGCAAACAGTCTGACCATTACTAGTACAATTTAGTGACTGAACGTGTCAGCATGTAACTAGATGAAAGAAACAAGCCATTTATATAGTAGTACATATTTTCAGGAAAATAATATAGTAACACCTATATGCGTTACTGGCTTTATAATAAGTAGCTGGCCGGTACTAGTCCCGCGATGTTCTGGATTTTTAGTCAAATGTGACTAATATCATTTAGTGTGCTAATATCATTGAAAATAAAAATAAAGTCATCTCATATATATATACTCCATCCGTCTCCCAAAGGATTTCCCATTTGCTTTTCTTGAAGTCAAACTTTGTAAACTTTGACCATAAATTATAACTAATATATAATATAAATAAGGAAAAATTGCCTAGAATAATGCAATATTTTGCTCATTCACAGATAATAATGCAACCTAAAGATTATTCTAGAATAATGCAACCTTTAGGGTCGATTAGGGACTAAGTCACTCAAATGTTTCCTAATTACTTTCTCGAGCTAATTAGGAGGACCTAATCAACCAATTTTACCTATTCTCATGGTAAAATTAATCAACCAAGTATTTCCACAACTCATAGTGATTCGATTGATATCCTAGGAAGTCAATCACATATTCTCATGGTGAAGTCAACCTAAAATCTAGCTAAAGGTCTATCTAAGGTTTCATTTCTCAATCCCCCCCACCCCCACCCCCAACCCCCCACGCCCGCAGCCCCAACCCCCCAACCCCACCCCCCCCCCCCACGCCCGCAGCCCCCACCCCCTGCTGCTCTCAGCCCCACACCCCCCACCCCATGCCGCTCTCACCCCCACCCCCTGCCGCTCTCACCCCACATCCCAGCCCCCACCCCATTTGCCGCCTGTTTTCTAGTTTGCGCTGGTGGGCGAAGGTCGCCGGCGAGCAACGAAGGGAGTGGGCAATAGTTGCGCTGGTGGGTGCGAGTCGCCAGCGAGCAACGGGCTGGGTTGCGTGAGCCTTCAAGCTGCTGCTCTTGATGGTGGTGGTGGTTACTTTGCTGCGGGAATGGAGGAGGGGGTGGGGTGGCCGGTGGTTTCACGGGGAGGGGGAGGGGGTTTGGTTTTCACTTTTTTAAAATCTTTTTGTTTATAATTTTTTTTTAAAAAAAATATTTAGGATAACCAATAACAATACGACACGTGTCTCATTTTACTTATTCTTTAGGTCATAACCGGTTTTACCCCATTTAAAATAAATGGGTTATAAAGGTTGCATTATTCCAGAATAATCTTTAGGTTGCATTATTATTTGCGAATCGCCAAAAGGTTGCATTATTCTAGGCAATTTTTCCTATAAATAATTGTCATAGGTGATCTTGTTAGATTTGTATTAATAGGTACATTCAAAATATCAACATTTTATCATTTTTATTAATAAATAATAGGAGATATAAGCGGTCAAATATGTGCATTGGAGACCGTGCAAAAAGCAAATGGGAAATCCTTTGGGGGACGGAGGGAGTACAACTTAACTTTTGTTTTTCATTCATATCTCCCCATTATTTTTGATAGAAGTATCAACCATAATATGAAGTCATAGTTGAGGTTGTGGAGTCGAATCTTAATATATGAGAATGATGCATGTATAAAATGTTACGAAATGAGGGATGGTAATATATGGTAGATTGCAACTCTTGCCAACACTTTTCAATATATACTACCTTCGTTCCAAGTGTATTGCAACCTTTACCTTATTTGGAAATTTCATATTAATTGCAACCTTTCTATTTTAATCACCGAAAAGATCACATGTGCAATCTTTCTCTCTCTTCATTACTTATTATCACATGATGCAAGTGGGGAAGATGTCCCACTTTTTTTCTATTCTTAATAAATGTGTCAACCCCCTATGTTGCAATACACTTGGAACGGAGGTAGTATATATAGAGTCGGATACTGCTAAAACCTATACTTTGATAAAACTGAAAACTACAATCCTAATTGGAAAAGGGAGTACATATAAGATTTAGAAGGGAACATATTACGATTAGAGAATACGCGTGCTTCTAACATTAAAATTGTGCTGCTAACATCAAAATTGTCGGTATTTTCAAGAATGTCATTAATGAATGCATGCGTACTCCCTTTACTTGGTTTTCACGGTGAAAACAGTTTTTACTTGATCAAAAACTGAACAAGCCTTTGATGAAGATGCCAATTTAACATATTGATACTATTAGAACGAACATGTAAGGCACGAGTATGACCAATCTGAACCTTTACACAAACAAAGCAAATATCAAGTTCAATATGTTTTGATTGTTTGTGTTGATTGGGCTATCGAACAAGTATATAGCAGTATAGTTACTCAAGCAAAATATATCATATCCAACAAGTCTCAGGTACAACATTGGCAATCCCATGTTACTCGATCTTAGCACTGGACCGAGACACAATAGCTTGTCATTTGTAGGATGATACGTGTCATTTTCTTACACAAATTAATTATTTATAATATCTATATATCTTAACCTTAATAATATAAACATATAGTAAAGGATAAGTAGAGTTGATCCAACGGAGAGACTAACTATTCACTAAAAATCAAAGCTTAACTAATTAACAACTAATCATAAGATAAACTAAACAACAATTATATTATTTGTATAGGCATGTCCGACATCTTTAGATGCCCGATCAGACATTTAAATGTCTTGAACCAATTTGGGCATCGACCCTTTTATATATTTTTAACGTCATTTGCAATAAAATAAGCTTCATTTCTTTATGTATGAGACGTGTCATTCATGAAAGAAAAGTTAATAAATCTCGATTTACAAGCGTCGTATAGCGAAGTAATCTGCCCAGAATTTCTTTTATTTACTTTGTTAAATGAAAATTATCAGTTGGAATATTCAAGGGGCAAGAAAATCCCATGCTTTAGGTGAGCTGAATTTTTTGATTCGAAAAACATCGATCGGATATTGTCTTCGTCTTAGAAACAAGGACATTTAATGTCAACTTTTCTCGAATTAAAACACTACTTCACTTTGACACATGGAATATATCCCACCCCAAGCCATAGTGGTGGAATATGAGTTTTATGAAATGAAAACACTTGTGAAGTAATTAGGCTCCGTTTGTTTTAACGGAAAACAATTTTCATGGAAAATCACTTTTCAAGGAAAACAATATTCAATGGAAAATATGATTTTGGAGAAAGTTTTCCTTTGTTTGTTTGGTTAGAAGAAACTTAGGGAGAAAAGGTAAATGGAGTCAAAGAGAAGGAAAGATGGGAGGAGAGAATATAGAGAAGTAAGGAGTGAAAGATGAAAATGCGGCATACCTTCTTTATAAAAGTAAATTGGTTTTCCGTTTTCCTCCTCTTAGAGCATTTTTCCACCTTTAAGAAAATTATTTTCCCCTCCTTACCAAAACAAACAACGGAAAATGGAAGGAGGAGGAAATCCATTTTCCAAGAAAATGTTTTTCCACCAAAACAAACTGAGCCTTAGTCATAACTTAACTTCCCAACTTGCTCACCTTCATATAAGTTGCAGTTTAACTCAATTTTCACTTTGGGTCACTGGCATCTATGCCCCAGCAAGAAAATGAAAATATGTTTTTTTGGCACGAGCTTGACTCTCACTTTCATAATATTATAGAGCCTTGGGTCCTAATAGGCTCGAAATTCATTCTTGAAATTTCAATATGAGAGAAGGTTAGTGGTTAGTCAAACATGAATTCATACAACGACAGAACAAAATTAGGCTCGAAAATCAATTTATCATCATAATTTTCTAAATTGTCTAGCTTAAGCGGGTTAAGTGGGTTGACACGACAAACCATTTAATTAAACAGGTCGAGTTACTGTCAATGGTCTTTGACACGATTAGTTAAATTGGTCAGGTTAGTGTCAAGAATTTTCACCACATTACTTTTAACACGAACATGAAGTCGACACGACACAACATATTTGATAGGTCTACTTTAAATTATTAAATATAACATTGAAGCGGAAAAGTTACTTGTCTTGCTCACATGGAAAAACTTGAAGAGCTTTTACCTTGTTTATATGAGAAGTTGTTTTATAAATTGTTTCAAGAGTGTCCACTAAGGATTGTGTTGGGAGTTACAATATACCAATACCAGTCTCAAATGCAAGCGACGAGTATGAATCATTTATAAATTCAATTACTGAAGTGGTTAATTATCCAAAAAAAGAATTGAATGGTAGTGTAATATCCGAGAAAATTAATCGTTCTTAATTAAGCAAAAAACGTAATTAATTAAAAAAATTATTATATATAATGCGACTTATTAAATTTATCAACGTTAAATAAGCTTAAGTTATTAAAATCGATTTCATAATTTCCTAAAATAATAATATTAAGTTATAAATTTTAAAGTGATAAGTAGTAAGGTTTTAAATTTATTTAATTCTTTTAAGTAGAATAGTAGCTTTAACAAATTATTCAAATAATAAAAGAAAAACCCAATTAGCAATGTTGACCTTCCTCAACTTTGATCTTCCCATCCTCCTTCTTCTTCAAGTTTGGCAATGAAAAAATCTAATTTTGTTCCCCAAGCAATTCTAGACCCTTCTCTTATGGGTATAAAATACCAAGTTTGCTCCCAAACAACACAATTTAAACTCCCTCTTCTTCCCTCTCTTTTTCCCCTACTTTCTTTCTTTCCCCGCCCCTATATCTGTCCTTCCGCCAACTGCACCACCAGGACCCCCTCGCCGGGCACCAGTGCACCACCTAGACGCCAGAAACTTCTGGCCACCACCACGAACCATCGCAGCTCCTCCACCCTCTGTTGTTAGACGTTGTTGCACGCTGCACTCACTCCCATCTTCCCGCCTCCTCGCTGCCGCTGCCCAGCTGTTGCCGTCTACCGCTGTACCTCGCCGGAGCTACCCTCCCCTGCTCCTTTCGTTGCTGCTCACTTGAGAAGAGGTAACATCAGTTACCTCTTTCTTTTATTTGCTTAATTTTATTTACTTAAGTTCATGAGTTTATTTAAAAATTATTATTAGTTGAATAATTTATGTTAATCTTAGTTGATATTTAGCCTAAATCTGAATTTTAGTTAAGTAAAAATCACTTTGTTTATATGTACTAAATTATGAACTTTAATTAAACTAGCTAAATTTTACGAACAAATTATGTTAGTTTGTTTACATTAAGTTATTTTATCTTTTACTAGTTAAACACCTTATGTTAATTAGCCTAAATATGATTTTAGTTTAACCAAAGCTACTTTAACCTATGTCTATATATGTATGCTAGATAATAAACTTTAATCAAAATTTGCTAAACCTTATGGTTAATTATCTTAGTTGTTTATATTAGATTATTTAGTTTGTTTTAAATCAATTATTAATTACATATGCTATATTAGTATTGGACTTAAAATTTGATTTTTAATTTAAGTATAACTACTTTGTTAAAATTATATGCGAAAAGAATCACAATTTAGTAGGAATACTCACAACAAAGGAACGTACAAACATCAAACTCCAAAAAGAATCAAATGCGAAGAGAATAACATAAACTACAACCCTGATAATTAGTAGGAATACTAATCACAATTGTTGTAAAATAGAAAAAAAAAGAAAAAAGGGGTCAGAACCAAAAAGGAAGCACAAATAGAGTTAAAAGGGCAAGCAAATTGAAGGCTGCTTATGCCTTAGCCTTGTAGTTGAAAATTGATGAATGGCCGGCCCTGGGGCGGGGCAGGCGGGGCGCCCGCCCAGGGCCCATAAAGCAATCTAAATCAATTTCACCGCATGCAATTAACGTTCATAAAGTTATACCTCCGTGGTTTGTGTGAGAATTTGAAAGCACAAATTGCAATGCCAAGACCCAGGTTCGACTGATGTCAAACATGCTAATGCTCCTTTTTCTTTTTATAAATTTTGATATATTCCCATTTCCCAATAAGCTTTAACATGCCTCATATCATTTCCTTGTTTCCTTAGTTCTTTATTACTGTACAAGTAAAGTAATTACTAAATCTGAAACATTGAAATTAAATTGGTTGACTATAGTTTATCTAAATATACCATGAAATTAAGATTGTTACTATAAATTTAATTGTTATGTTCAATCATAGAGACTTAAAAAATTATACTATTGAAACAACAATTATTAATGTTAATAATTGATATTTCCTATTTTTCTTTTCATTGTCAAACATATTAATAACGTTAGTTTAAGAAATGAAGGGGGTATAATAATTTTATGTACAATAGTTAATCCTCTCAAAAAAAAAAATGTACAGTAGTTAATATGCTAGTGAATGGTTGATTATTAGTTGCTTATATATGAGTTGTAAAGTCTAAATATTAGATTAATAGGTTGGTATCAATAATAGTTGCGTATCATTGTATCGTTGTTTCATGTGTAATAGCATATTGGCTCCCCATTTTTTTAAAATTGAATTCGGATTGATGTTTGATTTCGTTGTACTCTATATGTATCAAAAAAAATTGTCTAAATATTTTAACTTTGAAAGTCTTTGAACCTACAAACGAAAATTCTTGGATCCTATACTACTCATTTGGACTTTGAAATCATAAATGACCCTAATAGAAGTAATGATATACCCTATATTTGTATGATGAGTTAGGGGCCTACTTTTTTGGATTCGCCCCGGGCCCTGAAAATGTCAGGAACGGCCCTGTGAGTGTATTAAAAGTGAGGTCACTGATCTTACTTGAATTAGTAAAATATTCAAATTTTCCTTCAAAATTTTACTATTTTTTTTTTAATAAAAAATATTGGATAACATTAACCTTTTCACCCAATAAAATTTAATAATTACACTTTGATTTCACTCAATTATTTTTCTAGATCCTCCGCGGTTGCCAGGCTTGATTTATCGCTTGTCAACAAAAAGTAATTGCATGACTATTTGTTTCAATATGTAGGTTCGACAAAAATGTGTGATACGCCTAGCAAGAATCTCCAAGGAAGTTGCCCAGATAATAAAACCTGTAGAGATGCATGCTTGAAAGAGGAAGACGGTAGTATATTCGGCGGAGTTTGTGAAAGTACAACGTCACTAAATGAAAGTGGCGTCACAGAATGCGTGAAAGTTACGATGAAACGACAATTGGGTCGAGAAATCGAAAATGATGCGGATTGCTCCAACCTCGGGCGTGTGGATGCCATCGGATGCTCATCAATATTACAAGGTGTTAAACGCACTTGCGAAGCGCAAAACACATCCAAGAGTGGTGAACGTTGCACCTGCTCATACCTGTGCTGAATTCTGATTTCTGCACATCATCAACAGGCCCGGTTCTGAGGGTAGGCCGGAGGGGCGATGGCCTAGGGCCCAAGGCAGGGAAGGGGCCCCTAAATACAAAAAGCCCAGTTATATTGTACATACGCGAAAGTGGTAAATAAGCCCCTTAAATTTGACTAAACGTGAGATTAAACCCCTCTAATTTCTATTGTAGTGTTTTAACCCCACAACTTTAGCAGAAGGTGAGATTAAACCCCATGATTAAATTTTCTTCAATAAAAATATAGAAAAATAATTGTACAACAAAATGTCATAATTATAGACGGATACGTATAATTTTATTAGAGTCTCTTCTGCCAAAACCCAAAACTCTAACATTGAATCACTCGCATCTCCACCGTCATCAGATTGAACTTGATTTTACACAGCAGCATGGGTAATAATCTGAGTATCAGATTGAATAGCAGGAGTACAACTTGAATTGAAATAGATTGTTTATCATTTGCCACTTTTGGGGAGGATACCATGATTTTGTTATAGGAACCCTTTTTTCCATTGCCACTTCCATCTCCAACTAACATGATGTCTGCCGCTAGGCTATGGTAGCGTTGCTGCCTCCCTGTTGGCCTGATCTTTTATTATCGTATGGTCTTATGTATTACAGGTTAAAGATCACTTCAAAACCAAGAGAAGAGGAATATACTTTTTGATGAATTAATAGAGAAGAACATGTTGAGAGAAAGATTGATATAAAAAACCACGTTCAACTCTGATGTGAAGATATGTATAACTTGTATTTTAATTTTTTTAATTCTTAAAATATTTATCTTTAATCATGGGGTTTAATCTCAGGAGATCGACTTTCTATCTACAATAGTTCACTTGTTCTTTTCCTTTTTATGACCTTTCAGCTTGTATTTTTTTTTTGTCTTATACTGCTTTTTCTTTCTTTTTTTCTTCTTCTTATGACATTTCTTTATTTTTGTGTCCATTTGACATCTTATTTTCACACTCACTAAAGTTTGATTTGTAGATTTCAAATGAACCGTTCTTTATAGGCATTCTTTTAATTTTTATATGACAAATAATACTCTTTTAGGGTTCGTTCAGCTAAAGTCTAATAAGGTCTAATAAAGTCCAACAAGGCCGGATAAAGTTTCATCTAATAAGGTCGAATAAAGTTTCATTTTATAAGGTTGAATAAGGTCTAATAAGAGAAAATAAGGTCTAATAAGAAAAAATAAGTTAAGATAAATTCAGATAAGCAAAAATGAGTTTAAAAGAATAGAGCCACAATCATATAATACTCTTGATACTTGTCTTCTTTCATCTGCACTACATCACTTCTAATACTTCCTTTTTTTAAAAATAATATTATAATATTTTCATAATTCTTTGTTCTAATGCTAAAAAAATATGGTCCTCACACTATATAATGTGATAAAAATTTACCCACTTCTATATCAAATCAACATTTTAAAAGAACAACGTCATTATTAATTTATTACATCTGTATTTTTAGAAAAATAATGGATAAACAAATAACAACTTATCTTTGAAAATTATGTGTAAATATAAATGTAAATATACCCGGAGGGGAACGACATATGATGTTTGCTTATTTGGTATATGTTATCAAATGTATGATTTGTAGTGAATAGATTATCAATACTTTATAAAAATTTACTATAAAAAAATTTCATATAAATTTATATTAGAACTACAATTAAAAGTTTAGTAAAGGGGCCTCTTTTCTGTCGTTTTGCCTAGGGCCCATAAAATGTCAGGAACGGCACTGCATGTTATGAAAGTGGTAGGCACTCTTTTAATGCTTAAGATGATCATGATCTCCACTTAATTGTGATTGGATATTATTGTGCTAGTGAGGGTAGATTACATTACATCTAGTTCAAAATTTTTAAGAACGCAATGGTGATGAACTGTGTTATGTTGATACAAACATATTCTAGTAATATATATGTCAATTCAAGGCCAAGAAAGAGGTGTAGATTCAGAGGCAAACATAGTAGGCAAAGATAGTCATAGCCTTCACCAATAAATTGATCTAGTATGCTCCCATTGTATAGATGCAAACCTAGCAGAGTGGGGGAGCAAGGATAGATTTGATCAGGAAAAAAAGATAGTACTACCTCCGTTTTTTATATGCACATTTGTTTTTGCGCGCGGACCAAGGAAAAAGTGCAAAAGTAAGAGAGAAGGATACTAAAACTAAGGAAAACGTGACAAAAGGTAAAGAGAAGGAAAGAAAAAGTAAGAGAGAAGTGTGAAAATTAGGTGAGCCAACTTTCCATTTATGGGAATTAAAAAAACACCTCAAAATGGAAAAATGTACATATTAAAAAAACGGAGGGAGTAAATGACGTAGGAAAGCTCGATGCGAAGTTCAACGAAGAGGTCCATCGTCGAAAAAGTCTGAAATAATTTCTACTAGTCGGGCTCCCGTTGTCAGAGTGCTTAATAAAATACCTTTTCAGAAAGGTAAATAGACTCAAAGGCTTTTCAAGCCATCCGAGTTCGTTTAGGGCCCGAAAACAGCATTTTAATTATTTCCATTTTTAGATTATCCGGATTTTCATATTAGGGTTTATTTAGACTATTTAAACGTTTTTAGTCGTCATTAGAAGGATAACTTTTATTCAATAATCATATTTGAAAGTAAATTCTCTATTCTTGTGGGTTCCGGAGATTTACAGATTGATCTCTTGTAAATCTATATGTTCGTGCAGGGAATTGCGTTTACTTTTCCTCCATTAATTCCGACTGCGTCAGTTTAAAAATAAAATATTTTCTTTCAAAATCCGTTGGAATAAATATTAAAAAAATACAAAGAGTGTTGAAAACAAGGTTATGAAGACCACATAGTAAATCCCCACTTAGAGGATGTCGCAATTTAGCTTATTCGAGTAACTCTTGGACAGAGGAGGCTGCATCTCAGATTATATAAGCAGAACCCCAATTAGAAGATATTGCACTTCAGAAGTTCAGATTATCCGAGCAAATATCCGGCGAGGAGGCTGCATTTCTGATAATATGAGCAAACCTTCAATTAGATAAAGCTTCAATTTATGTTATCCGAGCAGACTCTCATAGGAGGAGAGTTCACATCACTAGTCATATCAGCAAATTCCTCAAATAGAGGATGTTGCTTCTTAGCTCAATGGAGCAAACTCTCAGATATAGGATGTTACAGATTGCATAATTGTTTGCATCTCAGATCAGGTACTTGAGCAAACCATAATATGGTATATATCCGATAAGATTGTCATGAAGGCCTGTTCAATGCTAGGAGGGACCAAGAAAGTAATCCCATGTAGTCTGAGTTCAATCGTTGATCAAAACTCGAACTAGGGGGCCAAATTGCATGGGTGATTACACATTCCTGATTATATGAAAGCCCAATGCAAATTGGTCAAACAAGAGTAAACGGCCCGGAGGCCCAAATGGCAAATGACTGTTAGGGTTTTATTTTTCTACCGCAAGTAGACGGTGTTGTAGCACTAACATGTCGAACACAGGGAGGTGTAAGATTAAACACTAGTTGACTCTAGACTATGAAATAGCTACACAATTCTATATCGATGGTAAGATCTATCAAACTAATTTCTAAACTAATAAGAAGGATAACAATAACAATGATAACGATAATAAGAAAGTACTAAGATTGAACATCACCACTAACATGAATTGATTAGACACAACTTACATTCCAGTTTATGAATCGAAGCTTAGAAGAGATGACATTTTTTCAAAAACGAACTACCTTAAGACCACTTTTATGACTACAAAAGGCCTAACTAATATGCATGTTTCCTATTTTCATGGCTAAGATACAAAATTAGAAGCATTAAGAATCAATGTTTATACTAGAGAAAGATGGGAACTAAACTGAGATTTAACTATGTAATAAAAGCCTAGAGTATTATTTGGTCCACCATGCTTATACCAATCAAAGGGGTTCAATTACTACCAAAACCTAGGTCAAGAGTCAAGGATTAGAGCATGTGCTGAGCTATGGTTAAGTCTCAAGGCTCATAGTTCAACATACGCCGCTTGTTCACTAACGTAATCAGAACCACTAGTGTGTCCTAGGCCTCTAATCGTAAGACAGGTCTGTACGAACAATTATTAACCACAAGCAACCAATGAAATTGGCCACTAACATTATTTACTAAATCAAGAACAAATCACACCACAATCGCTCTAATCAAGACCTTGAAATCAATAACAATCTAATCAACAATCATGGTATAAACATGGCTTCCCTCTCTAATATCCTAGAAAGGGATCTACTCAGACATGATTAAACTAACAATAACAATTCGAATAAGAAACCCTAACAATTGCATCATGAAATAGTCAATAACTAAACTAAAGCAATTGAGAAATAATAACAAAGCAATAAGAGAGAAATTACCAATTGACTGAAAGCAATAACTTTAATTGAAATGAACAAAGGTTTGATCTCCTCTACAATGATAAACTAAGTAAAACGCTCTAAAAACCCTCTAAAAGTGTTTAAGATAATGAAAGATGATTATAAAAATAAACTAAAGAGTATTTATATTAACCTAAGAAAGCAAGTAAAATAAGACAAAAAAACGAAAATCGCCCCTCCATGTCTTCTGCGGGCATAATAGGGCCGCACGATCGGGTCTGGGGAATCTCAGCCTCAGCAACACAAATGATTCGTCCACCCGAAGGGATCGGATTAGGCCACCCGATAGGGGTCGAAACCCTGACACCCGATCGGGCCAAACTGCCCGATGCCATCGGGCAAATGTTCCTCTGGATTGGCTTCAAAAGTTCGTATTTGGCTAAGTATGTGTCCAGCCGATGTGATCGGGCATGGGTGCCCGATCGGGTGAAAAATCAATGGAAATCAGCTACAAAGATCGACACCCGATCGGACGGGCTCTACCCGATGCCGTCGGGTCAAGCCATTCTTGGCTTCTTCTCTACTTGGCTTCACACGCCAAGTGCTTCAAGGAAAATCTTTTCCAGAGTACTCAAGCATGCTTATAACCTCTCCATTACAGTGTGGTGGTTAATACAACAGAAATAAGGAGTTTTTAATTTCCCTAAAACCTGCAAAACATTATGAAACAAACAAACAACAACTATATCGAAATAGTTAGCATAAATAGCTCATAAGAGCGTCATATTGCACATTTTAGCTTGTAAATAAAGGGAAAAACTATATATGAAATCATTCTATCAAAGACATAATTGAGAAATAGCAAAAGAGAATAGAGAATAAAACTTGAATTAATGAGTAGTTGAATAATTAAACTTCATGAATTCGGTGTATTCGATCTTTAAAAACTAATCAAAAGCAATCTAATTAGGGCTAAACTGAGAGTTCTAATAATAAAAGAGTGAAAAAATATCCAATAAAACGTCTAAGTATATATACTAGGCACTGGAATAAACAAAATATGAAACCGATAGAAATAACGCTTCGAATACACCGTGGATCAACGCACTGACCGCGACCAGCGGTGCTCGTTGACCGCGAGTCACGGCCCTGACTGCGATTAGTGGTTAGCTCTCGATGAAAATCCGCGAATAGTGGTGCTTGCCGCGAGCAGGGGTGTGTCTGGGATGATCTTCTCAACTGAAAACTCTCAAGAAAGCAGGCAATAAGTGTCTGGGACTATCATAAGAGACTCGTAAGCTCCCAATGCATCACAAAAAGCATCAAAAGCATCCCAAAAGCCTCGAATCTCAATTTATCTGCATCCATGCTCATTCTTACAAACCAGATGTAAATCAATCAAAACTCAAACACAAAGTACTAAAATCTCCACCAAAAGGGCCTAAAAACATGTAAAATACAGACTCAACAAACTCCCTCATGCTTAGATCTTGCTCGTCCTCGAGTAAGGTGCAAGGTAATAGGAAATAAAATCGCAAGGTCCAAGCAATCAATAACTCACTCATGCCATCAATAACGTTCAAACTCTCTATAATGTGCTCCCAACATCCTCCTAAGGCTCCCTCAACTCAACTGGCAAACACTCACAACAAGAATCTCTACTATCAAGCCATGGGGCTAGCAACTCCCTCATGCTTGACCAAAACATCACCTGAAATGGTCGTGTCCCGAAAGATCTCAAAGGACACAATCACTCCACAAAACAACCTCTCAGCAACAACTCTCGTCAAGAGACTCCAAGATTAACACAAGGGGTCACATGCGACAACCTTATGCCCCAACAATGAAACATCGAGTCTAAAAACAAAAACACAACACCAACAACATACATCCTCCACACATCAACCAATGAGTCAAGTCCTACACGAAATCTCCTCTACAAACCTCCTTATGTCAACCACATCGGCAAATGAGATGAAAAGTAGTCAAATTTCTCTTTTTTTCAATCTCTCATTTTGCCTAGGAGCCCTTTCGGATTTTCATCCTAGCCACTCATATTCTTCCAAATCTCACTTTTCGCCTACTCATAATAGCCACTTTTTTGCCTAGGTGACCCTTTCAGGTTTTTCACCTATCCGGGCCCCCAATTTTGCCTAAGTTGCCCTTTCGAGTTTTTAACTTATCGAGTTTTTAACTTAGCGGGCTTCATCTCTTTTTTTCGTTTTGTTTTTTTGAATTAATAAAAAAAGGAAAAAGGGGGGGGGGGGGGGGAAGAAAGAAAGAAGTGAAATAAGGAAAAGAAAAAAGAAAAACAAAACGTATTTACAAGATAGAGCTAGCAGTCTTTCCCTCATGCTAGAATGAAGCAGTGTCCTCAATGCAGCAAGGACAAAAAATAAAAGAGGGAAAGGAGAGCTCAGGTTGCTTCCCAAGAAGCGCTCATTTAAAGTCAATGAGCTCGACTACCATTCTAATCAGTCGGCGTCTGAAGGGCGAGATAGGAAAAGCTCTGGCTTACCCCCCTTATGAAATTCACCGCGCCTTACTTGCTTATCCAGCCACTTCTTAATCCACTTCTTGCACCATTTTTGGCCAGATTTTACATCGGGGGTTTCGAGTACCCCTTAGTTATGGCAGTCATCTGTAGCACCTCAGGCGGTAGATCACACTACTAGAAATAATATTATCAACGACAAGGAAATAACGACTAGAAAAAAACTCATCGTTAGAAGTACTAAAACATCAAATTCAACCCAAAAAACGAGCGCGCATCTGTGAAAATTTGAACAAAAAAGTAAAGTGGCTTTCTTTTCACTTTTCCACCGTCGTTAATGTTAATCAAAGCGGTGTTTCATATTTTTTTTCCCCAATAACTTCAAAATCTTTCTGTTGTGAAAAAAAAACCATCTCAGATTTCCTCCACTTTGTTCCCATCTTTTGCTCAAGAAATCTACAAATCAAAGCAAAGCTTATGTTCGAAAGCCATCGAAGTGGCAGCATTAGAATCAAGGTAAATGGTTTTGAGAATCCTAATTCCTAGGGTTCTCCACTCTTAAATTATTAACTGATGTTTGGTGGTTTTCTCAGTTTTGTCCATGTGTTTCTATTTTCTCCAATTCAAAGTTTGTGTTTAAATGGCCAACTTCATGTTGTAGGAAGATCAACCGCTTATGTTTTTGAAAATTTTGGAAGATCAACAATCAATGGGTAATTTTTTGAAACCCCAATGTTATTTTCTTGATCTCACATCTAGAGTGGAGAAAATTTAATTCAATTTAGCTAATGAACATTATCGCTTAATCTTCTGCACTTACTGGTTCGGCTAATTAGCTTTTTCTATATAAAAATATTTGGTTTATCTTTTAATTTCCTAATGATGAAGTGTTCTTTGCATGTAAATCTGTCCCATTTCTCCTCTTAATCTGTTTTCTTGTCTTTGAAGAAATTCTTTTGTATTCCTAATATTTCTTTGTTAATTTTAACATAAGGGTCTTGTTTGATTGTCTAATTAAATAAATTACATATGTTAAAAACTCTTCTACCATTTGGGGGGTGGGGTGGGGGTGTGGGGGGATTAGACAATTTAGTATGAAAAAATATAAGTTAGTAAGAATGATGAGAAGAAAAAGCTTTGGATAGGAATGAAGTAGTATTGAATTGGTGTAAGTCTATGTGAAATAAATGTCAATTGGCAATAAGAAATGAATTTCAGTTTCTTTATTTGTTTTTCATTTTTGCATAAAGTATGCTGTTGTGGATTTGTAGGGAGTAAGCAGCATAAGATAGCAGCAGAGTCAAGAGGAAATTTTAAATTTGTTGTTAGTTATGGTTTAATTGAGCAATATGAACATAATAACGAATCGATGGTATTTAGAGTAGCAAATTGTGGGTATATTAATCTGCTAATCTCATTAGTTTCTTTCTGTTGATCCTTTTGTGTCTTATGTGCTGTGTTGAGAATTAAATTATTGAGCTCAGATACGTCGGCATCCTTATTTCATTAGTTTAAAGTTCTCCTCAGATTTATGCGAACATTAACATAACTTGCTCTCTTTTACTTCTCAATAGTACCATTCAACAGACTAACTCTAAACTAAATGCTTGTGAGTCCATGGGTCATAAAGGTTATCTACAGGTACCAATTCCCAATAACTCCTATGGATTTACGATAATTTAATAGCAGATCTTGTCGCATTATGCTTCAATCTATGCGCTTTGAATAGTTTGTGGCACTATTGAAACATTGTAGATTTTCATAAAATTTCTCTTTCAGCTTATGATCTACATAAACATAAGCATATGCTAGATGAATTTATCGAGAAGCCTTTTATTGCATACAAAGACATGGATGACTTCAGGATCCTATATTTTTGTTCATTTTCTTATGCACTTTCTGCTAAATACTAACTTTTATTTTTTGTAGATCCTTACACTTAAGGGTGTGATTTGCTATATAACGGGAAGATTAAAAAGGTGCTAGGTCTTTCTCAATACGTTGAAGTAGAAGTAGTAGTTTTGCATTATCTTTTTGTATATATATGATTTTTCTATATGTGACAAGATAAATTGTTGTCATATTATTATACACACTTTTTACTATCGATGCCGATGTTCTAGCTTCTTGCTGAAGATGCATTTGTCCACTTATGGGCTTGCCATTAATACTAGAATTGGAATTCAATGTATGCTCCTAAAATTTTGTAGGAATTATTATCATTGCCTTTCCGAATTTACACACTTTAGTAATCCGACGTAATACAATAAAGCTTTTTAATAATTCTTTAACATGTTGATAAAAGACACCTCGAACAATTTACTACATTCACCCCATTAGAAAAGGTGAGTATGCTTCATTTATTCATGGGACTATTATATGCTGACAAGTAATTGCAAAATTAAAGTTTGTGATTGTCGGAAGGATTACATAATGTAGTTGGATTATGAGTTTCTTAGGGAAAAAGTTTTCCAAGAGTGTTCTGTATTTTCTGAATTGGCTGAATTTTGTGTTAAAGTTTCCTATTTTAGTTGTGGTAGTGCCAACTGAAAGTGGGAGGAGCAATGACGATGCTATGCTCTCGCAATCAGATCATTTCTTTCCTTTTAATATTAACTTGAATGTGTTGCCTTGGAAGAGTACTGCTTGCGTTTTATGATGATATGCATTTTTTACACATTTTGGCCTTTTGTTGCTTTAATTGGACAGCTATGCTATATATTCCTTGGTGGTATTTGCAGGCTGTGATCATTTTGTTGGTGTTTGGTTGGTTTATGACTAGGCTAGCTCTGTTGTGGGTGGTTTCATTGGTGTTTGGTTGGATTATGACTGGGGCAGGTCTGGCTGTGGTTGTGTAGCTAGTAGGCTTTCATATTTTTGGCTTCTATAGGTCATAAAATTGTACATAGAAAGAAAATATGTATTCGAGTCATCCGTTCTATGTAAAGAGAAAAAGGAGACCATAGTTCGAAAAACCTGGTTTCTTAGTCGCATATGACTTTTCGACAAACTAGTAAGGCCCAACAGCTTGGTGCAAGGTATGAACTAGTTCATAAATTAAATGGTTCCTACAATCGTTAATGCTCAAAGAATAGCTAGGGAGATTTTAAATTTCTCTAGTTACATCGGTAAGTGGAGCAATACTCCTCCAATGTTTGGCCAAAACATCACCTACTTTATTCTTTTCTCTTCTGCAATGCATGATCTTGATCTCCTTTCTCTATGCAGATGCCTGATATCACGTATTTATATAGTCTTTTCTCCCTTATTTACAAGCTAATTTGTGCGTCATTAGAGCTCTTGGGAGCTATTTTGTGCTAACTATCGTATATAGTTGTGGTTTTGTGTTTTAGTGTTGAATTGCAGGTTTTAGGGAGTTTTCTCCCTATTCCCGAATCATTTGGAAGCAATCACGGCTTTACGAGATGTTACGGGGCACGTAGGATGGCTCACGAGCTTTACGGATAGTTTAGGAGGTCCCAAGACCCCTAAACATGAAGATTTGAGAACCAAAGAGTCAAAAAGGAGGTTTCCGTGCACTGATCGGGCAGAAATGGCCCGATCGGGCGAAGAAATATTGATCGGGTATAGATGTTGCGGACCCGATCGGGCGAGGGTTGCCAGATCCGATCGGGCGAGGAAGCATGTCCCCAGACCCGATCGGGTGCCCACCGCCCGACCCGATCGGGTGGAGTGCTGCTTGGTCTCGTTGCGATGCTACAGACGCTGTGATGCTGCTGGGCTCGTTTTGTCGCCTGGCCCGATCGGGTGGCTGCCCACGGCCCGATCGGGTGGGCCGTTAAAATCAGTTTAATGCTACGCTGCTGCTACACGAAGGCCCAGAAGACAAAGCGCTGAGTTTGGTGTTTGACCCGATCGGGTGGAGGCCACGGGCCCGATCGGGTCTGGCGTCTTCCGTCGTGAAATTCGTCGTTTATTTCGTATTTTGTTTAGACTTGAGGGGCAATATAAATACCCTTTTTCTCATTTTTAGAGACATCTTTTTTATTATCTCTCATTAGCTTTTAGACTAGTTCTATTCCTCATTATTCTTAGTTTAATTCAAACACTTTAGATTAGATTAGAGGTGATAAAACCTATTTCGATTTCAATAAAAGTTCCTGCTTTCCGTCAATTGGTACTCTTTCCTATCCTAATCTCTTTTGTTATTCTTGATTGCTTAATTTATTTATTTAATCGTTCATGATGCAATTGTTAGGGTTTCATATTAGTTTTGTCGTTGTTAATTCGATTATGAGTGAGTAGTCTCTTTCTAGGGTGTTAGATACGAAAGCCATGTTTATACCATGATTGTGATTTAGACTCTTATTGATTTCTATGGCTTGATTAGGGTGATTGTGATGTGGTTTGTTCTTTATTGAGTAATTAACGTTATTGCGCAGTTTCGTTGGTTGCTTGTGGTTAATAGTTGTTTGCACAGATCCGTCTAATACTAGAGGCCTAGGACACGTCAGTAGTTCTGATTACGTTAGTGAACATGCGGCGTATGTTGAACTATGAGCGTTGAGTCTTAACTATAGCTCAACATAGGCTCTAATCCCCCGACTCTTGACTTAGGTTTTGATAGTTGTTGACCTTGTTTGATTGGTATAAGCATGGTGGACTGACCTAATACCCTAGACTTTTATTCCATAGTTTAATCCTCGATTTATCCCGTCTTCTGTAGTTTAATTATTAGTTTAATTAATTCTTCCCTGATTTCATCTGGAGTAGCTGAATTGGTTGAATATTGATTTAGAAACTCTGTCTCCCTGTGGATTCGACCCTACTTCCACTGACTACCTTAGTTAGAGGACCGTAGGTTTATTTATGATTAGGTGATACGACTAAAACCTATCAATGCCTCCACCTTTTTGTAACATAAGTGGTCATTTGTTTGATTTTCTTCTTGGGTTATGCTTTTTACTGCAATGTTACAGTGCGAATAAATCATGAGTTGCGTAAACTTCTTTTCTTTGGCTAATTTTAGGATTTCTTTGATACTGAGACACTCTGCCATTAGAGGTTCTTTGGCAAACCTTTACTTTTTTACCCTGTTAAATGGAGGGTCTTGAATTATGTAGGTCTCGTTCCAATTATGAAACATGAACATCAAGACACATGAAGAACCTTGTGATTGGCGACTTAGGGCTCTCCAACCACTTAACAAGCTGGCGTGTACTTATTATTGGTCTTTTGATTACTGTGTATGTAAATATTTCACATAGATTAATTGAGGCGCCGTGAATCTGCAGTAGTAGTTCACATTTTTTCTTGTTCCACTGATAAATATCTATTAATAAAGACATGATTGCTAACTTAGTTGTGATACTTTCGGTTTGAAATTCTTACAAGTTAACTACTTGTGTTTAGGTGACTGAGCTCCCCTTGAAGTAACCGAAAGTGTGACTAGTGGCTATTATAAGAGCTCCCCTTGAAGTAACCGAAAGTGTGACTGAGCTCCCCTACTATCGACGACTCGTTGAGAAAATAAAAGGTATATCCATCCTCTTGCTCATGAATTTTTTTCATGATCATGTGTGTGTATATATATTATATGTCCTTCTGGTCATACTGCTTGCTATTTTGATTTACATTAGTCACTGCTCCAAGATGTCAAATTTATATCTATTAAAGCAGGTGGCTGTTAGAGATGTTTTATATACTGTAGTGAGTGGTGGGGCGGTTAAAAAGGCAGGGAGAAGCGATGTTTTTACCATAGAATTCGACCTTGTGTTGACATGACATGGTTCAAGGTCTGTTCATGGGCAAAGAGGTTATTTGCATGAAGGATAGTGGGATGCCATCTATGTTATTGAGGTATAGATGCTCAATTATGATCAACTTCTAAACTAGAGTGTTATGTCGTTTTTTCCTTCTCCTTTCATTTGACCACTTATCTCCCCCCCCCTCAGAAAACAGCTTCCCCAGTTCAGAGTATTGTATTTCAAGCATTCAAAAATTTGTTGTTTGTAATATGGAAAATAGGTGGAACCATATGATTAAGGAATTGCCAGATATTGTTTAACCAGTATTGTCATACTATCTTTGACTACAAATAATGACTCCGATTGGATATTCAGCTTATCTGGTTCTATTAGATTATAGGTAGGTTACTATGATTGATTGTAGATGATATCAAATCTTCACAATGTAGTCCAATGGCCTTTAGTTTGATTGTGTTAAGTTGTTGGACTAGTTTTAGCAAACATTGAGAAAAATATATCAGATTGGTTTTCAAGTAATTTGTATCTAAGTTTCTCTTTCATAATGTAGATGAATATGCAAGTCTCAGTAACTAGCAAAAGGTCATCTTTGTAACATGGGAAGAAGTATTCAAGAAATGGAAGGCAAGTTGAGAAACTCATTGGATCAGGTATTTTCATATGCTTAATAAATAACAGGGATATTCTTCTATTACTAGCATAATCGTTTCAATCACTTGCTGATTAACTTCATTATTTGCTGTTAATAGCTCCATCTTTTGATTCTTGACTCGTGATTATATGATTACTAAATTAATACAGTGTATTTTCTTCCCATGGAGATAACGAATTTTATATTTATTTTTCTCTTGGCAGGTCTTTAATTTGAAGAAGCACAGTCAAGTTGGATAGTTTTTCGGTGACGGCTACAAGATATGCAACACAAGGAGCTTACAACTCAATCTTTTGTTTTGTGTAATTTTTAATGTTAATTAGATTTAGAACTATAAATTTTAAATTAATGTACTTATTGTTAGATGGAAACCTTGTTATACACTTGAATTTTGGTTTTTCAATCAAAAGTTCATTTTCTTTTTAGATTTGTATAATTTATATCTAAGCTGGAATTGATGTTGTCATTTACAAATTTGTATAATTTAATTTGGAATAGAACATAGCTATATATAACGACAAAATAGTTCGTCGTTATTGGAGGCAATTTATAGTTAGGATATAGCACATTTACGACGATATATTTGTCGTTAAAAAAAACATATACGATGAAATTTTTGGTCGTTGTTGTAGTTGGTTCGTCGTTATAATTATAACGACGAACATTAAAATGGTCGTGTAAGTTAGACGACGAACAAGCTGATTTCGTCGTTAATAGCAATAACGACGGGAATAGTAACGACGACCATAACGACGAAAATGGTTCGTCGTTAAAGCCTTTAACGACGAATTTCAACCCTTTTAACGACGAATTTTTCGTCATTAAAGATGTTAATTCTAGTAGTGTCAGGGGCCTTGTCTTCCCCTTTCTCCACAACATTAATTTTATTGCAAGTATCTCAGAAGGATGGAGCTTTCAGTGATGTATGAAGCTCAAATTCTACCTTGCTTTCACCCACAGTTAGAGATAATTTGCCACTCTTCACATCAGTTAAAGCTCCTCCAGTGGCAAGACATGGTTGACCTAATATGCTTGGGGTTTTTGCATCCTCTGGCATCTCTAAGACAAAGAATTCACAAGCGATGATCAATTCACCAACTTTTGAGGGGTACATCCTCCACAACACAAGGGTATCGGACAGACCGATAAGCTATTTGTAGGGAGACACATAAAGTGGGGCGCAAAGAACCCAAGTTGAGTTTCTTGAATATTGCATTCGGCATAAGGCTCACATTGGCCCCAAGATCACAAAGTGCCCTTTCGATCTTCACATTTCTTATGGAGCAGGGAATGGAAAAACTTCCAGAGTCTCCCAGTTTTGGAGGGAGCTGATTCAAAAGCATAGCCCTGCACTCCTTGGAAAGCTCCACAGTAGAGGCTTCTTGAATGTTCTTCTTCTTACTTGACACAAGCTGCTTCAAGAACTTAGCATAGGCAGGGATTTCATCAATTGCCTCAAGAAAAGGGATGTTGAGATGCATTCCCTTAAATAACTTCAAGAATTTGCCATATGAGCCTCGGCCAAACCGTGTGTGAAAGGTTCCAGCTCCACACATTCTCTAGTTGGCTTCGATTGTTCTTTCTCAACTTCTTTCATGACATCTTCCTTAGCAACCACATCATTCAAATCCTCAGACTTTTTCTGGTTCCTCTAGAGTCTTCCCACATCTCAAGGTTATTGCACTAACATTTTGACCCTTAGGATTCGGTTCCGGCTGCCCCGAAAATTTTGGTGGTGCCCTCTGAAGTTGGCTATATGTTGTGTCACATGGGACATTTGTTGAGCTAGCTGTGGAATCTGAGTGCCAACTATTTTTGTTGTATTCGTTATTTTGATGATGACAAATGAATAGTTTTTAACTTAGTTTTTAATTAGTTTTTCTTTATATAATTATAGTTTTATTTAATTATTTATTTTATTTTGCCTAAAATAAACTTATGGAGAATTGGTTTAATAATAAACAAAATTAAGTTGTTTAGGAAAATAGAATATTTAGTTATTTTGTGTAGAATTAATATTCTAATATTATGGAATATTAGATTCCATAATATTAGTTGAGTTTGTTAATGGTTTACAGGAAAATATATAGAAGTTGATGAGCTGGCGATGATGCGTGGCTGAATTGATTGGTTGAGGTCCTAGATTCTAGGGGCCATGATCTCAGCTAACCGCACATCAAACATAGATCCTAAACTGCTGAAGACCAAGTCCAGAGCTGCTGAGAAGATCGTGGAAGACTCTAAGACTCATTCAAACCGTGCAAACACACGATCATGGAACGTGGCCTTAACATGGTCCATAACGGCTATGAAGGTGGAAGATAATGCCTAAAAACTTGCGTCCACTACAAAGAAGCTGAAGAAGACCGTTGAAGATTCATCACAGCTATATAAACTAAGAAGAACTCAATTTTAGTTCTTAAGACTTTGTACGATAATTGTGTAAATCTTTTAGAAAGTTATTTCGATTTTATTCTCTTCAACAATTCATTGTATTCCATTAATCTGAGTTGGGGTGATTGAAATTTTGTGAGAAAATTTTCTACATTCAAGAGAGAAAGAGAAGACTTCGAGTGAAGTAAAGAGAGAAAGTCACGTGTTCAGGGGGAACAAGGTGACTGGGAACCAGTTCCTAGAGGAACAGAGTGAGTTGCTGTTTATAATAGGGTGTAAGTTACTATTATAAATAAAATGGCAAGATTTATTCCCAGAGAAAATAGGAATAAGATCTTGTTTAAAAGAAGTTCTAGTGTTTTTTGTTTTAACTTCTCTTTATTTCATTTTAACTTGTTAATTCCGCAAAAATAGCCCACAATAGTCTTTACGACAATTCACCCCTCCCCTCTCTTGTAGTAAACTTAGAAGTTCTATAGGACCAACAATTGGTATCAGAGCTTGTTCCTCCTGAAACAGTTAACACTGGGGAGGCTGATCCTAGAGAACATGAATACAACCGGAGAAAAGCTAGATGAGGGAAACTCTACTTAACGTCCTCCAGTGTTCAATGGCAAACATTATCCTTATTGGAAGAATAGGATGGAAATATTTATTAAGGCAGAAAACTATCAAGTCTGGAGAGTCATTGAGATAGGTGACTTTGAAGTCACTGAAAAGAATGAAGAAGGCGAGCTAGTTACAAAACCACTCTCAAAGTATGACAATGAAGATTTTGAGAAAATGGAGATGAACAACATGGCCAAGAAGATTCTACATTGTGGTCTTGGTCCTCATGAACACAATAGAGTCATGGGATGCAAGAGTGCAAAGCAGATGTGGGAACTCCTTCAAGTTACACATGAAGGAACAAGCGAGGTCAAGAGATCAAAGATAGACATGCTCATGCACAGATATGAGTTATTTCAAATGAAACCTAAAGAGCCAGTTCATGATATGCTTACAAGATTTTCAAATATCATAAATGAACTTGACTCTCTAGGAAAATCTATTTCTCCAGAGGAACAAGTACGCAAAGTATTGAGAAGTCTTCCACAAGACGAGAAGTGGATGGCTAAGGTGACAGCTCTACAAGAAACCAAGGATTTCACCAAGTTTAACATAGAACAACTTGTTGGATCCTTAATGACACATGAGTTGCACTTAGGAACTCATGAACCTGACTCCAGCAGATCAAAGTCCCTGGCTCTCAAGACTGAAGAGCAAGATGATTCAGAAACTGATGAAGAGGAAGCTGCCTTGATAGTAAAGAAATTCAAAAGGTTCTTCAACAAGAACTATAAAGGGAAGAGCACAAGGAAAACCTCAAAGCTTAGCTGCCATAAATGCGAAAGTCCAGATCACTTCATAAAGGAATGTCCTTTGTGGGAAAACGAGAAAGGAAAAAGCAGATTCAAGAGCAAAGAACAACAAAAACCTTTCTCTAAAACTGAAATGAGAAAGGCTATGGTAGACGCCTGGGGTGAATCAGATTCTGATGAGGAACAGGAACAACCTGAGGATGAAACTGCTCAGCTGTGTCTAATGGCAAAATCAGACAGTGAAGAGGACGTATCACACAAACAGGTAAACTTTAATGTTGTTGAAGAAGAATTATCAAAATTAAATAAGAACCAACTCACTGAATTACTTTTAGAAACCTTTGATAACTACAAGGCAATCTGCATAAGAGAGGAGAATATGGAGAGGGCCTTGAAAGTTACCAAGGAACACACAAATTGGTTTAAGAAATTAAATTTAGATATTGAGGAACGATTCTTTGAAATTTTTGATAAATATCGAGGATTTCAAGAAGCCTGTGAAAAACTGAAAAATGATAACTACTTCTTGAATATTGCTTTGGCAGAATTGAAACTAGTTGTTCCTGAAGGAACCAGTTCCTCTGACAGTACCAGTAAAGAAATTGAAATTTTGAAAATTGAGCACGGATTAGTGATGAATGAAAATATGGCACTGAAGAGGAAATTGGAATCTTCAAGAATCAAGCTTCCTGATCCAGTAAGTTGGATACAAAAATATAAAAATGAAGGAAGAAATGGACTAGGTTTCAATTATAAGAAGAGGAACAAACATAAAAAATATGTTGACCTGCCAAGCAACAGACATTGTTCCTACTGTGGGAATAGTGGACACTTAGTGTCTGACTATTCCACCAAAGAGGAACAGATCGAAATGAACACTCGCTTAGTGAAGCAAGAGTGGAGAATTAAGAGGAACACACACTCAACAGAGGAACCCAAGTCTAACTGGGTTCCTGCAACTGACTAATTATTGTAGGTGCAGACTAAAGTGAGGGGGAACAACCTGTGGTACCTCGATAGCGGTTGTTCCAAGCACATGACAGGAGATAAAACCAAATTTCTCTCACTTTCAGTCTACGAAGGAGGAAATGTGACCTTTGGAGACAACCTGACAGGTAATATAGTAGGTATAGGTAAAGTTGGGAAATCTCAGTCACATTCCATTAATAATGTATTTTTAGTCGAGGGTTTAAAACATAACTTACTTAGCATCTCTCAATTCTGTGACAAAGGAAACAATGTGAAATTTACTAATGAATGTTGTGTGGTTAGTGACACCATTACAGGAACCAAGATACTAGAAGGAACAAGAAAGGGAAACACTTATGTTGTTGACCTAAACCTTGTTCCTAGGAACAATCTAACTTGTCTTAGTGTACTAGAAGATGACCAAGACCTTTGGCATAAGAGGTGTGGTCATGCAAGCTTTACACTGTTTCATAAACTAAGTGGTAAAGACCTGGTAGTTGGTTTTCCAACTATAAAAGGAACAAACCATGGAGTTTGTGGAGCTTGTGTACGAGGGAAGCAAGTCAGATCCTCGTTCAAATCCAAGAAAATGGTAAGCACTCAAAATCCACTTGAGCTGATCCACATGGATCTTTGTGGCCCAGTGAGAATCCAAAGCAGATCAGGTAAAAGATATGTATTAGTTATTGTTGATGATTTTTCTAGATTTACGTGGGTAATCTTCCTTCATAGTAAGGATGAAACGTTTGATGAATTTATTTCATTTGCTAAGAAAGTTCAAAGGATAAGTGGTTTCAAATTGAAACACCTAAGATCTGACCATGGTACGGAGTTTGAAAACTCCAAGTTTGATGATTTTTGCACAAATGAAGGATTAGATCACAACTTCTCTGCCCCAAGAACACCACAACAAAATGGCGTAGTTGAAAGAAAGAACCGGACTCTGGAGGATATGGCTAGAACAATACTTATATCAAGCAATCTTCCAAAGAATTTTTTGGCAGAAGCTGTGAACACTGCATGTTACATCATCAACAGGGTCATGCTAAGACCCATCACCAAGAAAACTCCTTATGAGCTGTTCAAAGGAAGAAAACCAAATATCTCTTACTTTAGAGTCTTTGGATGTAGATGTTTTGTACACAACAATGGTAAAAATAATTTAGGCAAATTTGATGCTAGAAGTGATGAAGCTGTCTTTATAGGATATGCTTCAAATAGTAAAGCATACAGAGTTTATAATAAGAGAACGATGTGCGTAGAGGAAAGTGTCCATATTATCTTTGATGAAACTGACTCATTGCAGGAACCATGTTATGAAAATGATTTTGAAATTGGGCTAACTCATCCTCAAGAGACTGACAATCTTAAGGAGGAACTGACTCCTGCAGGAACAGTTAAGAAACATATTCCTGAAAATGAACTAACCGTTCCTGAGCCTGTTCCTCACGAGGAACGAGTAAATGAAGGAACAATAAATGCAGGAATACAGGCAGAAGAAACTCACACAGAGAATGAACAGGAACAAACTGAAGAACATCAAGTTGAAGGAACAGGAACAAGAAGATTTGAACCAAAATCTTGGAGGCACCAAAAGTCACATCCCCTAGAGCTGATCATTAGCGACATTGAGAAGGGAACTCAAACAAGATCTCAACTTAGAAACTTTTGTGCCTTTCAAGCGTTCCTATCTATGATAGAACCTCGAAACCACAATGAAGCAATGCTAGAGTCTGGCTGGATAATTGTCATGCAAGAGGAACTGAATGAATTTCAGAGGAACAATGTATGGCACTTGGAGCCCAAACCCAAGAATCAGAAGGTAATTGGGTTAAAATGGGTCTTCAGGAACAAGCTAGATGAACATGGCACAGTGATAAGAAACAAGGCGTAGCAAAAGGCTACAACCAACAAGAAGGTATTGACTTTGATGAAACCTTTGCTCCAGTAGCTAGAATAAAAGAATTTTAGTATCATTTGCAGCTTTTATGGGATTTAGGTTGTACCAGATGGACATTAAATGTGCATTTTTAAATGGATATCTATTGGAAGACGTCTATGTAGAACAACCTCCAGGATTTGAAAATCCTGATCTACCAAACCAGGTCTATAAGCTACATAAAGCCTTATATGGGCTGAAACAAGCTCCTAGATCTTGGCATGAAAGACTTTCTAAATTCTTACTTGCTCATAATTTTGTTAGAGGCAAAGTTGATAGAACCTTGTTCCTTCAATCAAAAGGAACAGACATTTTAGTACTACAAATTTATGTTGATGATATTATATTTGGTGCTACTAATGATTCACTGTGCAAGGGTTTTGCTGACTTAATGAGCAGTGAATTTGAAATGAGCATGATGGGAGAATTGAACTTCTTTCTTGGTTTGCAAATCAAGCAAACTGAAAGAGGAACAATGATCCATCAGCAAAAATATGTTAAGGAACTGCTAAAGAAATATGGAATGGAACAAGCTAAAACCAACCATACTCCAATAGGAACAGGAACAAGGTTGGATGAAGATCAAAACGGTAAATCAGTAGATCAAAAATTATACAGAGGTATGATTGGATCTCTTCTTTATTTAACTGCAAGTAGGCCTGATATTTCCTTCAGTTTCGGTCTATGTGCTAGCTTCCAATCAAATCCAAAGGAATCCCACTTGATAGCTGTCAAGAGGATCCTTATGTATTTGAAAGGAAGTGACGATCTCTGTTTGCTCTATCCTCGTAGTGATACATTTGACCTAGTTAGCTACTCTGATGCTGACTATGCTGGAGATTTGGTGAATCAAAAAAGTACCTCATGAACTACCCAGTTCCTAGGAACAAGCTTAGTCTCTTGGGGATCCAAGAAACAACATACAGTTGCCTTGTCAACTGCTGAAGCTGAATATGTAGCTGCTGTTGCATGTTGTTCCCAAGTCTTATGGATCAAACAACAGGTACGTTATTTTGGTATTAAGTTTAAATGTGTTCCAATCTTTTGTGATAATACCAGTGCCATATCTATATCCAAGGACCCAGTTCACCACTCAAGGGTCAAGCACATTCACATCAGACACCACTTCTTGAAAGACTATGTTGAAAAGGGCTTAGTCAAAGTTGAATTTTGCCCTACAGAAAATCAAATTGCTGACATTTTTACCAAACCATTATCTAGGGACAGATTTGAAAAGATTCGCTTGGAAATAGGAATGATCAGAATTGTATAAAATGGCCTATAAAATTTGAACCCTATGTACTAGTCATTTCTAAGAGTGTCCTGCAATCTTCATGAATTAAAATTCATACACCTAGGGTCATGTCTAAGGACTCACATTTGTCTTTGAATATTATCCTTATTGTCCATGAACATATATAGAGTACGTAAACCAAAATTACTTGTATAGTTTAAAAAGGGTCCGTCCTCCTCTCATTATGACTTCTCTGATTCACTGTATCAACCAAATTATTTACTCAAAATCAAATTCAGTTTATTTAATTTAAAGAGGGGAAGCAATAAATGAAACACGTTTACCCAAACCGTACCCAGTCAAATCACACCTCTTCAACTTCAACTCATTACGCCTCGTCATTACAATAAAAACCCAACACTTCACTTCACTGACAATTTTTACTGACCCACTTCACCTCTCACTGTTCATCTTCTCTCTCCTTCATCTCTCTCCTTCATCTCTCTCCATTCTTCATTCTCTCTCCCATGGCACCCAAAAAGGCAACCTCTGAACCCCAAGAAAATTACCCAGCCGAAAAAACACCCTCCATGGACGAGCAAAGTGACCAAGAATCTTCTAATCCGAAAGACGATTCCACACATTCTCAAGAACCCATTTCTGAGACTGAAGCGGCATCTCCCAAGCCTAAGGACGATGACGAGGATCAAGAAAGCAGTCAGGGGAGAGACCTTCAGATTCCCACAAAAAGGGGTAAGAAATCAAAATCCTCTCAATTTATTGTCGGATTCTGTGTTGATCTTGCATGGTGCAAGAAAGTAAAATGGAATGAATTTTTGAGTTTGTTAAAGTTTAAAAAATGGATGAAGTTAGTCTGTGTAGATGAGAGATTATATGAGGAAGAGATGAGTTCCTTCTGTGAGAATTTCAATAAAACAGAGGGAGTGTGTGTAAGCTTAGTGAATGGATGTGGTCACCTTTACTGAAAAGAAATTGAGTGAATGGTTTGAAGTACCTTCAGATGGGTACCATGAGTATGTTGAAGGGAAGGGCAAACTAAACATCAATGGCGTCTTAAATGAAAAAATTCTTCATTTTTTTCAAGGAAACCCTAACTCTATGTCCATTGACCAAAAAGATCTCTCTCCCTTTCACAAACTTTTGTTTCAGTTTGTTTGGCGTTTTGTTTTACCCCGATCTTCCAAGAGAACCCAAGCTAATCTAATGGACCTCTCAATAATGTACTGTTTAGCAAAGAATATCAAGATAAACTTTCCCGCTCTTATGCTCTTTCACCTTTCCTATTGCATATCCCATAACACCAAGGTGGGATATGACAATCTAATCACCACAATTTTAAAGAAAAATAAAGTGAAATTGTCTGACATCCCTTCTTTCACCATTGAACCTGAAAATTACTTGACCAAGGAGACGCTGACTAGACTTAGCTTGAGGGTGGTTGGTGGAAAGTTGGAATTTGAGGGAGAGGCTACTGTGACTAAGCCTGAGGCAGGGACAAAAAGGAAATTATTTGAGGAGGCTGGTGGGGGATCTGTTAGGAAGAGTCAGAGACTGGGTGGGGGTAAGTCTCTTAAGGACCAGGATCTGGGTCATGCTGAAACGATCAATCTGGATGAGGATCAGGTTCCTTCAACTGCTGTGGATTTTCCTCTCATATCTACCACTAGACTTCATGGGATTATGAGGGAAATTAGGGAGTCTCTGACACTTATGCACACAAGGATCAATGTCCTGGAGAAGTCAGTTTCTACTCTTGATACACAGCAGCAGGAGGCTCTAGCCGCCATCAAGCAGGCAGACACGGGGATCAGGAACAAGGTGGATGCAGTGATTTCCAAGATTGACTCCGTTGTCTCCAACATCTTCAAACGCCCCAAACCGTAATTTCCCCCCTCTCTTTAAACAATGATTTACTGGATAATTTTTTTGGGTTTGTAATATCTGGTTGAACATTTTTTTCTCTCCTTTTTGCGTGTCTTCTTTTGACACAGATCATTCTGAACTCTTCTTTCCTTGCTCCTGTGATATGCTCAATCTGATCCTTTTTGCTTGCACATGCTTTTTCTTTTCGTACTTGCTTGTGTTTGGATGGCTAATATTATGAGATGACTGTTTGAGCTACTTTAATTGATGCCTAGACTGTTGACTCTTTAGTGCTGCAGGGACATAACTTAGTTTTGATGATAACAAAAGGGAAAAGACTAGTTGGCTATCTAAATAAAAACATTTTCTGGTCTGACTTAGTTCCTAGAGCCTTTCTAATTGTCTCTGTTTCTAGTGGACTCAGTTCCTAGTCCAAATTGAGTTTCGACTTAGCCGTAGACTTTTCGTTTTAGACTTTACTTTAGACTTAGACTTAGGATAGAAAAAAAAAATTTTGCCAACTTATTTGCCATCATCAAAAAGGGAGAATATTGTTGTACTCGTTATTTTGATGATGACAAATGAATAGTTTTTAACTTAGTTTTTAATTAGTTTTTCTTTATATAATTATAGTTTTATTTAATTATTTATTTTATTTTGCCTAAAATAAATTTATGGAGAATTGGTTTAATAATAACCAAAATTAAGTTGTTTAGGAAAATATAATATTTAGTTATTTTGTGTGGAATTAATATTCTAATATTATGGAATATTGGATTCCATAATATTAGTTGAGTTTGTTAATGGTTTACAGGAAAATAGAAGTTGATGAGCTGGCGATGATGCGTGGCTGAATTGATGGGTTGAGGTCCTAGATTCTAGGGGCCATGATCTTAGCTAACCGCACATCAAACATATATCCTAAACTGCCGAAGACCAAGTCCAGAGCTGCTGAGAAGATCGTGGAAGACTCTAAGACTCATTCAAACCGTGCAAACACACGATCATGGAACGTGGCCTTAACATGGTCCATAACGGCTATGAAGGTGGAAGATAATGCCTAAAAAATTGCGTCCACTACAAAGAAGCTGAAGAAGACCGTTGAAGATTCATCACAGCTATATAAACTAAGAAGAACTCAATTTTAGTTCTTAAGACTTTCTACGATAATTGTGTAAATCTTTTAGAAAGTTATTTCGGTTTTATTCTCTTCAACAATTCATTGTATTCCATTAATCTGAGTTGAGGTGAGTGAAATTTTGTGAGAAAAATTTCTACATTCAAGAGAGAAAGAGAGGAAAGAGAAAGCGAAGACTTCGAGTGAAGTCAAGAGAGAAAGTCACGTGTTTAGGGGGAACAAGGTGACTGGGAACCAGTTCCTAGAGGAACAGAGTGAGTTGCTGTTTATAATAGGGTGTAAGTTACTATTATAAATAAAAGGGCAAGATTTATTCCCAGAGAAAATAGGAATAAGATCTTGTTTAAAAGCAGTTCTAGTGTTCTTTGTTTTAACTTCTCTTTATTTCATTTTAACTTGTTAATTCCGCAAAAATAGCCCACGATAGTCTTTACTACAATTCACCCCCCCTCTTGTAGTAAACATAGAAGTTCTATAGGACCAACAATTGGTATCAGAGCTTGTTCCTCCTGAAACAGTTAACACTGGGGAGGCTGATCCTAGAGAACATGAATACAACCGAAGAGATGACATTTTTTCGAAAACAAACTACCTTAAGACCACTATCATGACTACAAAAGGCCTAACAAAAATGCATGTTTCCTATATTCATGGCTAACATACAAAATAAGAAGCATTAAGAATCAATGTCAAATGAAATTCCCAATCTCAATTCTCACTATTTTCGTATGACAAGCTAATCTAGATTGAACCCCAACTTTCATTGAAGAATTCAATTGATGAGATAACAATAATGCTACAAAGAATTACTAATTTTTATTCCAACTCTCATTGATAATAAAAACTAGGTCTAACAATGATGCAAATTGACAATGAAAACAAACTTGTCAAACCCTAATCATACGATTCAATAACATGAAATTAAAAGAATAAAGTAGTCAATCCATGCTAGGGCTCAAATCAATATTAGAAATAAGACTACTCACTAATCATGGCAATAAGAACTATAAACATATAATTAAAGACATATTTGAGAAATAGCAAAGAGAATAGAGAAATCAAACTTGAATTAATGAGTACTTGAATTAAACTTCATGAATCCAGTGTATTCGATCTTCAAAAGCTAATCAAAAGCAATCTAATTAGGGCTAAACTAATAGTTCTAATAATAAAAGAGTAAAAAAATGTCCAATAAAACGTCTAGTATATATACTAGGTACCGGAATAAACAAAATCCGAAACCGATAGAAATAACGCTTGCGAATACACCGCGGATCAACGAGCTGACCGCAATCAATGGTGCTGACCACAATAAGTGGTTAGCTCTTGCGAAAACCCGCGAATAGTGGTGCGTGCCGCGAGCAGGGATGTGTCTAGGACTATCTTCTCAGCTGAAAACTCTCAAGAAACCAGGTAATAAGTGTATGGTCATAAGAGACTCGTAAGCTCCCAATGCAACACAAAGAGCATCAAAAGCATCCCGAAAGCCTCGGATCTCAATTAATCTGCATCCATACTCATTTCTTACGAAGCAGATGTAAATCAATCAAAACTCAAACGCAAAGTACTAAAATCTCCACCAAAAAGGGCCTAAAAACATGTAAAATACAGACTCAACAATGACCCACGCTCATGTTATGAAAATGACCCCGAGACCACACTCCCTCTCTAAAATGAATACTAACTTGAGTGACGACGGAGTCCCCGCCTTCGGAAATGCTCTCGGGACTCGAAGTTCATTTGCAGGTACTCCACCATGGCACGGATCGGAACCCGCTCAAACTCATCGAAAGAAGCTACAACCGTAAAACATTTTTAGACGCACATTGCTCTATTCGTTATTATATTTTCTACATGCTATATTCACTTCAATCATTACCTTAGGTGGTCTCTTTGCTATTGAAATAATAGCTCCTTGTATACACAATCAAGCTAACTTTTTTTTTGTTAAGAAGAAGGTGTCCGATACCCCACTCGGGACCTAATGGGGCAGGCACTTTGAGAAAAGGGGGAATGATAAAGGAAATCCTATTCTCAAAGTGCCCGTAGTGGGGATTGAACCGTCAACGTACCTCAAGGTTAGAAGGCTCTCTCCTTTCACTAGCCTAAGTCTTGCTTGGTACAATCAAGCTAACTTAACTACAATTAATTCAAGAGATCTGCTACAATATACAAGGTGATTATATATCATTCGTGCGATGATAAATGATCAAGCTTAAGTCAACTGTCTAGCCATAATCTTATTCTGATTTTGCAACCACAACTGTTGTTGTTGCAATATATTGTTTTGATCTGAAGACCCACTACTCATCTTCTGCTCATCATTTCCCTTCCATGTAGCTGCAAACGACTCAAACGGATCATTCTCATTCCATAAACTATTTTGTTGATGCTGATCCATATCTAAACTCGTGGCACGAAATGTTGGGGTTGCTTCAAACCTGGGACCTGCTGAGAAGAAATCATTTCCTACTTGACCAAATGGAACAATTGCATTCATGGCATTGGCATTTGCATTTCCATCCTCTGAGCCGACTGAAAAGGTTGGCGGTTTGCAATTATATTCACCAAAACTATCAAAATCATTCGAAAAAGCTGAAGAAGCCGTGCTAAAATTACTCCCGTATCTAGCATGGTGAATTGTGTATTCGCTTACACGAGCATTGGCATTGTTAAAGCCATCAGAAAAGGCTAATGAAGCACTTAGATCACCACTCGCGAACCTTGCATGATGAGCAGTTGATACATTGACATTCGTATGGTTAAAGTCATCCAAAAAAGATGTTGAGATACTTCGATTGTGTTCACTAAACCCAACATTTGAAACAACTGATATATTCGTGTTCGAACTGAAGTTACTGCATCTACCAATGTCATCAAACAGATCAACCTGATAACTGTTATTGTTGTTGCTATAACCATTGCTAAATTCAGTAGAGAAACCACTTGAGAAATGATTCATGCCACTTCCAGTAGTATTACCAAAATCAGCATTAAAAGTTGGAGGAGGAGTGCTTCCAACACTGACACCTATATCAGTAGGAAAACCACTATCCGAGAAGCTAGAATGATCAAAGCTTCCAAACTGATTGCCCGCGCTATTTGGAGCTCCAACAGGACCGGTTAAATCAACAGTATCCTGTAAAAACGGGTTGTAATTGTGCTCGTTGGGCAAGGGAGACAACGACAATGATGTACTAGGAGCATTAAAACCGCTAAACAAATCAAGCTCGAACTCGTTGTCATGGCTGACATGATTAGTACTTTGAGTAGATGGTTGCTCTGCTGTTGTTTCAAATAGCACCAACTCCCAACCTTGTCCGGAGGACGATGTTAGTCCTCCATTGTTAGACTCCATAAGGCTTTGCTCTTCAAATTCTCCTTGAAATTCCGGTGTTATCGATGGACCGTCTAACGATAAAAGGTCCAACACCGAGCTGATCCCTCGATGGCCAGCAGGATCAGATTTTGCAGAAGCAGAGTCATTTGCACTGTAGAACTCTTCTAGCTGTGGTGGCTTCTCCCTACCAGGGTCCGAATACCTCTCAGGACTAAACCCGCCATCCGCACCAATGAGATCCTCGAGCGACATGCCTTGGGAGCCTTCATACTCGGACCGTCTCACTGAGCCAGACTCAGAGTTGGGGCTAAGTGGGGGTAGGCTTGCACCACCACTAGCTGTACGTCGACCATTTGTTGCAGGGAAAGAGGACTGATCCTTAAGAAACTCTTGTAAAGTTTCTACTAATTCTTGTGATACTTTTTGTATACTCGGGTACTCAGATGTTCTACCAACTCCAATGCTCTTACATAATTCGTAGAAAGAGGCAAGTTCTCCGAATTGTTTAGAAGCTTTAACACAAGTTTGGAATGCGCTTACACAATTGTTATATTGTAAATGGAAGAAACTGTCTAGCAATAAGGCTAGACCGTCTGAGATGTCGCGGTAGAGATCGAATGTTTCTTGGACTATGGCGTAGAGGCAGGTTTGCACTACCTGGTTGCTTCGAGCTGCGCCGGTAGGTTGGGTGGCGATTGCACGGTCTAGTAGTTTTTGCCAGTGCAGGATCCTGTGTATTATAAAACATATGTAAGATGATACAGTTTTGCACTTTGCAATAATTGTGTACTTGAGATTAGACTTGGTAATATAAAGAAAAATACATTAGAAGAATTAAAATCAAGTCTAGCCCGGTTCGGTCCAAAAATTACAGGTTTTGAACCGACTTTGTTGGTCCATTTTTTTGGGCCTGAACTAACCCAAATTTTGCGCAAAATAGTGGCACTTGACAAGATTTTGCACAGTTTTAGCTCAAATCCGCTTGGTTTATAGGATTTCGGACACAAAAAAAATCAGCCCAAAGTTGGTCCTGGCTTAGCCCGCCATTCGATCTGGCCTAGAAACAAGGACTAGAGATCTTGAAGCTTGACTTCCCAAATTTACAATACATCCTATTTAAACACATATCTATCAAAGTTCCCCTCAAATATGTAAGAAGTCACTCCTAGATTAGTTTATAAAGATAGCAATATAAGAGATAAATTGTGAGGCCATCTAAAGGATATTGTGTAACTCTTTAACATAAGGTTTTGCGTACTATACGAATTATCTCAATTTTGTTTTGTTGACTCGCTTTATGACTAATTTTATGAGCCTTAATACTAAATGTTTCCCTATTAAAAATGAATTTTTCCCTAATGCTTAGTGTGCTCAGTTCTTTTATAATTACAACATTTTTTTACATTTACGTTTATCAACACGTAACTTCGAACCATTAATATATATAATATTCAATTAACAAAAATTATGAAAAAAATGATACTTTGAAATTACTGAAACTAATCAAAAACATAATGCATGACAAATTTTATTGTATATATAATCGCATGACGTATGGTCAAAAATTAGTATATGAATAGTACAAAATGTCGCAATTAGAAAAAAAAAAAAGGGGGGGACATATGAAGATTAACAATGCAATACTAGTTTCATACTATAGATTCATCCGAAAGATAATTGCCCAAAATCATTTTTAAGATGTTTACTAAGCTATGGTCATCAAATATTTTTCTAAACCACATTGTCAACACCTTAATGAAAATGTCAATCTATGGAAACAGTGAAACAATGCCAAAAGAATGTATAGCAATCTATATATTTCTGCAACATTTGAACTTCGAAGTTTCATGTACTATTAGAATTAGAAAAGGAAAAGGAAATGGAGATAATTATAATATATACCTGTCAAGGAGCACACTAGGCTTCATGTCACGGACAACAGGTTCATGTTTTCTAGAATAACCCTTGGTACGATCAGATTGATGGTAGGATTTACGCCGTTGAAGCTTTCCGGTGAGAAAGCAATCGAGACGTTCATCGAGGTAGAGGGCGAAGGTACGAACAAAGGCAGTAAAATCCCAAGGACATGAAGTAGAAGAATCATCACGAAAAGAGTTGAGATTGAGGATTTTGTACCCTCGTTTCATTGCATGGAGGACTTCTTTAGGGAAATGTGGGTCTCCGTCTTGGAAAACACGTAAGACTATAATGAGTGACTTTACTGCCACGATCCAATTACGAGTCCTCCCTATACGACGTCCTATGGCTCGTGCACAAGACCCCGCGTAGGATCTATTTGAGGATACAACTCGAAGGATTTCTGTCACATATCTTTCATCTACTGGTATTTCGTCGTGAGTTGTAGCTTTTAAAATCGCAACTTCAAGGCTTGATGAATCCGCTCCCCCAACCTTAGCAAGACTTATGCTTGTTTGGTCCTTCATGGCCGCAATGGCCTTTTTCAACTTGCTCGGCATATTGTAACGTGGTGGTTGTTTAATGTTATATGACCTGTTATATACGAACAACGACCTCTAAAATAGTTTTCCTTGATTCGTGTGTATCTTTTGAATCATCAAGGAAAATATACAAGATTTTTTTTCTTGTGTATTATTGTTCTTACCTAACAATGAACCATGAAATCAACAAAATCAAATTAGGTTTAGATTTTGTTGATTGGAGAAACAAAATTGTAAAAAGAATTCTTTGTCTTTTGGTATGATTGAAGTTGAGGAGAAGATGGAAGAGAGAGAAAATGTTGGAGAGGTGATGGTTGTTTGAGAGGTGAAGAATAGCAAAATTTGGATGGTAGAGGGGAAGTAGTGGGAGGCCATGCATGAGATACTATATTGCACGTTGACTCATTTTTAGTCCCTTAAAAACGTGACAAGGACTCACCCTAAATGTCTCTTTCACCATTCGTTAAATTCTATGGATAATGGCCAGCTCATTACCCATCATTTTCCAGGGTGGACATATTCTTTTATTTTTTGAAAGTGGTGGAAATTTTATTTGCAAATAAAAACTATTTAGGTGATGCCTATTAAGTCATCTTTTTTTATGCAACTATTTGACTTGTGTGTTAGTGGCTCTCCACGACTCCATTATTACTAAAATTCTCTATCACTCACTAGTACGAATTTGTTAGGTTGGTAACTTGGGTCAGATTATCCAACACTCCACTATTGCTAAAATCGGATATCCGAAGTTTTGGATCAAAGGATCAGATCCGATTTTTTAAGGGAAAAAACTTAAAAAACGTTTCATATTATGAAAAATTAATTGGATAATCGGATATGATCAGGATAATATTTGATGTATGGGTATAAATACCCTCTCCCGAACATACGACCCAAGGCCCAAAGGACATAAGGCCCACACTGCTCACTTCACTATATAAACCCCTCATGGGGCTAAGGTAAAAGGGGACGAGAATCCATTCTCTCTCCCTACACCCACACTCTCTTTATCTAAAATAAGTACTGAATTGAGCGTCGGAGGCACCGTCCTCGGGACACCCCCGGGGGTTTGGGGTTTACTTGCAGGTTCTTTGCCGGAGCTGGGACTCAGTCCGCTCGTATCCACCGGAAAGAGGTACAACACTTTTAGACGGAAGCAATTTGGCGCTAGAAGGAGGGGAAGAGAAAAAGCGCCCATGAAAACCCACAATTTCTATGGCCACATTGCTCAAACAACTATTCTATGGTCTGATATACTCCAAATCAGACCAAAATTTGCGAGATCTACAGACTACAAACCCCACCTGAATGATATAAACACACAAAAATAAATCCAGCGAAGGAAAATAAAATAAAAAATGGCAGTAGAGGAGACACGGTGATCCCTCTTTGAAGCTTAGAACTTTGACCACAAGCTTTTGATGCTTAATGGAAATCCAATAAGAAGGCCAAGGAAGTGTTTCAAAACTGGAACAAAGCTCCACCCCCACATTCTTGAAATTCAGCTCCACTCCCTCAAAGGTATAAATACATACCCTTTCAACGAGAACACCATTTATATGTGTGCGTGTAAGTTTGCGACTAATGTGCCAGATTTGTATAAGCTTTGTATTATCATTGTTATTGATCTGATTGAGTCACATATCAGTGGTGTAGACTATATTTGTATTACACAAAAAATGTGTATCTATTTTATAAAGCTCCACTCCCACAAAGTTTGCAAATTCAGTTTCACATGGTCTAAAATGCTCCATCTCAATCCTACGTTGGAGGAGTCATCATCATGTTGATGAGATAAGCTTGCATCTCCATTAAAGGGCAACATTCTGAAGCTCCATCTGGTTTTCTTCCTTCCATAATAGCCTCGTATTGCTAAACTGGTACACGCATACTACGTGTTCGATAAAACGCTTCTTAGAAGCAAATTCAAACAATCCCAAGAAGACTTGGAGTGCTGTAGATTGCCTGTAAGCAAGAATCGTAGAGACAGAACACAACTCCCTGCACACTCTTGGCAGAAAGGAGACCCAACTCCTAACTTACGAAATCCGATGGCAGAAGCCTGAGGACAAACCATGTCATTTGAAATATGCACAACAGGTCTGGAAAAAGGTAGAGCAGACTTTGGTGGTGCAGACCATTCTTGACAAACCTACTCTGATCAACTTAGCAGATAGCAGACCAACATAACAGCCCTGCCTGCAAACTTCAGATAAGTGTTGGTCAGAAAGAGCAGTTTACAGCAAAAGAGCAGACTCGACTCAACTTGCGGAAGCCTATGGCAGTAGACCAATCTGCAATCCTCGTAGATCATACAACTCACAGTAAAAGCCAAGGAAGACCCAGCTATGCCAAAGGATCAACACAAAGTCTCTTATTGCAAAGTGAATCTTGGTAAATAGAGCAAACAATTCAGCACTCTAAGCAAACTACCTTACTTTTATCGTTAAAGAAGGGTTGAGAATAAAATAAGGATGAAGGCAGATCATGCAATTCATGATCTACGCAACATGTTTAGAAAGCAGAGCAGACCAACCCATCCATCTGTACATAGCTACACCCATGAGTCTGCCGATTGCCTAAACTGCACATGAGGTCAGAAGGCATGGGCGGACCCGTGTGATATGCAATCTGCACAACAAGCTTGCAGAAGCAGATGGCAGACAACAGACCAATATGCACTTAATGAGCTGTCTTGGGCACAACCAGCAGATCTAGATGACATGGGTGATGGGTCTGCAACGTCAACCAGAGAATCAGCAAGCTAGAAGGGACGAAAGGCAGAGTCTACTGCATCAATGCAGACCATGATGGCCCAAGCAGACCAGCAAACCAGTCCACAATGCTTGAGCAGGGCGGGTTCAAGTGAACTTCGGCATGGTGATTTGGAGACTCAACCTGTAAAACAACAGTTCCGCCAAAACCGATCATGGTTTGCAATAGAACAGAACAAACAACGAAGTAATATATTCTGCACTAAAAATCAGAACAACTTATGACGATCTGCGATCAGACACGCACCCGGCAGGATACTACAAAATTCACTAGCAAAAGAGCAGACCCATGCACGTAGACTCACAGTCTACCTCAGGCTAGCAGAATACAATCATATGAACCAAACCAATCACTATTGTCTGCAAATCAGAATTAGCTTCGCAGAGTGCAGACTCGACATGCTAGCCAGTGGTGTCTGCATTATTTAATTCATCATTGGAGCTTCATACTGGTGGACTTACTCTCCAAATATTATTGCTCCGACTCCTCCCGGAGAGAACATCAATCTAAGTGCTTTGCTCCCATTAATATTGATATTAATTCTACTTACTTTTGGTGCAAAATTAGTTTGAATTTCATGATGAACGTTGTACTTAGCTCCAAAATTGATTATTTGTCAATGATTATCTAAAGAGTTAGACCAACTCTCACTGTATTTAATTACATGACATGATCAAATGATGTCTTTCGACCTTCATGTATGTCTAGTTGGGAATATACCACTCTCAAATTGACCCAAGTTCAACTTAAGAGTGCGGGGCAAAGGTGTATATGTAACCCAACTTGATGGGAAATTTGATTGTAATATTCATTATAGTGCTTGATTATGAAAGCACCTGTTTTTTGAGTCTGCACATATTATTGAAAGCTTCAGCAGGCTATTAAGCCGCTGAAAAGATATATTCTGTTATTATTATTGCAGACACATCTTATCGAAGAGGTATTTTATTATTATTATTCAGACCCCGTCTCAGACAGAGGGCTCTGCCATTATTATCATTAGTAGGTCCTCACTTCAAACAGAGGATCATGCTCCTTATTTTATTAAAGACTCCAGCGAGCTCTTAAGCCGCTGGAAAGATATATATTGTTGAAGACTTCAGCGAGCTATTAAGCCGCTGGAAAGACTTATCGAAGAGGTATTCTGTTATTATTATTGCAGACACATCTTATCGAAGAGGTATTCTGTTATTATTATTCAGACCCCATCTCAGACAGAGGGCTCTGCCATTATTATCATTAGTAGGTCCTCACTTCCTCACTTCAAACAGAGGATCATACTCCTTATTTTATTAAAGACTCCAGCGAGCTCTAAAGCCGCTGGAAAGATATATATTGTTGAAGACTTCAGCGAGCTATTAAGCCGCTGGAAAGACTTAAGCGAAGAGCTAAGTTATGTTACAAATCGAGCTCTGCTGAAGAAGCAGAGTGAAATACTTAAGCGAAGAGCTAAGTATAGTAACAAATCAGACTCTGCTGGAGAAGCAGAGTGAAAGACTTAAGCGAAGAGCTAAGTTATGTTACAAATCAAGCTCTGCTGAAGAAGCAGGGTGAAGGACTTAAGCGAAGAGCTAAGTTCTTTACCGTCATTATTAGGAGATCCTCACCTCAGATAGAGGTTCCCGCTCCTTATTATTATCGCAGAGCACCATCTCAAAGGGCTCTGCCGTCTTCATTACAGCGGATCCTCGCTTCAGCTAGAGGATCCCGCTCATTATTATTACGGCAGATCCTCGCTTCAAACAGAGGATCCTGCTTCTTATTATTACAGCAGATCCTCGCTTTAGACGGAGGATCCTGCCACTATTATCAGAGCAGATCCTCGCTTCAGACAGAGGATCCTGCTCCTTATTATTGTCGTAGAGAAGATCATGCTCTCCATCATCATAGCACCAAAAATATTAACCACTGGCAGACTAGGAGGGGAAAACCCCCCAGGCTGGCAGAGCAGAACAGGATCTGAGCCAGAGCAGAGACCGAAGAGGTCCTCAGAGCGCAGAGACTGTATGCACAAAAAGGGGGTCGACCGTAAGTTAAAACACCCACCAGAGCCCCGAGGCCAGTGGAGTGAATCGGTTGTCGGCTCGACTTAGCTATGTCATATACCTCTATTCCCAAGTTCTGCAGGACCAAAGATCCAGAAAGCATCGAGGATAAGTCACAAACACCTAAGGTTGATGGGGATAGCGGAGTTCAAAATAAGGACCAAGTGCACCCCAAAAAAAGGGTGCATGCTGCAGGCACGAGTGATCAGACCCGAAGAGGGCTGACCTTATGAGCCTTACACTGACGTGACTTGGACGTCAAAATAATTCGCTCGACTGACCTCGCTATAGCCCTAGAGTCAGCAGGCCAGTCCGACGATTAAAGGGCCCCAAGGTTATATTTATTCATACGCAGATCCCACGGATATTTGATAGGATTTAGTCGTATCACCTATTCAAAGATAAACCTACAATCCTCTAACTAAGGTAGTCAGTGGAAGCAGGGTTGAATCCGCAGGGAGACAGAGTTTCTAAATTTATATTCAATCAACTAACTACTTCAGATGAAAACAGGGAAGAGTTAACTGAACTAATGATTAAACTAAGGAAGACGAATTAAACCGAGGAATTAACTATGGACTAAAAACCTAGGGTATTAGGTTGGTCCACTATGCTTATACCAATCAAAAAGGGTCAACTACTATCATAACCTAAGTCAAGAGTCGGGGGATTAGAGCATGTGTTGAGCTATGGTTAAGACTCAACGCTCATAGTTCAACATACGCCGCATGTTTACTAACGTAATCAGAACTACTGACGTGTCCTAGGCCTCTAGTCGTAAGACGGATCTGTGCAAACAACTATTAACCACAAGCAATCAATGAAATTGTACACTGACATTAATTACTCAATAAGAACAAACCACATCACAATCACCCTAATCAAACCCTAGAAATTGACAGAAATCTAAATCACAATCATGGTATAAACATGGATTTCCTATCTAACACCCTAGAAAGAGAATTACTCACTCATAATCGAATTAACAACAACAAAACTAATATGTAACCCTAACAATTGCATCATGAATAATTAAATAACTAAGCTAAGCAATTGAGAATAATAAAAGAGATTAGGGTAAGGAAGAATACCGATTGACAGAAAGCAGGAACTTTTATTGAAATCGAATAGGTTCAATCACCCTATATTGAACTTTTATTGAACTTTTATTGACAGAAAGTGTTTAAACTAATATAATAACGATGAGAAATAGGCTAGAGTAAAACTAGAATGAAAAGTGCCCCTAAAATAATGAGGAAAAAGGTATTTATAATACCCCCTCAAGTCTAACTAAAACGGAAATTAAAAAAACGAAGTCCGCGATAAAACGCACAGGACCCGATCGGGCCAAAGGCCACCCGATCTGGCCTAGAGTGAAATATTTTTGCCTCTTTGTTTCACGTCCCAGCGCAGCAGCACAGCAACCTAAATCATGAATTGCGGCCCACCCGATCGGGCCCAGCAACATCACCCGATCGGGCCTGGCGACAAAATTGCCCAGCCTCGCTCTCCTCTCAAGCAGCATCACAACAAGACCTAGGAGCACCCGACCCGATCGGGTCAGGCAGAGGGTGCCCGATTGGGTCTGGCGCATGTCTTCTCGCCCGATCTGATCGGGCACGTCTTGCCCGATCGGGTCCGCGACTTTTGTACCCGATCATAAATGCTTCGCCCGATCGGGCCATTTTTGACCGATCAGAGTACGGAAAACCCCTTTTAGGCTCTTTGACTCTTAATTATTCACGTTTAGAGGCCTTGGGACCTCCTAAACTACTCATAAAGCTCGTGAGCCATCCTACGTGCCTCGTAATATCTCGTAGTGCCGTGGTTGCTTCCAAATGGCTCAGGAATAAGGAGAAAACTCCCTAAAACCTGCAATTCAACACTAAAGCACAAAACCACAACTATATACGGTAGTTAGCATAAAATAGCTCCCAAGAGCTCCAATGACGCACAAATTAGCTTGTAAATAAGGGAGAAAAGTCTATATAAATACGTGATATGAATATTGCCTACCAATATTATTGATCTGCTCATTATTATCTGCCGATCCTTAGCTCGGAGAAGATCCTTCCCGTCCTTATCTTATCGAGGACTCTGGCAGGCCTTAAGCCGCTAGAGAGGTGTTATATCATTATTACTACACATCCTCAGATTAGACAAAGGATGTTGCTTATTTTATTGAAGACTTCAGCTAGAGACGTATTTCATCATCATCGCCGATCAATAGTACCGGTAGAGGATCATGCTCTTTATTATTATAGCAGATCCTCGCTTCCGACAGAGGATCATGCTCTTTATTATTATAGCAGATCCTCACCTCAAACAGAGGATCATGCTCTTTATTATCATAGCAGATCCTCGCTTCCGACAGAGGATCATGCTCTTTATTATTATAGCAGATCCTCACCTCAGACAGAGGATCATGCTCTTTACTAACATAGCATATCCTCGCTTCCGACAGAGGATCATGCTCTTTATTATGATAGCAGATCCTCACCTCAGAGAATCATGCTCTTTATTATCATAGCAGATCCTCACCTCAGACAGAGGATCATGCTCTTTATTATCATTAGCAGATCCTCGCTTCAGACAGAGGATCCTGCTCCTTATTATAGCAGATCCTCGCTTCAGACGAAGGATCCTGCTCCTTATTATTATAGCAGATCCTCGCTTCAGACGAAGGATCCTGCTCCTTATTATTATAGCAGATCCTCGTTTCAAATAGAGGATCATGCTCCTTGTTAGTATAACAGATCCTCGCTTCAGACAGAGGATCATGCTCCTTACTATATAAGCAGATCATCGCTTTAGACAGAGGATCATGCTCCTTACTATATAAGCAGATCCTCGCTTCAGACTGAGGATCATGCTCCTTACTATATAAGCAGATCCTCGCTTCAGACAGAGGATCATGCTCCTTATTATTATAGCAGATCCCCGCTTCAGAAAGAGGATCATGCTCCTTACTATATAAGCAGATCCTCGCTTCAGCAGAGGATCATGCTCCTTATTATTATAGCAGATCCCCGCTTCATACAGAGGACCATGCTCCTTACTATATAAGCAGATCCTCGCTTCAGACAGAGGATCATGCTCAATATTATATAAGCAGACCCTCGCTTCAGACGAAGGATCCTGCTCATCATTATTACATGTCCACGTATCATCGTTATTGTGGATTTGTCTGTAGCAATCTAATCTCAGTCTGCCTCCTCTGCTGCAAGCAAAGCAGACAGACTAGGAGGCAAGGATACGTATGGTAAGAGGAAGAAAGTAGCAAAGAAATAGCATGTTTTCTTTCAAAAACCACTCAAAAGAACGCAAAAAATACAAAACTAGCAGAGGCTCTAGACGACGCTACATTCTTGCTCATCAGAACAGACTCTCAGATTGGTGAAGCAACACTGCAGACTACGTGAGCAGACCTTCATTAGAGGATGCTACACGGCAGATTATCAGAGCAGACTCGTAAGTAAAGGAAGCTGCTTCTCTTATTACATAAGAAGATCCTCAATTAGAGGACGATACACCTTAGCTCATTGAAGCAAGCTCTCTAACTAAAGAGGCTATATCTCACATCAGAGACTCGATCACGCACAAAGGTCATCATGAAGACATACATGTCCAATACCATGAGGAACCAAGTGAATAAACCCAGTATAGTTCAAGTTCAATCAACGATTATCACTCGAACTAGGGGGGCAAATTGTATGGGTATAAATACCCTCTCCCGAACATACGACCCAAGGCCCAAACATAAGGCCCACATTGCTCACTTCACTATATAAACCCCTCATGGGGCTAAGGTAAAAGGGGACGAGAATCCATTCTCTCTCCCTACACCCACACTCTCTCTATCTAAAATAAGTACTGCATTGAGCGTCGGAGGACCCGTCCTCGGGACACCCCGGGGGTTTGGGGTTCACTTGCAGGTTCTTTGCCGGAGCTGGGACTCAGACCGCTCGTATCCACCGGAAAGAGGTACAACACTTTTAGACGGAAACATTCGATTTTCTCCTATATTTTGGATTTTCATATAAAGATTGATGTGGATTCTCCAAAACGGTAAATTTTAGATCGGATCGAATCATTACGAACTCTTAGTGACTGGGGAGGGGAGGGGAAGGGGGTGGTGGTTGGAGTGGGATCAGAGAGGGGGAGTGTGAGGTTTTTGATTTTTTCGTCAATAGAGTTATGACACGTAGCACTTTCAACCAGGTTAGTAGGTTGCTAGTCAGATGACGCTATTTTAGGAAAGGTGGGCAATATAATTGGTATTATTTTGAGAATAATTGAAGTTGCTATTAATATTGAAAGATGACCAATAGTTTGATCATTCACTTTAATATTTTCCCAATGTAGAAACATAAATAGGAAAAAACTTTATGTGGTCGGTTGGTATACATGGGAAGTCAAAATTCCCATGAAATCGCAATTCATAGGAAATAAATACCTACATCAAATTCATGGGAATATGATTGAATTGTTTGGTTGACAATGGGGGAATTGAATTCCCGTGGGAGTTTCTACTTACCTAGGGGGACCTAGGTAAGTAATTTCCTCCAATTTGTGTAAACTCAAAATTCCTAGGAATTTCTAATTCCTCCATTTTGCTATTTTGTTGTCAACCAAACAACTCACCATATTTCCAATTCCTAGAAATTTTCATTTCCCATAATTTCTCATGTCAACCAAACAACCAATATATTTTGAGACAGCTAAATGAGAGAGATGCATTATATTATGAAAGGAGGCAATAAAAACCTTTACTTTCCATCACCTTCTTTTTTCTGAAACAGATGGAGTCAATAAAGGGGAAAATAAATGTTATGTTTATTGAAAAAGAAAAATGCAGCCATTTGGTATTATTCTAGTAGGAGCACATTTATACATCTCTGGAGAACCATATGTTATACTTAACCACTTTAAGAGAACGGGACCATCCTGTAAATTTTTTTTAGTAGACTAGTACTCTAGTAGTAGTAAATGTATCTATATAACTATTTATATTTTTTTTTTGGTGTTTGCACCCAGTTCACCCTTCAGGCTACATCCGGATCGAGGTCAAGTTCGGGGTGGTTAGGTTTCATTCCTCTCCCAATGGTGTTGCGGGGATTCGAACACGGGTCCGTCCTACCAAAGCCAGTCTCCATCACCACTTGGCCAACACTTACTTGGTATCTATATAACTATCTATGCAAGACTAACAATTCGTTACGTGTCACTATCCCTCCTTAATTAGCCTCATATTTACTTTATCATATACTCCTTATGTATAGAAAGTTATTAATTGGCAAAGGAGATTGAATGAATAGTGTCCAAAGTCATCATGTTACATCTAATAAAAAACGGAGGGAGTATTAAATATATATAGAGATTTGAACCGGTAAGCTCATATGAAATAAAGAGTCCTAACTATCCCTCCCCCATACTATTGATATATGAATGGAATCAAGTGTTACGTTGTAAGTTTATTAATAACAAATTTTTACCCCTAATTGATACTCCTATTAGTTAATTTTAACTAATGGGAAAAATTGACTAGAATAATCCAAACTATAACCATTCCGCCAAGAATAATCCCAGGTATGGGTTATTCCTGTACAATCCCAACTATTGGGAATGTCCGCCACAAACGCACCATTACCTGAAGGTAACCTGCTTAACCGGTAAAATACGCCACATGTCATGTTTTCATTAGGTATTTTTAATTTCTAATTTCCTTTTGCATTTTTAATCCCACCCCACCCCACTGCCACCCAAAACCCCACCCAACCCCCAAAACCCACGGCCGGCCTACCCCTAAAAGGCTAAAACCCAGCCCCACCTGGCCCCCATCTACCACCCTCCTATTGCCTGACACCCAACCCCAAGCACCACCATAACCACTCGTTTCCCTCCACCACCTAAGCATCACTCCTGCAACACTGATAGGATTTAGTCGTATCACCTATTCAAAGATAAACCTACAGTTCTCTAACTATGGTAGTCAATGGAAGGAGGGTCGAATCCACAGGGAGACAGAGTTTCTAAATTAATATTCAATCAAACAGCTACTTCAGATGAAATCAGGTAAGAATTAACTGAACTAAAGATCAAGCTAAGGAAGAAAAATTAAATCGAGGAATTAACTATGGACTAAAAATCTAGGGTATTAGGTCGGTCCACCATGATTATACCAATCAAATAAGGCCAACTACTATCAAAACCTAAGTCAAGAGTCGAGGGATTAGATCATGTGTTGAGCTATGGTTAAGACTCAACGCTCATAGTTCAACATACGCCGCATGTTCACTAACGTAATCAGAACTACTGACGTGTCCTAGGCCTCTAGTCGTAAGACGGATCTGTGCACACAACTATTAACCACAAGCAATCAATGAAATTGTACACTAACATTAATCACTATTTAAGAACAAACCACATCACAATCACCCTAATCAAGTCCTAGAGATTGATAGAAATCTAAATAACAATCATGGTATAAACATGGCTTCCCTATCTAACACCCTAGAAAGAGAACTACTCACTCATATTTGAATTAACAACAACAAAACTAATTGGAAAACCTAATAATTGCATCATGAATGATTAAATACTTAAACTAAGCAATTAAGAATAATAAAAGAGATTAGAGTAGAGAAGAATACCAATTGACAGAAAGTAGGAACTTTTATTGAAATCGAATAGGTTCAATCACCTTTAATCTAACCTAAAGTGTTTAAACTAAAATAAAACTAAGCTAAGAACTATGGGATTAAAAACAAAATAAAAAGATATCTCTAAAAATAATGAAGGATAGCTATTTATAATAGTCCAAAGTCTAATTAAAAAAAGATAGAATTTCGGAAAATAGCTGTCCGTGCTTCAGGCCCGATCGGGTCAATTTCCTCCCGATCGGGTCAATTTCCGCCCGATCGGGTGGGTAAACTGCAATTCTGCATCAACTTGCGAAGGCCGTATCTCTCAAACCAGAAGTCCGATTGGGGCGTGTGACCTGTCATTGGAAAGCTCTTGAAGTCTAGAATCCAACCCAATTATAATTTATTGATTATATATTTTCTATCAAAAGTTATAATGAAAATAGTGAAGGTGTGTCAGTTTTGGCACTTCTTTCACTAACTCTTTGCTTCATTCCAACTCAAAATTGTCCCAAAGGGATGTATTGTGATCCTTGTGCAAGCTAAAATCATCTTCAATGATTAATAGGCTATATCCTTGGTACTCATGATCACTTTGTATCAAAATAACCTGAAAATCATCGAAACACACAAAAGGGGAGTAGTAGAGCACAACTTGTGTAATTCATGTCATTATGCACCTAAATGCTCAAAAAGGAGTTCTAAACGCAATCTAAATGCATCTAAAAACTATATATAAATGTGATACATCAAACACCCATCCCCTCAACCAACCAGCCTTCCCCTACCCGCATGCATAACCGTACCCCGAACTCAGCCACTCCTTCCACCTCTCTTTCCCACCACTCAAATCAGAGTAGCACCCACCTCTTCACAAATCCAACACCCGCCTCAACAAGCTTACCTTCGATCCGATCGTTTTCATCAATCCAGTTGATAAATTTTCTATACCCTATTAGAAAACCTTAATTTTGTGTTCAATCTATCATATTCTCAAACCCTACAAAATTGTGCTTTGATTTTAATCGTGCGATTTTGAAAGCCTAATTGTACATTTGTTTTTTGACGGCAAAGACATATCTGCCGTTGTAGCTCCGCCATGGACTTAGATCGTCTGTGGGCCAGAATCGAACTCAATCGGAGCTCCGACATCTCCGACATTTGTGTGGGGGATCTAGTTTTATGTGGGCCAGGGTAAAGAAAAGACAGAGGGTGAGTTCGTACTGCGAGTTAGTTGTTGTGGGTGGCCGGCGGTGCCAGAAGGTCAGGGAAGGAGTGGGCGGTGTTTCTGTGATTTTATCTTCTTTGTAAGGATTTTTTTGGCAAAAACCACCTAATATAATTGACATTATTGGTTTAACCACCTTTTTTAGATTTTTTAAATTTAACTACCTTTTATATATAATACCTGTAGGTTTCACTACCAACCGGTGGTTTTGGCCGGAAAACCGTCAATTTTGGCCAGAAAACCACTTTTTTGTTGCCGGAAAACCACTATTTTTGACCAGAAAACCACCAGTTGGTAGTGAAACCTATAGTATATTTTATATATATGGTAGTTAAATTTAAAAAATTAGAAAAGGTGGTTAAACCAATAATGTCTATTATATTAGGTGGTTTTTGCCAAAAACCTCTTTGTAAACAAAGAATTAGGAGAATTCAAGGGTTTGGGGTTGGGTAAAGTGAAAGTGGTGGAGGTGGTGGTGGTGTTTGGGTAAAGGTGGAAGTAGAAGGTGGTGGCTAACATGAGGGTGGAGTGGTGGTAGTAATTGGGTAAGGGTGGAAAGGATAAAAAGAAAAAGGGAATTAAATGTTTTTAAATGAAGAAGTAAAAAATTACCTGATTAACCGGTTTCAAGTCTTCACGGTGCATTTGTGGCGGACTTTCCCAATAGTTGGGATTATACAGGAATATTGTTCTCGGCGGAATGACCATAGTTTAGATTATTCTAGTCAATATTTCCTAACTAATAAAATTGAGACGAACAAAAATTCGGAGTATCTCCATAATCTACTAGTACTACTTTTCGGTTAAAAAAGTACTTGTAAATTGATGCTACGATGACATTTTGACATCAAGAAATAAGAATAACGTTGTTAGTCACCGTGTAGGTGGGGGACATCGTGCAATATCTTAAACGTGCCTAAATTGATCTAATCAGATCAGATCAGAAAAATTCATATCAGATCAGAATTATTCAGATCAAATCAGAAAAATTCAGATTAGATTAGACGAAAGAGTCGGGCCCATAGTTGATTTTTCAAGGAAAAATTGTCGGAAAATACTAAGATTTAGGTCATTTTCAAAATAAATACCAACTAGTTTAGAAATTAAAAGTAGATACTAACAAGTTCTAAAAAAAATTTATTTCCATACCAACTAACAGAAATCGTCAAATTTTCCGCCTGTGGTCCCTGTTATTTGGTATGGAAATTTGACGGAAAATGATAGAGTATAAAATCTATTCTTGGGCCTTCAACCATCAGCTTAAGCTTTTGGTTGAGTTGGTTCCTTGACATGGTATCAAGAGCTAGTGTGACTACAAGGTCACGGGTTCAAATCTCATCTACCCCTCCTTTCTAAGTGGAATATATAGCGCCAGGTATGAGGGAGGCCTGTGCTGCATCCACACTTCAAGCCCAGTGGGCTCTTGCGTGAGGGGGCGTGATAGAGTATAAAATCTATTCTTGGGCCTTCAACCATCAACTTAAGCTTTTGGTTGAGTTGGTTCCTAGACAGAAAATGTTGATAAAGGAGTGACGCATGTGCACTTTAACCTATTAAAAAGGTTAATAAGAGATGATAACCGGTTTATTTGACTTGTTGAAAGCGGATGGCCAGCCCAGGATAATCCAATAGTCGATTGTTAAAAGCGGACCGCGTAAAAGTTGATTTTTTGACATTTTTCCTTTTTTTGGATGGTAAGAAGAATTTGCCCTATCCGCTCTAGCCCACAAGTGTTTGTAATGGAAATTAAACCCTCGAACTCAAGGTTCAAAGGTTGTCTGTTACTACTAGACCAAGCTTTATTTGGTGTTGGATTTGTCGAAGTACGTATATATATATATATATATATATATATATATATATATATATATATATATATATATATTACCTCCGTTTTCTAGTTGTACAATATTGGCTTTGACACTATTCATGCTTTTTTCTTTGACCTCCTTCTATTCTTTATACGTTAGAAAAATATAGTTAAGTGGGAACTTGCTAGATTCGTTTCGGTATGTAGATTTCATATATCAATTTTTCATAATTTTTACGCTTACACATTTCTAAATAAGGTTTGAAGTTGTGTGTTGGCAAACGTAGCAACACTTTTAGATACAACGAAAAAGGGAGGTAGTACATGTACTAAATTACTGATATACATCAACTTTCCATAAGTTTATTTACAAATACATAGATTTTCACATTTTTACATTGCCATAGATGAAATGTACAAAAGTTACAATTTTGTTAAAGCGAGTACCTGTTTTTCGAGGTAAGAAGGGGTAGAGGAAATGTATAAGGTTTTAAATTGTCCACTCTCACTTTTCAACCAATTATCTATAATAAATATCCAACAAATCCCTCCAATAATTTTTCAAACTCGACTAGAAACAATCTTTATGAAACAGAAGGAGTAGTAGTCTCTCCGTCTTCGCCAATTATTGGAGAAAATCAAAACCTTACATCACTAGGCAGCTACAGACTATATCGCCCATAAATAAAGCAAGATCCAGCAGTCTACACCAAAGTCACACATCCAACAAAGTCACACATCAATCAACACAGAAAGATATGGTGAACACTGTGAGTTGCTACACATCAATACTACACAAAACAATGAAATTAGCAGGAATGCAATCAAAGTTAATAGAAACAGAACCAGGAACAATCATCCATTTTTGGGTCAACAAAAACAAGAAAAAACCACCTTTAGTACTCATCCATGGTTTTGCAGCTGATGGAATATTAACATGGCAATTCCAAATCTTACCCTTAACAAAAAAATACTCACTTTATATCCCTGATCTTCTCTTCTTTGGTGGGTCCTACACAAGCAAAGCTGATAGAACTACAAGGTATCAAGCTGAGTGTTTTGCAGTAGGGTTAAAAAAGTTGGGTGTTGAAGAGAAGTGTGTGGTGGTTGGGTTGAGTTATGGTGGGTTTGTTGGGTTCCAAATGGCTGAGCACCACCCTGAGTTGGTGGGTTCATTGGTGGTTACTGGTTCAGTTTTGGCTTTGTGTGAGTCTATTAGTAATAAAGCTTTGGAAAGGATAGGGTTTTCTTGTTGGCCTGATTATTTGATGCCTGATTCTGTTGATGGTGTTAAGAAACTTCTTGATATTGGTTCTTATGATTTGCCTCGGTTTCCTAACTTCTTTTATAGACATTGTCTTGAGGTAAATAATTTCATTTCATTCTCCTCTTTTATCCAAATTTGGATTTTAGGAAAAATTGTCATCGGTTACTATATTTTCAACGAAAATGATAAACACAGTCCTTAAGATTATACTGCTATATAAGAGTGTAGAAAAGGAAATTCAACTAATTTTCAAACAAAAAATATCGATTTATATGTGATTTTCAAACATTACCATTTCATGTAATATATACAATTTTTAAGGATTGTATACATTATTGTCCTATTTTCGATATGTGTTGCTTTGTAGAAGTAATTTACAAATTTTTTTTATGGAAATCCAATAAATATAAAAAAATTGTTGGTAAATATTTACCAATATATTGTATTTAGTTCAGATAAATATAGTAGTATGATAAAATTAATTAATTTCTACTTTGATATTATTGTTAATTGGCTGAAGATTTATTTACTTTGTTATGTTGTTAGGTCATGTTTGGCAATAGGAAGGAGAGAATTGAGCTATTAGAGGCTCTAGTGGTCAAAGATGAAGATGTCACCAACCATCAATTTGAGCAGGTCAGCAATATGATATGTATTTCATTCAATTAATGAGTAGTTATTATGCTTGATTAACAACTTCCATTTAATTAGTCAAAAGCAAGATTTCCAAATCAAACTTCTGAGCAAAACCAACGTGTTTATTGATTATTTTCTTGATCTCCTTTTCAGAAGATACATCTAATATGGGGTGAAGAAGAAAAAATATTCAACCTGGAAGTGGCAAATAGCTTAAATGAGTATCACCCCTCGACTCATTAACATCTTTAATTATGTCTTTAAAAAGTAAAAAACTATACCTCTTTTGTTTCTTATGGTCTCTAATAAACAAGTTTAATTACATCATTGATATCTTTAATTGCCGATTAAAAACAATCACAAAAAAGAAGTCGATAACTTGAAGAAGATAAAAAGGGAAGATCTAGCACGGTGACATATGTTAACGTGTATTCTTATGCTACATCTATTTTTAGTTGTATCATATGGCATTTTACTTTATTTTTTATTCACATCCTCTATTTTGACTTTTAAATATTATTTACAAATAAGGAAATAAAAATATAATTATATTAGGTATTGTTAGATTCGTCTCGGTATACTTACTTTGTTTGCTTTTAGTTGCAAGAATTGCAAAGCTCCTCTTTTTAGTAAGTTTCCATGAAATTCCAACATTACTTTATCTTGCATTCAGTTCTTTTATTTCTCTCCTTATCACATGGATCTTGTCCCGCTATGTTTTCCTCTATCTCTCACCTCTTATTTTAAATACTTCCTCCGTAACAAAATGATCGCAACAAGTTACTTTGCACGCATTTTAAGGAAGCGATTCAATGGTGTAAACAAGCAAATTAGCCAAACCCATTTTAAGACTAGTAATCTATAATCTCATTCTTACTTGTGTTAAAATTATTTTGCCTAATTTGCTAGTTTATACCATTAAATCTCTTCTTTAAAAAGCATGCAAAATAACTTGTTGCAAACATTATGTTACGGAGGAAGTATATCATATATTCGTAACTTTTTATTTATTCACTAATTTTTTCACAAGGTTTAGTTATTCATTATGGATACAGGATGTTAATGATTGACATTGTGCATTGCTAAATGTACTATTAAGTCCTTTGATAAAACTGAAAACAATTGAGGACGTTTATATTGCTGAACCCATTTCTAATCGGACATTCGAAATTTCATATCAGCTGCAAAATTTTGGCTTTTACACTGTTCACTTGTCTCACTTTGACTATTACTTTTAACTAAATATGAAATCCAATATCACTATGTAAAATATTCTTAAAATATTTCAATGTACAATTCAACTTATCGATTTTTCATGATTTTTACTAATAGTTAATTAGATATACTTATTAATTGTCAAAGTGGTGCATTAACACCTACAAATGCGACAATCAGACTATTCCCCTATAAAACCGAGGAAGTAAAATCGAAGCACAATAATCTTATATACTCTGTTGTCTAATGATGAACAATGATGTAGGAGATTGGGAGGCAAGACTGAGTTACAAATTATAAAGAAGGCAGGTCACCTAGCTCCATTGGAAAGGCCCTGCGCCTTTAACAAATGCCTCAAATCAATCCTACACTCTTTGGCAATTGACATAAATCATCCTTCTAGCTAGTCTAGTTTTGAAGCTTCACCAACATCCATACATATGCTGGGGACGTATTCTTGTAATACCAATTGATTTGTGCATATTCATAAACCCATTTTATGAGTAGAATGGATAATTCTATTGTATTTATTTTAAGATCAAACAGAAAAGGGAAGAGTGTTTGATGTTATGAATTATGATAGCTTCCATAGCTCTAACACAAAGAAATAAACCCGAGAATAATAATGTATTTGAAATGCTATAACTAAAATGATGTAACAAGTGTGAAAAATAATATAAAATGTACTAAAAATGATAGTAACAACTCCAAAATAATATGCACCAAAAATACGTTTCAAAAATATTTCAGAAATAAAATTTCTCATAAAGTTTAAAGAAAAACAAAAATATATAAGGATGGGATAGATTTAAACTTGAGTTTCAAAAGAAGAATAATTACTAACAAATCAAGTTAGGTACATATTATGATTCATATTTTAGGTTTTTATAGACAATCAACTTATAAAATTGACATGTCTAAAAGCCCATACTTGTGCAAAACTCCACCTTTTTTGTTGGGCCATGCTTGTATCTTATTACACCATATTATATGCGTGTGCAAGATGTGCATTGTCCTTAAATGTGTAGGATCTATTTTTCGTGAAGTTGGATAAATATTTGTAAATAGGGAGGCAAGGAATTGTTGAAATTTGAAAGGATTTTATAGCAAATCAACGAGTCTCACATAGGAAGTCCATCAACGCTTTGTTATGTTACTGAGACCATGATAATTGTTGTATATGTTACTCATGTACTAAAGTAAAATGGAGAAAAAGCAAAAAAGAAAAAAATGTAAAAAAGCCATTTATCCCACATCGAGTTAAATAGTATTTGACGCCATTATTAGTAAGGACCCACTATATTACATTACATTGTCTGGAAAAAAGTTAGAAGGATGTTTGGATACCACACATGATCCAATTGGTTTAGCTTTTTTTATGCTCTAATCGTCTTTGGTTATCTTGTTAATTGTAAGGATATTGTCTTGTCGTTATTTGCGAGATTTCGTAACTGTCACAAGCTTAATTTTCGACTTTCATCAGCTCCTCGATTCCGATTTTTGTCGTTTTTGCTTCCATTGACTTCTTTTAACTTCAGTCCCATGGCTTCTTTCCAATCCACTAAGAAAAACAGACACATCCTCTCTCATTCTCGGTTTTGGACAAATTGTTCTAGTCTCCATTCATTGGTTATACTTATACCCTCGTCACGGTTGTTCTACTGCATTAGGATAGCGCAAAATCGTCTCTTTAGGAAGCGGTATAATCCACGTAGCGTCAATTTTCTTCAACACCTATTTCGTTACTACAACCAAGTATTATTTTAATATTATTTGCTCGAGGAATATCATATCATTGTGTTTGGAAAATAATTATTATAAGACCCTGTTCAGTTCACCTTAAAATAATAATATGCAGTAAAAATAAGTTCAGTTTAGTAGAAATAAGTTCAGTTCAGTAAAGATGAGTCCAGTTTAGCAAAAATAAGTTCAGTTTAGTAAAAATTAGTTCAGTTCAGTAAAGATGAGTCCAGTTTAGCAAAAATAAGTTCAGTTCAGTAGAAATAAGTTCAGTTCAGTAAAGATGAGTCCAGTTTAGCAAAAATAAGTTCAGTTCAGTAGAAATAAGTTCAGTTCAGTAAAGATGAGTCCAGTTTAGCAAAAATAAGTTCAGTTCAGTAGAAATAAGTTCAGTTCAGTAAAGATGAGTCCAGTTCAGCAAAAATAAGTTCAGTTTAGTAAAAATTAGTTCAGTTCATTAAAAATCAGTAGTGCAAAGAAGAAAAAATAACCTGAATCAGTAAAAATAAGTTCAGTTTAGTAAAAATAAGTCAGTTCAGCAAAAGTAAGCTCAATTTAGTAAAAATAAGTTCAATTCAGTAAAAAATAAGGTGAACTGAACGGGACCTTAATCATAAATGGCTTGAGAACGAGATGCGCAGCCACATCCACCTACCACAAGTCCATAAACTTCCATGTCTATAAGAGTCCACAATCCACATGATTGATGAATCCTTTGGTACGAATTCAAAGTCAACCCCGCCAAAGCACAAATTCAAAATCGACAATGCCGGTGAGCGATGATCGAAGCAGATGAATTTCGCGATCAATTTATTTCGCCAATGTCAACCATTAATAAAACTAAGGTAACACTTTTGATCTTAATCAATAACTTTTTCATGAACTATAAAGTATAAACACAACTTCTAACTGAAATCCTAACCCATATTCGTTCTTATTTCCAGAATTTCTGAATTTCCGACTAGCGAATTTATGAAGATCGTTCGTTTTTGATTCAAAAATAGTTCGTAATCATCAAATTGAGCTGATCGTCGTCGATTCGGGTTAGTTAACGTCGGCATTGCATCTGTGCTAATTTGTTTAGAATGCATTTTAAGTAGAATCTGAATTACTTATTGTTGTAGAGTGCATTTTAAGTAGAATCTGAATTACAAATGAGTATATGTGACCCAGCTTGATGGGAAATTTGATCGTAATATTCATTGTAGTGCTTGATTATGAAAGCACCTATTTTGATAGTCTGCACATATTATTGAAGGCTTCAGCAGGCTATTAAGCCGTTGAAAAGATATATGTTGTTATTATTATTGCAGACACATCTTATCGAAGACTCTAGCAGGCTTAAACATGCTAGAGAGGTATTCTGTTATTATTATAGCAGACCCAGTCTCACACAGATGGTTCTGCCATTATTATCATAGCAGATCCTCGCTTCAGACAGAGGATCCTGCTCCTTATTACTGTTGCAGACCCCATCTTAGACAGAGGGCTCTGCCATTATTATCATAGCAGATCCTTGCTTCAGACAGAAGATCATGCTCCTTATTAGTATCGCAGACCCCACTCAGACAGAGGGCTCTGCCATCACTATCATAGCAGATCCTCGCTTCAGACAGAGGATCCTGCTCCTTATTACTGTTGCAGACCCCATCTTAGACAGAGGGCTCTGCCATTATTATCATAGCAGATCCTCGCTTCAGACAGAGGATCCTGCTCCTTATTACTGTTGCAGACCCCATCTTAGACAGAGGGCTCTGCCATTATTATCAGAGCAGATCCTCGCTTGAAACAGAGGATCATCCTCCTTATTATTATCGCAGACCCCACTCAGACAGAGGGCTCTGCCATCACTATCATAGCAGATCCTCGCTTCAGACAGAGGATCATGCTCCTTATTACTGTTGCAGACCCCATCTTAGACAGAGGGCTCTGCCATTATTATCATAGCAGATCCTTGCTTCAGACAGAAGATCATGCTCCTTATTAGTATCGCAGACCCCACTCAGACAGAGGGCTCTGCCATCACTATCATAGCAGATCCTCGCTTCAGACAGAGGATCCTGCTCCTTATTACTGTTGCAGACCCCATCTTAGACAGAGGGCTCTGCCATTATTTTCATTAGCAGATCCTCGCTTCAGACAGAGGATCGTGCTCCTTATCATTAGCAGATCCTCACTTCAGACAGAGGATCATGCTCATCAGCATTACATATCCACGTATCATCGCTATTGCGGACTTGTCTATAGCATTCTAATCTTAGTCTGCCTCCTCTGCAGCAAGCAAAGCAGACAGACTGGGGGGCAAGGATACGTATGGTAGGAGGAAGAAAGTAGCAAAGAAATAGCATATTTTCTTTCAAAAACTACTCAAAAGAACGTAGAAAATACAAATCTAGCAAAGGCTCTAGACGATGCTACATTCTTGCTCATCATAGCAGACTCTCAGACTGGTGAAGCAACATTGCAGACTACGTGAGCAGACCTTCATTAGAGGATGCTACACGGCAGATTATTCGAGCAGACTCCTAAGTAAAGGAAGTTGCGTCTCTTATTACATGAGAAAATCCTCAATTAGAGGATGATACACCTTAGCTCATTGAAGCAAGCTCTCTGACTAAAGAGGCTATATCTCACAGCGGAGACTCGATCACGCGCAAAGGTCATCATGAAGACATACATGTCCAATACCATGAGGAACCAAGTGAATAAGCCCAATATAGTTCAAGTTCAATCAACGATTATCACTCGAACTAGGGGGGCAAATTGTATGGGTCTAAATACCCTCTCCCTATCATACGGCCCAAGGCCCAAATGACACACGGCCCACGCTCATTTCACTATATAAGCCTCTCATAGGGCTAAGGTAAAGGGATCTCAGAATCCACTCTCTCTCCCTACATCCACACTCTCTCTATCTAAAATGAGTACTGACTTGAGCGTCGGAGAGCCCGTCCTCGGGACACCCCCGGGGGTTTGGGTTTTATGTGCAGGTTCTTGGCCGGAGCTCGGACTGGGACCGCTCATATCCGCCGGAAAGAGGTACGACACTTTTGGACAGAAACAATTTGGCGCTAGAAGGAGGGGGAGAGAAAAAGCGCCCATGGAAACCCACAATTTCCATGGCCACATTGCTCAAACAACTATTCTATGGTCTGATATACTCCGATTCAGACCAAAATTTACAAGATCTACAGAATACAAATCCCCACCTGAAGGATAAAAATAAGAAAAAAAAAAAAATCCGATGAAGGAAAAGAACAAATTGGCAGTAGAGGAGACAAGATGATCCCTCTGTGAAGCTTAGTACTTGGACCACAAGCTTGTCATGCTTAGAAGCTGGAAACCCAATAAAAAAGCCATGAAAGTGTTTCAAAACGGGAACCAAGCTCCACTCCCACAAAGCTTCACATGGTCTAAAACGCTCCATCCCAATCCTACGTTGGAGGATTCATCATCATGTTGATTAGATGTGCCCGCATTCCCATCAAAGTGCAACATTATGAAGCTCCATCTGGTTTTCTTCCATCCATAATAGCCTCGTAATTGCCAGATCGCAACACGCATACTACCTGTTCGATTAAATGCTTCTTAGAAGCAAATTTGAACTATCCCAAGCAGACCTGAGTAATGCAGATGACTACCAGACCAAATGGTACAGTAAATCAGATGGTAGGGAGCCAACCGGTCTGCACTCAAAGCCTATTTCAGACCGGCCTTGCAGAACCCAAATATGAGCAGACCCAAACCACGGACATAGCAAAGAAGAAGAGCAGAATGGAATTCAGTTATGCAGACTAATCTCAACAGACCCATTCTGATCAGCGTCGTAAATTGCGGACTAATGTAATTGTACGAAAATTGTAACAAGCTACAAGAGGAAACACAAAACGCTAGCCGGAGAACTGAACGCAAGGCTAATACGAGATCAATGAGTCTGCAAAATATACTTGGGAACCTGCAATATCAGTGTCTGCAACGTCAAGTAAGTTTCATCAGACGAAATGAGTCAGACGATAAGGTCTGCAACATAGCAGACCGAATGACTAAGAGTCGACAGAATAGAATCTGCAACACAGCTGAATAAACGACAGAGCAGACCCGCGCGTCAATCTGCACTAGACGAGCAGAGCATAATATCAGCTTGCTCAGACGGCCCGAGTCTGCGATAGCCCTGCAAAGTCAGTCTGCGATACTGCTCTGCAAGTCAGTCTGCGATAGCCCTGCAAGTCAGTCTGCGAGCAGACCATTGTCTACTTAAGAGTGGGGGGCAAACCCAACTTGATGCGAAATTTAATTCCTATCTAGACTGAGTAGCTTTCCTAACTGCCACTGAATCACTAGTTGACACAAGCATCTCCCAACCCAGATGCAATCTGTCAACAAAGCCCATCGTCGATGGCAAAGCATCAACATCTTTTGCACACAAGAAATAGCCATACTCTGCCGTTGAAAATGCCATCTGAGCCTGCTGATCATGCCAAGTCTAGAACTTGAAAAGCATTTAGATGTTCAAGAGCCACGATATTGCCCCAAATCTGTCAACAATAGCCATATCAGGTTGTTGCTGGATTTTTCTGGTTTTGCTATTCCAAAATGCAGACCCAAAGAAAAGCTTATCAGAGCAGAATGGCCTCACTCTGCGAGCGAAACACGCATGACAGAGTAAACCCCACTTGCAGACAACAAAGTGCAGACCCAAAACTCATAGCTCTGCCAGATTGAGCGAAGATGAATATGCGAAATTAGCATGGGAACCTGCAATACCAGAGTCTGCAACATCATATAAACATCAGTGCAGACCCAACCCAAGCGGACTTCTGATCTGCAGCAAAGCAACCAATCTGCACCAATCTGAAGACGATATATCTTGATCTGCAAACTTCAGATGGGCATTGGAAGCAAGCATAGAGCAGTCCAGAATGAGAAGTTCTGGATATAACACAACATACTCCTGATTTTCCGCACTCTGATCTGCATCAAACAAAGCAAGCAGAGCCTCACCAACCTGAAATCTGGTATTCTGTATAGAACTCGAGCAGACTCAACTGGATCATATCAAGCTAAGTACTTTGCTTCCACCATTATTGATATCAATTTTGCCCACTTTAATGCAAATTAGATCGAGTTCATGATAAATGTTCTACTTAGTCTGTATTACAAGCTTCAAACATTGATTATTTGTCAATAATTATCAAAAGAGGTGCCAACATTCACTATATTTGATTACATAACATGATCAAATGATGTCTTTGGACCTTTATGTATGTCTAGTTGGGAATATACTACTCTCAAATTGACCCGAGTTCAACTTAAGAGTGGGGGGCAAATGAGTATATGTGACCCAGCTTGATGGGAAATTTGATCGTAATATTCATTGTAGTGCTTGATTATGAAAGCACCTATTTTGATAGTCTGCACATATTATTGAAGGCTTCAGCAGGCTATTAAGCCGTTGAAAAGATATATGTTGTTATTATTATTGCAGACACATCTTATCGAAGACTCTAGCAGGCTTAAACATGCTAGAGAGGTATTCTGTTATTATTATTGCAGACCCCATCTCAGACAGAGGGCTCTGCCATTATCATTATTGCAGATTCTCGCTTTAGACAGAGGATCAGGCCTCTTATTTTATTGAAGACTCCAGCGAGCTACTAAGCCGTTGGAAATACTTAAGCGAAGAGCTAAGTATAGTTACAAATCGAACTCTGCTGAAGAAGCAGAGAGCTTTGCTGAAGAAGCAGAGCGAAGGACTTAAGCGAAGAGCTAAGTTCTTTACCGTCATTATTAGCAGATCCTCACCACGGATAGAGGATCCCGCTCCTCATTATTATCGCAGAGCACCATCTCAGAGGGCTCTGCCGTTATTTTTACAGCAGATCCTCGCTTCAGACAGACGATCGTGCTCATTATCATTACAGCGGATCCTCGCTTCAGATATAGGATCCTGGCAGATCCTCACTTCAGACAGAGGATCCTGCCCCTTGTTATTATTGCAGATCCCATCTCAGACAGAGGGCTCTGCCATTATTTTTATAAGCAGATCCTCGCTTCAGACAGAGGATCCTGCTCCTTTTATTATTGCAGACCCAGTCTCAGAGAGCTCTGCCATCATCATTAGCAGATCCTCACCTCAGATGGAGGATCCTGCCTATTATTATTTCAGCAGATCCTCACCTCAGATAGAGGATCATGCTCACTATTATAGCAGATCCTCGCTTCACACAGAGGATCATACTCTCCATTATCATAGCAGATCCCCGCTCGCTTCACAGAGAGGATCATGCTCTCCATTATCATAGCACCAAAAATAATAGCCACTTGCAGACTAGGAGGAGAAAAAACCCACAGTCCGGCAAAAGAAAACAGGGTCTGAGTCAGACTGAAGGCTGAAGAGGCTCTTCAGACACAAAAGTAAACTATATAATGAAGAAAGGGAGTCGGCCAAAAGGTTAACTCTGTCCAAGAGCCCCCTGAGGCCCGCAGAGTGATCGGATGCCGACTCGACTTACCGATGTCATAGACCTCTACCTCTAAACCTGCGGGGACGAAGGCCCAAAAAGCAGCAAGGATAAGTCATAGACACCTAAGGCTAATGGGGACGCGAGAGTTCCTAAGAACCAAAGCGTACCCCGACACGAAAAAGATGGCAGAAGGAGCCAAAGGGCGAACCCCAAAACTCCCAGAATCATCATGACTTAGGGCGTCAAAATACCTCCTCTGCTCTGCTGTTGTTGAATCTTTGTCATACATAAGGCAGAACAGAAGAGTAAAGGGCCCCTAAAGTCCCAGCTCTGAGCAAATCTCACCGGCCACCAAGCCAAGTAAACGAAAACACTCAGATATATTGCTTGATATATCTCCTCATTATAGCAGATCCTCGCTTCAGACAGAGGATCACGCTCATTATAACAGATCCTCGCTTCAGACAGAGGATCATGCTCCTTATTATAGCAGACCCAGTCTCACACAGATGGTTCTGCCATTATTATCATAGCAGATCCTCGCTTCAGACAGAGGATCCTGCTCCTTATTACTGTTGCAGACCCCATCTTAGACAGAGGGCTCTGCCATTATTATCATAGCAGATCCTTGCTTCAGACAGAAGATCATGCTCCTTATTAGTATCGCAGACCCCACTCAGACAGAGGGCTCTGCCATCACTATCATAGCAGATCCTCGCTTCAGACAGAGGATCATGCTCCTTATTATAGCAGACCCAGTCTCACACAGATGGTTCTGCCATTATTATCATAGCAGATCCTCGCTTCAGACAGAGGATCCTGCTCCTTATTACTGTTGCAGACCCCATCTTAGACAGAGGGCTCTGCCATTATTATCATAGCAGATCCTTGCTTCAGACAGAAGATCATGCTCCTTATTAGTATCGCAGACCCCACTCAGACAGAGGGCTCTGCCATCACTATCATAGCAGATCCTCGCTTCAGACAGAGGATCCTGCTCCTTATTACTGTTGCAGACCCCATCTTAGACAGAGGGCTCTGCCATTATTATCATAGCAGATCCTCGCTTCAGACAGAGGATCCTGCTCCTTATTACTGTTGCAGACCCCATCTTAGACAGAGGGCTCTGCCATTATTATCAGAGCAGATCCTCGCTTGAAACAGAGGATCATCCTCCTTATTATTATCGCAGACCCCACTCAGACAGAGGGCTCTGCCATCACTATCATAGCAGATCCTCGCTTCAGACAGAGGATCATGCTCCTTATTACTGTTGCAGACCCCATCTTAGACAGAGGGCTCTGCCATTATTATCATAGCAGATCCTTGCTTCAGACAGAAGATCATGCTCCTTATTAGTATCGCAGACCCCACTCAGACAGAGGGCTCTGCCATCACTATCATAGCAGATCCTCGCTTCAGACAGAGGATCCTGCTCCTTATTACTGTTGCAGACCCCATCTTAGACAGAGGGCTCTGCCATTATTTTCATTAGCAGATCCTCGCTTCAGACAGAGGATCGTGCTCCTTATCATTAGCAGATCCTCACTTCAGACAGAGGATCATGCTCATCAGCATTACATATCCACGTATCATCGCTATTGCGGACTTGTCTATAGCATTCTAATCTTAGTCTGCCTCCTCTGCAGCAAGCAAAGCAGACAGACTGGGGGGCAAGGATACGTATGGTAGGAGGAAGAAAGTAGCAAAGAAATAGCATATTTTCTTTCAAAAACTACTCAAAAGAACGTAGAAAATACAAATCTAGCAAAGGCTCTAGACGATGCTACATTCTTGCTCATCATAGCAGACTCTCAGACTGGTGAAGCAACATTGCAGACTACGTGAGCAGACCTTCATTAGAGGATGCTACACGGCAGATTATTCGAGCAGACTCCTAAGTAAAGGAAGTTGCGTCTCTTATTACATGAGAAAATCCTCAATTAGAGGATGATACACCTTAGCTCATTGAAGCAAGCTCTCTGACTAAAGAGGCTATATCTCACAGCGGAGACTCGATCACGCGCAAAGGTCATCATGAAGACATACATGTCCAATACCATGAGGAACCAAGTGAATAAGCCCAATATAGTTCAAGTTCAATCAACGATTATCACTCGAACTAGGGGGGCAAATTGTATGGGTCTAAATACCCTCTCCCTATCATACGGCCCAAGGCCCAAATGACACACGGCCCACGCTCATTTCACTATATAAGCCTCTCATAGGGCTAAGGTAAAGGGATCTCAGAATCCACTCTCTCTCCCTACATCCACACTCTCTCTATCTAAAATGAGTACTGACTTGAGCGTCGGAGAGCCCGTCCTCGGGACACCCCCGGGGGTTTGGGTTTTATGTGCAGGTTCTTGGCCGGAGCTCGGACTGGGACCGCTCATATCCGCCGGAAAGAGGTACGACACTTTTGGACAGAAACATAGAGTATACTTAAAAATAGATGATCTGATAGAGATAATTAGATGATTTGCCGGTTGAAACTCCAGGTAAATAAAATAACAAAAAAAACGACTCCACTGGGGATCGAACCCAGAATCTCTGGTTCCGTAGACCAGCGCCTTATCCATTGGGCCATGGAGTCCTCCTTGTAACTTTTATGGACATTTATTTTTATGACAGAATCTTTACTTATTGTAGGAGTGAGTTTCTAAGTTCAAACTTCAAACCTAGAATGTAATGGGCTGCCTCCATTCCATATCATCTGCCTTTTTTTCCCTCTTTTTTGTTGGGTTGTGCTACTCATTCATTGGTATTTAAAACTTAGGCGTGTTCTCTGCTATTGTTATTATCGGTTTGGTTTAGGTCACTTCAAGGCAATACTTTTACTCTCACGTTTCACTATTTTGTTCAGTTCAGTTCGTGTATTTTCAATTCAGTTGTTTTCTACCCAAGAGAACATGCCCTTAATGATACCCATTAATATTTCCTTATTAACACTTTAAAGTCTAAATGGGGCATAAGTGTAGAGCGTATTTTGTATACCATGGAACACAATGATGATTATGCTCTGTGTGTTGCATTGAAAATCTAACATGACGGATATCTTGGAATTATAAAGGCTAGTTAAGTAGACAAATAATATGGAAAACAAGGGGTTTAGGTTAGAGATGGACTTACTAGTAAGTAAATGGAAGTTATAGTGGACATGTAACAATTGTAGCTATACATATTAAGTGATGAATTGGATAGACTAGTCAGGTTAGCAGGTGTATTCTCATATAGTTGTTACAGGACTACCAATATCACTTAAGCTTTATTTAGCTCAGACAATGAACGTGGCAGATGTCCTGAAAAGTGGATTGTGAATGGGTGAAATGGGAACTGCACTTTTATGTTGATTACTTAATAACAAATGTGTATAAAATAATCACACGGCGTATGTGGGTGTTTATGAGCTCCCTTGTGCAGTTATGCTCAATACTGATTGTTGAGAGAAGTTGGTTATTCACCTCCATGACTCCATTCGATTTGATTACTTCTAGATTGGTGGGTGCAGTTCAAAGGTTTGCAGCCAATCAGCGACAAACCTGACTGCAAGGTTCTTGTAGACCCTTGGCTGTGGATGTGAATGTGATGATTTTTGACCTCGGATCTCATTTTCTTTGTGTGTTTGCGTTGGATTTGAATTGAATTTAAGTCCACTGTTTTCTTAGGTTGATTACTCTCTTTATTAGGAAAGTTTGGGACAAAAAACGCTAAACAGTGACCATTGAATACGTTTCTTCAGCTTAAAGTTGGGTTAGAAGCCCGGAATTATTTTCCCCATTGCCATCTTCTAGACAGGTGATGGTTTCAGTGTAAAGTTAATTGTAAGTTCATAGAGTCCTTTTGTAACTTAATGAAGTGGATCACTTTACTGCGATGTTGACAGTATAAGCAAGAGTGCTACTATTTTTGGAAATAGTTTTTCCTTACTGGAGTATTTGTAATCTGGGGGCAGAGTGTAGTGGGAAGGTTATATGTCAATCTATCAGAATATTCAGTAACAAGGAAATTCCTGAAGGCCACATGGAGCTTCAAATATGCTGATTTATGGTATTCAACTATTCAAAGTGCTTTCTTTTCAAAAAAGAGATGTTCTACTGGGAATCAATTTTGAGATGCTGCAGAAGACAGAAACTCAGAGGTTAATATAGGTTTTTACTATATAGAGCTATGATTCAAGTATCCAATTTACCAAAACTAATGTTCCATTTATAGGGAATCAGATTGGGGATGCTTAAAGAGCTCAAATAATTTCAGAGGGTATTTTAGATGTGATCTTGAGATGTGATTCTCGGCGATTTGGTGGAGATAGGATTATTCCATGGTCAATCCATTGGGAAGTGCCAAGCAAGTTAGAGGAGATGTTTTTTTTTTCCTATGGCCAATCAGGGTTGAAATGCTTTGCCATTCTCAAGTAGATCAGATTTCACTTATCAGGTTGAGGGATCAGATCTATGAAGATTCCTCCAACAATAGATTCTGAAGCATACTCTTTCATGTTTACTTCACCGAATTTCTGAAGGCATAACTTTCAGTAGTTTAGTTTCAACGTGGGACCATTGATGAGATGCTAAATATTGAATTGAGGAATTGATTGCATAATTCTTTTTCCTAGCCAAGTTTGATTCATTCAAATTTGTGGTTTTGGGATTAAGGCTTTGGAATTGTTGTTGTTGTGGTTTTGGACATTGGCATTAAATTTAAGCCTGTGCAGTCACAATTTCTTAATCCCCAGTGCTTTTCTCCCAAAAATATTCCCTGCATCATCTATGGTTGGCTACTTGCTACCTTTACTAGGAGGAATGCTTAATCAATATCGGATATATGCATATATCCCTCGGCTCACTTTTTTGGCAGTACATTTCATGAAAATGGTTGTACATTCCATGAAAATGGCAGTATATTTATTGAGAAACGTAATATATAACAATCGATATTTTCACAGCTACATAACTATATAGTTTGTATTTGGCATATAATCTTTCATTAAAAAATGTACTACCATATATATTAGAATATACTACCATACATATGAAATGTACTGCCATTTTCATCGAATGTACTGCCAAAAAAGTGAGGCGATGGATATATGCATATATCCGATATTGATTAGGCAACCCTCACTTTACTAGTACAATTTCTCTTAATTAGTTCTTTCGTAAAGAATTGATCTGATTTATGGAATCTTATGTTGCTATGTGATTGAGTGTAGTCTACGTGAGCATGACAATTTCACCCTCATGCAGTTAAACTGTTCAAACAAATGAGGTTTGGTCTAAAGGTTATAAGCTTAAAACTAAGAGAGGGGATACATCTGGTCCCATGTTTAAATTCCATCATTCGCCATTTTATATGTTGTATGAGCCTTTGCCCCATCTATATCCCCCAGAAAATAGTGTTTGTCTTGTTGTCAGAACTAAGATGATGATATATGTAACTTGTTCGATTTGTATTTGATTTAGAATCCTCAATGGTTAATTTACGCATTCCGTCAATGGATATTGGATAGATAGAGTGGACTTCTGCTTTTAGCTTTTTTGTCGAATATTTTGTAGCAATGTTATTAGATGCTTGACCTATTAGTCCTATCAAGATGAGGAATCTTTTCTAATATGGTAGGAGAATTTCATATCATGATCATATACTTTTGCTCTATAATAGCTTAAGTGAATATTTTTTGTATGACCTTCCTGACATGGACTAATATGGAGTATTATATGGGAAAAAGAAAAGTACTCTTGGTCCATTTGAAGCCACTAGGATACTCTTGGTCCATTTGAAGCCACTATGACATAGAACTTTACAAAAGAACTCTACTTGCTGAACTTCAGAGAAAACAAGGAGTTCTTGTCAATGATCAGGATCTTTTCAATTGGTATTTTATTGTTGTTTTTTGAATTAGCTTAGTAACTTTCAAGCATTTGATGGGTGTGAAATTGAGAATAATTGTAAGTTCTGGACACACTTATGTTCAACCCTTTCTCCGTTGCTTCTAGAATCAATTTAAGAATTAAGTTTTAAGAGGGGTGTTAAAAAGACTTAAAACCAGAAAGGATAGTGTAAGGAAGTTTTACAAAATTAAGTCATTAGAAGACCATAGTTCTATGATACAAATTGATGAAACATTACACAAGCCGTGGCCAAGAAAGACCATTTAGATGGCATTACAAGAAAGGGTAAAGAAAATGAAAAGGCTGTTCCAGACTACCTTGGAGTTAGGGCTTCACTGCAACCTCAGATACCTTAACTGCCTGAAAAAGTATGCAACGCAGAAAGTTAATCTAACAAGCCACTTTCTACTTTTTTCATTTGAACTTTTTTCGTGTTCAATGTGCAAAAACTTACAAAATTGCTCGATTAGGCATTCAAACTACTTTATATGCAGCAATACAATACCTGCATTCCATGCATGCATCTGCAAGGAACCTTAAATTTACGCCTCCAAAATCTATATAAAGCATTGATGCTGCTGTTGCTCGGTTCAATTAAGCATTGTAACTATCAAATGCATAGTATCGTGATTGTTTCTTTCGTTACATGTTAACTTCGTCTTAGCGTCTAAGGTATGTTTAATGTATCACGATAATTTTCCTTTTCAACATCGTCTTTTTCCACAGAATTTTGTTAACCCCCCCCCCCACACAAAAAAAAACAAATTAGAAGGCATACCATGTGTTTTTTTCCTCCCTTGCCTGCTGGCTAATGCAGAGGAACTCTTGCTGAGAATTAGTGTATAAGCATTAATTGGGTCATTTTCTTCAAAAAAGCTACAACCCAAGTTGTGCTTTGGATTTATCTTATGACATTTTTCACTAATATAAAAATAGAAAGGGCCACAAACCAAAACTAGGTGGGATCTGGAATCAATTTAGGATGAGATCACATGTGAACTTTTATCTTGGACTTGAGACAGGATAAGCAGGTAAGAAAGGAATATTTTTAGATTCAGATTCTTTCTGTTAAAGTAAACAACCTATATTTGATAATCAAGCCAAACTATATGGGCCACCTAAAACTTCCCAACTTCCTGAGATTTCCCTATCAACTTTCCTGGACTTAGAAGTTGGATCCCTGGTCCCCTGCGCCCTTGTGGAATTGAACTCAAGCAACTTGGAAGAATGCAACTAATAATAAATTTGTCTTAATACATGCATTTACTATGCATTTTCTATGATCAGTGTTTATATAATATATATAAGTATTACTTGTAGTAAATCCTCAAATAGTAGTACTAGTCAAGTTTAGATTGATTATAATACATACGTTATACCCTTAATTTTTATCAGTTTGTATGGCTTTAATATAGAATTAAGGTGGTGAAGTTGTACCTTTGCTCGTCATTGAAGTTCATGGAATTTCCGGTGGATTGCCTGTAGTTAGGAAAGGGGACGCGACCCTCCTCAATCCGACTGAGATCCTCAAGGAGGATATCATAGTGCCTCTTGACTTCTTCTGCTGATTTCCCATCTACAAACCTAGCAACATTCTGCCAACGATCCTTAGTGTCCGTGTCATACAACGCGAGAGCCCTCTCGAACTGCTTGTTTTGTTTTGCTGTCCATGATGAGCTTATGTTCCTGCTTGAGCTGAAAGAGTTGGATGCCATTGTATTGCTTTATGCTATAGCTTCTTCAAGTGATTTGAAAAGTGAGGAGAGAAAGAGAAGCTTGCTTTGCTTCTTTATTTGGAAAGGGCAGAGGGGTGAAGGACTGGAAGTTGTTAGTATGAAGATGAAGTGAAGCTTGTGGTTTTCACGTGTAGTTTTGTGGAATGATATTTCAAATGAAGGCTACTTATAGGAAGGTAAGAAGATGTGAGGGAGAGAGAGAACAGAAGAAAGCCAGTTGGCGAATCTGAATATCAGCGAAAAAGTGGAGAAAAACGAGTGACCCGTCTCCTTAGGAACCACAGGATCAAAAATTCCATTGGAGAAGCAGGACAAGTGAACATAGAGAATCACTTTCAAAACAAGGGGAAAGAAATAGGGGGATCTCTTCTTAGGTTTATGCACTATTAAATTTCCAGGGAGAACCTTTCGTTTTTTTCCCAGGGGAAAACTGTTTGGATTATGTTATTCTATCATTTATTTGGTTTGTATTCAAATTTCTTTTAGATGTTCTAATGCAACTCGGGTTTAAAGTATGGTAGAGATAGGGGGAAGTGGTTTCAGAGCCTACTAAACTATGCTCTAAGTCTAGTGAACTAAAAATGGAATGATGGATTTGTTGTCTTGCTCTTTCTTTTGCTCTTTTTGTTAAAGCAGATATTCTTCATATTTTTTATATCTGAACTCTGAAGTGAAATAGGTACCTCCTTAAATATAATATTGTGAAAATAATTGACCAAAATCCTTATGTGTATAAGTGTATTTACACAAGTTGATCAAGGTTTCCCAAGAAATAACTTTACTTCCTTTTTCGGATTATCTTTGTAACAAGAAAATGATTTTGGATTTTTCGGTCGAGTCGTTTGGTTGGAAGTTGATTTTATTAGCCTCGTGTTATTGTCTCGCAAAATAGATTATAATGACATGTAATAGAGAAACAGAGAACTTTCACAGTTTTAAAACAATAGTATACCGGAGTTGGATTGAGATAGGAGGGTCAATCATATTTTCTCGATCCTACTTTGGAGTATAATTGTGTCCAATTGCTCTGTTTTTTTTTCCATCCTTCACCTGCAATTCTCTTGTATCTGTTTCAGGATCTTTTGTAACTTACTGATGGGCAATTGCATAGCAGACCAGCTTCGAATCCAATACCCTAAGACTATGAAGAAATTAGGAGGTGAATGCACATCAAGTTGCCTCATCCAGCAGCTCAACAAATTTTAGCCTGAGGTGAGGATATGTTAATATTGATCTGATATGATAGGCGTGCAATGAATATTTTACTCCAAAGCATCTATCATACAACCAGGTTTACCAAATTACCACCCAATGCTCATTTTTCGTTCATTTGGATCTCTTGTTTTGCTCATTTTTGGAGTCCTACAAAATGAGCAATGAACAAACAAAAGTAGTCTTGTACGTACCATACTTACAATACATGCGGGTGCATAATAGTTTGACATTGTTAGTCTTATTACGGATTTCCCAGTAGGCTGCTGTCGCATACTTTGCTAACCTAAGAGGTAAGCTTGAGATTAATGTTTGGTCCTTTCACCTTAATTTTGGATGCCTTTTCACCTTAATTCCGTTAATCCAAGACGTGAGCGGTGAGCGTACGCCTGTGTGTAGGTGATTTCATTGAGAAAATTATTGCTTTACTTCTTAACTTTTATGCAAGTGGTACATTGTTAGGGTATAAAATTGCAAATAACTGCACTTACGATATCTCCTTTGGCAGAAAATATAATAGGTCATTTTGGCGGGGTTAATATTGATGTCTACGATATTACAATTGCAAGAGTGGTGATAAAGATCACAAGCTTACTTTGATTCTTTTGTTTGTTTCCTTTGCACATTTATTGATCAACTCTCTCATCTTGCATGTCAGCATCTAGCATTGGCTTGGGTTGGACTGATTATCTGCACTAAGATTTTGTGCTGATAGCCTAAGCTGAGGTAAATGCCAACAAACTAAATACTCAAGCATGCGGATAGGACTTGATATATTTATTGTTCTGCATATCTTTGGTACTTGAGATATGGATTTATTTGGTCAGAAACAACATTCCAAAACCATTTACTAGCTTGTGTAGCTTAGGCTGCTTAAATCTTGAGCCTTTTTATACTTGTATATGTTGTCTGGTTGTAAAATCAACTCTGCATGTCGTCCCTTTTGTTGACCAATAGAATTCTAGTATGTGGCATGAAATTTCCAGGCTTAGAACCTTTTGGTTATTAAGAGTTAATACTTAAGACTAAATAATTTATAAATTTTGCATCATTATATGATTTGTCTATTTTGCACAAATATAATGTATACAGAATAAGGAGAAAGACTATTTGACATTCGGACACGACTTGAGACCTATGGTTTGGGTAAGGAGAAAGACCCCAGTTGGATTTGGACTTTCGGAACTTGGGGATAAGGATAAGGGAATGTACAATCCCTAAAACTCGTGATTTGATCTCATAACCTTAAGTTTATAAGATCTTTTCCTACTACTAGGCTAAGTGTTACTTGTATAGTGGAGTATAAGATAACAAAGTATTATGATGTATAATCTTGTTATATTTGTGTGAATGGTAAATAAAGATATTTAATGATAAAAGTTGGTCTTTAAAATTTTGGGGGGAAAAATATACTTCCTCCGTTTCTTTTTAAGTGCTACATATTGACTTTACTACTATTCATCCATTATAGTTTGACTGGCTTTTACAATTTATGCATAAGAAAAAATATAGTCTTGTTGGATCTTGTTTGATTCGTCTCGATGTATACATTTTTAATATCTTGTCATAATTTTTACAAATGCATAATTAAAGATAAAAATCATACAAAATGTATCTCGATAAGTGTGAAAAAAGAAATGTAGCACTTAAAAAACAGAGGAAGTATATAGCAACTAAAAAAGGACCGAGGCAGAAGTATTGAGATTCCAATTTCTAAATATATGGATACCCCGCCCCTCTAACACCCACTAAAAGTTGGCCCTCGGATGTTTTTTCTCCCAGACATGGGCTGACTTTTTTGTTTGGCAAGGGGCCCCCTTTGGTGTTCCTTTACTATTTTAAATATTTTGACTTGTTTCAAAGTTGTAAAATATTATTTGGCTATATGTATATTTAGTACTCGTAAACCTTAGTAAAAATCAGAAAAATTAATTAGAATATCAAAGTAAAACGGGTTAGTCTATGGGCTAGCATAAGCTATGGGATTGACGTGGTTCAGCCCTTCTCGTAATGAACAAAGAAACTCATAAGAGGAAACCAACTTGGATTAACCATAATGGTTTTGTTGCAATCTTAGATATTGGGCCCTATAAGCTCGATAAATGGTGGTCATTTTATTGATACTGAAGATGAAGAAATTGTACTTCTTTGTAAGTAGAAAACTAGAAAAGTTGGTACATAGATAATGCTGTGAATGAATAAGAATTGCAACTTCTTAATAGTTGCAACATAGTAGACAATGCTGTAAAATTATTTTTTGATCACGAATGTTAATGCTCTTATTGCTCTAAGAGCGCCTAGTAGACTAGAATGGGTTCAAGGGTCAATTGGTTTCTCTCTCATTCTGCTCTTTCCTCCACCTCACATAATACTGAAAGTGAAAACATATGATCAAAGTTGATTAGCTTTGACTCTTAAAAAATGAAATAGATCCACAGATATAGTATAGAGTAAGTAATTAATTTTCGCAAGTCATCCTAGTCTTTCTTGATTCGTCTTCTCTCCATTCCTGCTAGTGTTAAATTCACAATTTACTGTACCTTGTTTGCTTTGGAAATAATCCTCCTAATATACACATTTCATTAGATAAAAATAAAAACTATGCCAAGGAAGACAGTGATATGATGTGATTCTTCTAGTGTATGTGAAAATTTCTGTAAATATGATACCCGCATTTTTCCAGTAATCGAACTATTTTTAGGCTCAAAGATACCCTACTCGTACCACATGAAGCTCACATGGTATGACAAAGATGTTTGGGGTTAGAGAATTATAATCTAGAAGTATGACGAGTTGTTTATGACACCAAGTAAACACACCACTCTTATACTATACTTCTTCATGATTCGGTTAAAAAACATGCTTGAGCCATAGCCTTTCTTTCTTATTGTTAACTAAACATGAAAGTCAAAATGACTTTTATATTAGAGTGCGGTAAGGCCCCATATAATATAGGTCGGATCGAGATTTTGATTCAAATTTACAATTGCATTTTGAAATAGCCTTTCTCAATCTTTTTTTAGTTGCTATATATTATTTCTTAATTTCATAACTTAAATAATCAGACCTTATTCTTTTCAAAGATTTCATCACAATTGTGTTACTATCCACTTGCCCAACCCAATATTTTGACCCTTACAACATAATTTGATTTTATCTTAGTTCCACAAAGACAAAAATTTGCAACTCAATAATTATTGTAGAATGTATGATTACTAGCTAAAATTTGTATTTGAAATAATTTTTAGTACTCTACTTATATTCTCTTTTACTCTCGTGGACATTACTAGCATCCCATGCATTGCACCGAATAAAGAATTATGTTACATTTACATTTTACAAGGCCTGGTTTCACACAAGTCTTTGCCACATGATGCTCCCTCCTTAACACTGATATTATGCTATGATGACATGCCATTTGACATTTGTTTATCTTTGTCTACTTGTTCTGAAAAGCATGGACGGTGGGGTTGGAACTCGTGACGTATTACACCTTCCGTTTCTTTTCAATCTACACTTTTTATTTTGAACCGTTTCTACTAATTTACTGAAAGTGGTATGGATTCTCACCTTCTTTTGTCCATTCGAACCTCCATGTGATGTATCTTAAGGTCGTGTTCTCTTCTATTATACTTTTCCTATCCTTGTCTCATACTTGTAACTTTTTACTTAGCTATGGTGAAAAACAAATTTTGTAGATTAAAACAAAATGGATTTATTAATATTTACGCCATGGTCTAAATACCTTTCACATATTATTTCATGTTTTTATCAGTAAACATATACCAAGTATAAATGCTGGCAAAGGGCTAAGTGAAGTCTGGAAGCTTTATTAATCAGAGGCTAAGTTACATTATTTTAACACTAAATCATCAAATTGAGTACCATGCCCTTTGTATTCTTGTGACGATATGACCAACATGTCTAAACCTAGTTGGGTCCAAAGCTCATGGTTGATTAATGGGGAATATGGAGCAGCCCAGACTGAAACTATATGGAGACTAACATGATGTACCAAAGTGCATGCTTGGTTAGAATTTGTTTATTTGGATCCTTTTGATTTATTCTTGACTAAACTTTTTACAACTTTTTAGTGAAGATGAAAGGCAAAGTTCTTATATGCGCAATACAGAGTTATTAATAATGGTCTTCGTAATCAAACCCTCTCAGTTTATGGCATGTGGTCCTTACTCCTTATTCTTTTACTAACATTAGAATTTTAAAAAGCCCTAAATAAAAAAAGGTCCCTTTTTGGAATAGGATGTTACTACAAGGGTCCCCTCTAATTTTTGTGTATGTTCTTTTTCTAGTGTCAAAGTCACCCCCACCAAATTGGATAAGAAGATCTGAGTCATGTCCTTTCAGAAAATCTGGTCCAACTCAGTTTTATATTTTATTATTAAGAATTAAAATTTTTGAACTTTCTTGAGGGTTTTTTATTGGCCAATTTGATGAGAATAGGAATATTAATAAAAGATGCAGATTAGAAGATAATAAAAAACAATGCCATAGGCCATAACAAATGGAATCATGCAATATCTTCTTGCTAAAGGTGATAGAGATACCATGGCATTATGGCCAACTAGGGAGAGATAAAAAGTAATTAAAAGGCAGAACAGTGAGAGGTTAAAATATTCATTTCACTCTGATAGGGTTTTGGAGTTGATGCTATTGGTTGGAAAAGGAAAGGGAAATATTCTAGTGATGATCTCCTGAAAGGAGTATACTTAGTATCATTCTCATATAGAAGAAGTATATGGCAATTGTCTTTTTGTTCTAGGAATTTTACTTTTGACTCTTTTTTTTTTTTTTTTTGAAAAGATTTTACTTTTGACTCTTGTGACTTGTGAGTTGTGATTCTCTAAGGCATGATGCCATCATTCCACCATCATTTTTTTCCCCTGAATGCTGATTTCTGTTCCTTCAACCATGTCCTTGTATGATCCGTTTCTTTCATAATGCTTCGACTACCAATGTTCGGAAACAGTTACCTTGTTCTTCTACTTTAGCCACACAGTTGGTTCAGACGAAGTTAAAAATAGGAATCACAAATTTTATCGTTGTTTATGCCTTACATTGATTCTGTCGTTTTAGATTAGCTATTCAGATACATTGCTTCGATGAGTGAAGATATTTATGATCATTTCTTTGCCCTGTTTAATTTGTTCTCAAACTTTCTGTTGAAAAAGATGCCCTTATACATGTATTTCATACTATCGTGCTTTGTGTTTGTTAAGGTTTTTTCTTTCTTGGCTGTTTCCAGCTTTACAAGATACAAGGAAGTGAATATAGTAGCCTTCTGAAAGTTGTTGAGTTTTCACTTTTCAGTACACCATTGTGGTCTTGTAGGCTTTAGTTAGCTGTTCGGATTTCATAGGTGCTAGTTAACGAGCTTGTTTGAATTTGTTTTTCTCGTGATAGGGAGAATGAGAATCGAGGACGCTCTTGGAATCACTTTAAATAAGTACTACCAGAAAAAATTTCAATGACCAATGCTAGTGGGGGGAATTTGGTTGGTTCCAAAGTGCCAGTAACCTCCTTTATGCAACGCGAGGCCCTTCAAGGGCGAGAAAGCTCTTTCATCGACTACATATGGCTATATATTTTAGTTCTATAGATTTCCTATTAAGGTTTCTTGTCCTGATTTCATCGACTAAATATGGCTATATGTTTTAGTTTTATAGATTTCCTATTAATGTTTCTAGTCCACGCTCTCAGGGTGTTATTACATTCTAGCTCCTCTCCAATACTTCCCATGGAAAACCGGATCAAAATTCCAAATTGATTGTGTAGTGTGAGTTTATCCATGCGGTTGTGCACTCTGCAAAGCCGGCTTTCATGCTTTGATGTGCCTCCGAGATCCATAAAAAAGTGTCAATGACCTTGCATGACAAAGCAATCTCCGAGAGCATGAGTCATTTATAAGTTAGAATATTGACAACAATGTCCACCTTATTTTTACTAAATTGAAAATATGTTTACTATTAGTCAAAAGTGATCATTGCTGCATCTCATTTATCTACTTGAAGAGAACAAAGTCATAAGTTTTGCCTCTAACTCTCTTACTGCAGAACTTGCTATCTGTAGTATGCCGCAAAAGGAATCCAAGAATTTACGGTACTCTCGGATCGTAAGGCAGCAGTGGACATGCTCAATAATCTAGCCTACCCAGAATATTTCCTCTGCAATTCTGATTTTGTATAGTAAACTGAGACAGAAGTTTGAGGGAGCGCGTTTCTCTTTTGAGAGCATGGAGCAAGACAAATTGGCCGATACAATGGAAGAGTTTATATGAGGGGAAGTCTCCAAGAAATGCACCTAGGATTTCCCTATGGCCGTTATTCTCAAAAATAATTAAACTCGAGGGTATGCATCATACATTCGGGTGTACCATGAGTATGGTTACTATAGTACACCCAAGTCTATTTGAGCAATAAAATAGTCTTGGGTGTAATTAAACTCAGGTATGTGTTAGTGACTTAGTGTATCTAATACCCTGAAAATCAAGCTTTGAATTGAACGAGAGTTTTAAAAAACCATCCCATAATATTTTTAGCACAAAATTTGGACAACGCTAAGAGCATCACCACTCATGAACAAAAAAAAAACATATCATCACTCTCTCTCTACCACTTTTTCATTCATCTTAAATTTTTTATCATGTTTCATGATCAATTTGATCAAATGCACCCCACTCATGATCAAACAATTATTTATGTACTTGAAAATTAAAAAAATCCAAAAGTATAGCAAATTGAGTATCTATTTATAGATCTCAACAAAATATAACCATTGGTATTTTTAATATATTTTTTTACTTAATAGATTTTCAGACATTTTATTTTGAAGTTTTAAACAAAAAACTAACGATACATGTCACTGTGTGATTGGGCCAATTTTTGCTTTTCTTATGAACTAGTTGATCACAATGTGATCTATTTTTACTCATGAGTATAGGGCTATTTTTTTTTGTTCATGTCTCATGAACAATTCTTATGATCAATTTGATCATGAGTGTGGATGCTCTAAGCCCCAAACTCATCAATTCCGGGCCGGAATGACCTTGATTACCTTTTCCTTGGAGTTGTTTAAACTGAAGCTTTCTCACTTACTAAAGATTTCAACATTTGTTTTTAGTAGCCTATTTCACCATTTTTCAATTGTGTTATACGAATTAGGCACAGTTTTAAAGATATGAAAAATAGCAAGGAAAGTGGACCTTGACTACTACTTATTACAAAAGGTAAGAAATTTTTTTTTCACAAAATGGATATTATTTAATTAATATCCAACTTACATAAATGTGAAATAATTTAATAGAATAAAATAAAAAAAAGTATAATTTATCTCTATTATATAAGGAAAGAGAGGGTGCACATCAAAAAAGAAGAAAGAAAAGACATAATTGATTTTTTCAAATTAAATTTTAACCGGTTTTACATGTATCGCATGTATTTGACGCTAGTCTATAATTATTAGACCTGTAATTTCTCGTTAAAGTTTGCAATAACATAACAGTCTTCGAATGTTCCAATATTATGCTCTCAGACCTCAGTTTGGTACTATGAATGGATTGTGTAAAGACACAAGCATATGTAAACAAAGTCATAATTCTTTCTTCGAATTTGGGCTCGCTTCACATATAGCCCAATTAGGTGGAGGAAATTGACGTGCCATCGTTTATGGACTAAGATTTGATTTACTCATTTACTTTAGATTAGCTCACATGTAAGTATGTAACATTTAGCCTATCTTGTCCATGCGTTGTGCGAACGGCAAACATTGCTGCCTACAACAAGAGAGCATCAGAGGCTCAGAGCAACTTAGGTGTTTGGCCCATCGTCATAAAACGGGTTGTGCTAAATGCCGCCTTGTATTTTCTTACTAACGTCATGTATTTAATACGCTAATTACCAATTTACCTCATATCGCTCTTTCATACTACTTCTCCTACTACCACCACCACCACCCCAACCGCCGCCGCCACCACCACCACTACCCCACTGCCACCGCCGCCCCATCACTACCACCACATGGCTGTCCCACCATACCGCCGCCGCCCCACCACCGCCACCCTACCACCGCACCCCACCGCCATTACCACCACATCGACGCCACTCTACCGCGCCACCCCACTACCACAGGGACAAAAATATGTCCGGTGAAAAAAAAATCTATAAAAGGCGAGCCTTGTGCAACACAAGGCCCCTCCACGTGGTGAGCCTTGTGTTGCACAAGTTCCACCACATGGTGAGCCTTGTGTAGCACAAGTCCCACCTTTTAATCGACAATTTTTTTGTTATTTTCAAATATATATTATATATGTTTATTTGTAGTATTTATTTGAATTAAAAATTGTATATTTGTGAACAACAATTAATTTAGTTGAGATATTAAAAATTAATTATCTTAAACAACATTAAATTCAATTAAATATTACAAATATACATATATATTTTACTAAATTTAAATATTAATAAAAAAAATTATCCATTAAAAGGCGAGCCTTGTGTTACACAAGGCTCACCACGTGGTAGGCCTTGTGCAACACAAGGATCACCACGTGGTGGGCCTTGTGCAACACAATGCTCGCTTTTTATAGACTTTTTTTCACCGAACATATTTTTGTCCCGGTGGCGGTGGGGTGGCGCGGTAGAGTGGCGGCGATGTGGTGGTAATGGAGGTGGTGGTTGGGGCGGCGATATAGTGGTGGCAGTGGCGGTGGGTGGTGGCGGTGGGTGGTGGTGTGGTGGTGGTGGTTGTCAAAAGTGGGTGGGGTGGTAGGCGAAATAGAGTGAGAAGAGTATGTATAAGGTTAGGGATTTTATGGGAAATTCATATGTATTTAGGGCGTTACCTAGAGTATTTAGGGCGTCTTTTAGTCGTCCACTAATCAAATCGTCCCAGTTTCTCAATACAATGTAACTTATATATGTGAATTTTTTGAACATTATACATTATAGGTTAAATTTGTGAAGATGTAACTAAAATTGTCGAACATTAAACCTTTAAATGAAGAAGCTGATATGAATTGTAGATGAACATGCATATTTTTTGTGTTTGTTTGAGTTATAGTAATGAGTTCTTTCACATCACGGTATGAATAGTTAGGATTTTTTGTAACCAAATGTCATTTCTTTGATAAGAAATAAAAGAAATGTAGAAAGCTGAGTATCGTAGCTACTATCTTTGAAATATATGTGCATTGGCATACTTGAGTATTTCGGTGTCTACACTTTGAACGTTCATCATATCCTTATACTTCCGCCTTATGAAATTTAAAATTGTCAAATCGTCATTGAATAGGCGGTGCATGTGTTTGACTATGCGAAATAATAGTCAATAGTATAGTATCAGAAAGACAAACAATAAAGAAAAAGCAAAGAAACAAGGATTTGCGTGGTTCGGTTTATTAGACCTAGTCCACCAGAAGGGGATTAAAGAGCTTTTCTAATTTTCAATGGAGAAAACTAAGAGGAGTTACAATTACAAGAGAAGTCTTTTTAATGGCATGACTTGACTGAGAACTCAATAGTTTGTTTTATAACATAAAGAAACACTCAAGAAACCCCCGCATAGCTGTCACAAACAATAATAGAAAGTTAGGAAAAGATTGGAAACAACTCGATTTAAATTCACAAAACACGCATAGAATCGTCTGGGCCAAACCAGCCTGCTAGAGCACTATGGTTGCCCGCCCAGGATTATTGGTCAACTTCCTTCTTTTCTTTGTTGCCCGTGTAGACTTGTAAGCGTCCGCACACACACTTCTTTAAAAGGAAATTCCGAGGCATATTTAACACAAATAATGTTGTTGAAAAATTAAAGGTATGTTGCCCTATGAAGTTAGATTACTCAAACTCCATGACCTCTAAGTAACTCCACATTTCACGCTTGAAAATTCTAATATCTAGTCATCCAAATCATTCCATTCTAATTATGATTCCCTTTAAATTTTACGATGTTATATGCAGATACATTATTTAAATTATTTAGTGGTGAATTTATCACGCGTCGATCATCGTAATAAATGAATAGTCATTGGTCATTCTTTCACTTTTTGTTAGTGAACGTATTGGATCAGACCGTCTGACCCAATCTTACTATGAGTAACTCCACATTTCACGCTTGAAAATTCTAATATCTAGTCATCCAAATCATTCCATTCTAATTATGATTCCCTTTAAATTTTACGATGTTATATGCAGATACATTATTTAAATTATTTAGTGGTGAATTTATCACGCGTCGATCATCGTAATAAATGAATAGTCATTGGTCATTCTTTCACTTTTTGTTAGTGAACGTATTGGGTCAGACCGTCTGACCCAATCTTACTATGAGACGGAGTGCCGCTACCAACGCCGCTCCTTCCTGCTTCCTCTCCGCTGACACCACCGCCCAATCACATACCGCTCAGCCACCTTGCCAACCCAGGCCACCGATTATCAAGTTCCGGCCACCACAGTTGTTGCTTCACTACGCACCACTCTCAAGTTTCGCTCAAATGGAAGAAGAGGGTAGTTTGTTTCAAAGGTGTTTTTTCATCCATTAGTTTGAAGGATTATAGTAGTAGTACTAATAATGGTGGTGAAGAAATTGTGGATTTTAAGAATGTTGTTTTGGAGAAAGAGTTGTGTGTTTCAGCTGAGAGAAGAAGAAGGAATCTGTTGTGGAGAGAGAAAGAGATGGAGGAAAGGTGAGTGAAGATAAAAACATGTAAATGAAACAATAACAAAACCAACTGAAAGAATAAAACACGTAAATGAAACAATAAGATAAATAACTGAACTTAAAAGACATTCAATTGAAAGAAAAAAAGATCAACTGAATTTAAAAGGGGTCCAACTGAATGAACAGAAGGTCCAACTAAGGTTAAAACACGTTAAACTGAAAGAGCAAAAGGATCAACTAAACTTAAAAGATATCCAACTGAATGAGTAGAACGTTCAACTGAAAGAAAAAAAAGGATCAACTGAACTTAAAATGTATCTAACTAAATGAACAAAATGTCTAACTGAACATAAAACATATCCAAGTGAACTTATCCACTGAACAACTAAAATCAAAATACATCCAACTGAAAAAAAATTAAAACCAATTGAAGTCCGTCTGACACAATACCTTCTCTTATTGTTGTTGCATATATCACTTTGGACACTTTCCTTGATTTTATTCGCAGTACAAATTTATTTACCTTAAATTTTAATTACTTCCTCCGTTCTCATTTGATGTTCTCATTTGGAATATGGGTAAACTAATGCAATTTGAGGTGGATGAAAATTATTTTAATTTTATATTGTATAGAATGTACTTTAGTACCTTTTTACTTTTGAAAAAGTGGGAGAGAGAGAAAGAAAAGAGGGTGATTGAAAAATAATTGATTCTAAAGTGGGTCAAGTGTAAGACAAAATGTAAAAAAAAAGTGTAATATGTGGTTGTTACAAGGTAAGATGGGAAAATTAATATTCTTAAAATAGAAAAAATTTTAAATGGAAATAAATTTTGAAAACATACCAAAAAGGAAAATGGGAACAGCAAATGAGAACGGACGGAGTACTTCATTATTATAGTCCGCTATTCTTATTCATAATAGTCCACCCTTTTTCTTACACAACCCGCACATGAGACATCCTCTCCTACCATCTTGATGTATAAAATTACAGTTTATGAAATAGAACAAAAGGGATAGAGAATGGATATCTGTTTTATTATTTGTGATCCACCACTAACGCTCGATTGATCTACTTCGAGCGTACAAAGACTTCATATGATGTGGCTACTCTAATGTTTTTTCACATAATTACTATCATCAGAGTATTCTTAGTTGCTTTTATATTTTTGATTATCTGATAATTTATGCACACGTGATGCATATAACACTAGTAGATAGAAAAGTAACTAATACAGTGAGAGAGTTAGAAGCTGCTCTAAGATTAAATGTTTCAAAATACATTATTTCTTCAAAGTTTATTGTTGCTGATGTGTTTTTAAATTTTCTACTCAACGTTCAATTCCATTGATTTTAATGTGTTATGATGAAGTTCTACTCTATATGTGCTCAATAAGAATTTGGTACCTGATTGTTGTATATAGCTAGTTATGGTCCCCGGCTATAGCATGCGGCCAAGTAAATTTCCGGTCCACTACTGTTGTCAGTTGTGAATATGGATATCGTTGGTCCATTATTGCTGCTTATTTGGTCCGATGTCCAAGGTTCTCTTCTGCAACATAGTACTCCATACAAAGTTTGTTTCTGTCCAAGACAGCTACAGTGTATGTGGTGGTGGGTACTTGGTGGAATGTGGCTCCCAAACGTCTTTCGTGGTGGTGGTTACCTGCAAAACAAGGAGAAACCTCGGGGGTGGTTCCGAGGATCGCCTCTCCGATGCCTAAGTCAGTCCAAGTTGAGCACAAGATCTCTAATAGAGAGAAAACGAGTATCAAGTGCAAGTATTTTGTGAGTGTTTGATTGAACGTACCTTACCTATGCATGGGCATGGGTATTTATATGAAACATGGACTTGTAACTGACCTAGCAAAGTAAGTGGGCCTCTTTGGAAGTGGGCCAAGGTGAAACAAGGCCTTCATTAAACTCCTGCCTAGAGATTATATTAGGAGCAGTCTGCCTGAGGAGGTCTGCTCTGCTCCTGGTACTCTGACGTGGAGTGGCAGGACCAGTGGTCTGCTGCCAGATGGAAGTCTGCTAGGCAGACCCCATACAATTTGCCCCCCGGACCCAGTATTTCCAGATTGCAATATGCTGGGTGCGTTTGTTCTTGGTCTGGCGTTCTGCTCTTCGCAGACTGATACGTGACTCTCTGATAGCTTCTTCACAGACTCCAGAGTGCTTCCATTTTTCCCGCCCATTTGGTTGGGGTGTTGAGTAAGGATCATTAATTCATTTTGAATTGAATTGAATTGATGTGCCTCCTTGGGTTCCCAAGGAATGTAATGATGGGAAATTAATGCTGAGTGGATGACTTTTGCCTATTTAAAGGTTGAATCGACCCCATGTGAAACTTTTCATTCTCTTCTTTTTCGAACTCTTTGCTCGCAATTTTTCCTGTTGTTCTCCAAGAATCTCCTTTTGCCCTAGCCATTTTCAAGTGATTTCTCTCGATTTTCCTGGGATTTGTCTGTGTTTGGTCATCAATTTGGAGCACTGGTATTTCGCGTCTGCTGTCTTCGTTTTCTCGTTTCTCAGCACCTTCCGTCCTTCACACAGGTAAGCTCTATTTCAAGATCTACTTTTGATTCGTTCCTCTTGGATGGTTTGGGTGTGGTTTTCTCTGTGTCTATGGATTTTCCCCTTTTTCCTCTGTGCGCATTTCTTTGTCTGTGTTTTGGGAATTAGGGTTTGCCTTTCTTTGACCTTCGTATGCGATTATTTACTTCCTTGCTTCCTAGATCTGTTTGGTATTGTTTCATTTCCATTCTGCTGTTCTAGGTGGTAGGCTCTGCTCTGCTTCTTCAGCTGAGCTCTGCTCTGCCTATCTGCTTGGTTGTTGTCTGTGGGATTTTCAGAGTTTGTTTTGTTTACCCTGTTATCCTCTTTATTTGCTGGGCTGTAGATCTGTGATGTGCCTTCATTGTTTTGTTTATGTCATTTGCAAGAAAATATCATATTTCTTGGCTATCTCTGGTCTTCATCTACCATACATATCCTTGCCCCCCAGTCTGGTGGCTCAGTCTGTAGATCTGAGGTGCCAGACTACTTTGCATGTATCTTTTTGCAAGAAAAGCAAGAAAATATCCTATTTCTTGGCTATCTCTGGTCTTCATCTACCATACATATCCTTGCCCCCCAGTCTGGTAGCTCAGTCTGTAGGTCTGAGGTGCCAGACTGTTTTGTATTGTGACTTTAAGTCTGATGTGTTGTCATCTGCTTCTTGTGTTGTGCATAATGTCTACCTCTAAGTCTGCCGCCTCCCGTGGAAAAGGCGTGGTGTCTACTTCTTCATCTGAACCGGATGAGCCTTACCCGATGGATACCCAGTCTCCGTTTTTGAAGTTGAATCTTCCTCGGTGTAAGGACGAGGTGGTTCCAGAGGAATGGGCTATCTTTGACCCCTGGGATGGTTTACGCCGGGAGTTGTTGGGTCCTGAAACCAACAGGTTCCCTCCCAACTATAAGTTCAAGCCTACTCTGCCCAGAATCAAGTGGCCCTACAGTGATTATGAGATGCGACTCAGTGCCCTATATGACAGCAAGGGCAAGCCTTACTTGGCGAAGAAATCTGCAGATGCGTTCAAACGGGCGCATGCTGCTTATTACCTTGAAATTGCTGCGGAGATCAAGCCGCTTCGTGGATCTTGGGTGGTGCTTCCCAAGGAGAATCAGAGCTTGGCAGATGTACAAGAGGGGTACACTGCCGTATATCTTAAGCAGCTGGAGTTTGGGCTCAGGTTCCCGATCCACTGGTTTCTGGAATGGGTCCTCTGCGAATACAGAATGACGCTCTGCCAGGTTAATCCCCAGTCTTTGAAGAAGATTCTGGGATTTATTTGGGTCTGTGAAGCTCTGGACTTCCCCCCGGACAATGAACCTATTCAAGTGTCTGTTTCATTTCAAGAGGCAGGGGGGTGAGTATGGCTACTTCACAAGTTCGGTACTGACCAATCATCTGACGGTCTATCCTGTCGATCTCACTCTGAAGGATTGGCGGGATAGCTTCGTCTTTGTTAGAGTACCGACGGAGGCGGGGCATCATTACCAATTCCGGGCTCCTCTGCGCCCTGTGGAGCCTGACTTTCAGAAGCAGAAGGACCCCCATGTTCTGAACTGGGACGAGAGGGTAGCCTACTACTACTTCAAGTCCAAATCCAAGGCTGCTGACGGGAAGCAGTTTTTTCCCAAGTATTGGCTGCCGCATCACTATGTGATGTGTCAGAATGCCTTTCTGAGGATAGGCAAACTGTCACCGGACTACACTACCGGTAAGGGCTCTGCCAACCTTTTGTCCTTTGCATTCTTACTTTTCGTTCTGCTATGCCTCATGGCACTCATTTTTTGTGCTGTTCTGCAGCTCCATGCAGAAAGATAGCTCGCGCTCTGATTATGGGTAGGTTCCGAGCTCATAAATACGCTCTGCCCCTTTCCCTTATTTTCTGAATGTTAGCTAATTCATAGTTGCTGATGGATTTTCTGATTTTTTCAGAGACTTTGGGGTCTGCTATTTCCCATGGAGCTGGGTTTGAGTGAGTCTTCGGTGTGTCGCCGGTATCGTCCGATACCGGATCCGGGGACCTACACTGTCCCGGATTTTATTAAAGAGATCAACAACACTCCTCTGGACCATCCTTCCCTTGTGACCAAGCGCCCGACGCTTGTGGATAGGCTCACAGGGGTGTCTCGGCCTCAGTCTGGCCCTTCTGCCACTATCACTGAGATTGAATCTGGTGATGAGGAGGAGGCGGCGGCCGAGCCTTTACAGACTCGTCGTTCCCGGCGCGCTGTGAATTTGCCGGGGGACGATGATGATGATGATGATGATGGTGCATAGGGAGCCAGCGCTCTGCAAGGGACGGTTCTGGTTGTTGAACCTGTGCAACAGCTTCCCCCTGTGCAGACAGGTACTATTTGCGATGATTATTAAGCTCTTTCTTTTTGTATGTATTCTGTTGCAGACTCCTCATCTGTTCAGTTCATTTTCAGATCCACCTGTGGTGGAGGAAGCACCCCTAGGAGAGCCTGACCAAGCGATGACCGAGTTGGACAGGACTGAGAAAGAAACCAATCCAATGGACTTATATGCTCAGTCTGATGAAGCTGGTCGGGAGTCTCACCAAGCGATGACGGAGTTTGACAGGACTGAGGCAGAGACTGCTCAGACTGTCACGACTCAGATTGCAGAGGGCCAGACTTAGGGCCAGGCTGCAACAGGTATGTGTCTTCTTCAGACCCAGATCATTCTTTCTTGCAGATTTCCCTTCATTTGAAAGTTCTTGATCTTTCTGCCTTGTTTTTGATTTGATAGGTCCTACTGGGCAGGCCAATCAGGAGGAGGTGTTTGAGCCTCTTCAACACGAGAAGGTGGAGCAGCAGAGTTCTACTTATGTCCTAGTGGTGGAGACCATCGTGTCTCCCCCTGTTCAGCAGTCTACTCCTCCTGCTTAGAAAACCACTCCTCCTGGAAGGAAAGCTGCTCCTCCTCCCAGAGACTTCAAGCAGACCCTGGCTCGAACCCCTGAGCAGTTGGCGCGTCTGGTTAGTGTTTTCTTCTCTTTTCTTTTATCTTTACATTTTCAATTCGATGTGTGCCCTGCTTTGCTGATAGCGTTGTTATCTCTTGTCTTTTTAAGCAGCAGTTGCGAGCTAAGAAGGCGCAATCTGCTGAGGTTCCTCAGACCCCTGTTCCAGTTGCAGGTCAGACTGAGGTTCCTGCTGAGACTGCTCAGAAGGTCATAGTGGAGTCTGAGGTCTCTTCACATTCCCAGAAGAGACCAGCAGAGAGGCAGAGTGAGGAAGGAGCTCCCCCTCTGAAGAAGACTCGTCTCCCTGCTGACTCCCCTCGGATCATCGATGTCGAGGTTGAACAAGTCACCAAAGGTTCGTATCCTTTACCCGGCCTCAATTCCGGCCTTTTCCCTTCTGTGGAACTTACTGGTCTTTTGTTTGGCTCAGGATCTCTGCAGAGGGGATCGGCGGATGACCAGCATGAGGCTCAGGGGCAGGAGCAGATGTCCGTGGCCTTCCCTGATCCCAGTGAGTGGTTGAAGCTTCTGGCTAGTCGCTTCTCGCCGGACTATGCCGTCCAGGATGTCCCTTTGGTGAGTTGTCTGTCTTCTTTATAGTTATCCGCTTCTGACACTTTGAATTCCTTCCGATATGCTTTTTCCTTGAATATAGGCTGCACGGGCCGGTGTTTTCATCGGGGAGTTCTGCCATGCTCTAGGGTTGGGCAGACATGAGGCAGATATCCCTGAATTGCACCAGCTCAGAGCTCAAGTGGTGCAGCAGAACCAGGAATACGCCAAACTGAAGACTCACAATTCTCTGGTGGTGGCTACGCTCCAGACCGCTGAGGAGGATCTGAATTCTATAACCGTGGAGCGCGACACTTTGCGGACCGCCAACCAACGCATGGAAGGTATGGCGAGGCAAGCGGAGGCCATCGCGTCTGAGCATTCAAAGCTCTCTTCTCAGCTGAGCGAGGCGTCGTCTCGTGCTTCCGTGGCAGAGGCGAAGCTGAAGACCTCTGAGACCAGATTGCAGGCTGCATTGAAATAGCAAGAGCAGCTTAAGGGTCAGCTTTCTGCTGTGCAGGCTGATCATGGAGGCTGTTCTGCTAAGTTGGCTCAGCAGGCCAAGGAAGCTGAGCAGACTCTGAGACAGAGGGAGGCTGAGCTAGGGGCAGAGTTCTCCAAGCTGCTATCAGAGAGAGAAGCTCAGCTAACATCTAAGGAGGCGGTTCGTGCTGTACAGATGGAGGAGGCATTTGGGAACAAGTATTGGGAGGATTGCAAAGTTGCGGTCCGTAGAGTCCTCTGGCATCTGAAGCCCTCTTTCAACTGGGATGCTTTCGAAGAGGCCTACGCCCGTGAGGTGCATATGCAACCTCCTGCCACCCAGGAGCTCAGAGACCTGGAGCTGCTCTACTCTCTGCCTCCAGAGGGAGAGTCCTCAGAACGACAAGCTGATATGAGCTCTGCGAGAGGTGGCAGCTCTGTTCCTAAGCAATAGGAACTCGGGCGGCTATCTCGCGCTTCGCCTCAGTCTTCTTGTGAATCCTGTCTGAGCTCCTGAGGTGGATGAGCTGGGAGCCTGTGCTGAAATGACTGCAGTCCTCCGTTTTTGCCCTCCGATGATATCCTAATTGACTTGTCTTGTAATATTTGTAATTAAATAGTCAAACATTTCCTTTTCATCTGTATTTGCTCCCTTCTTTTGGCTAGGTAGCCGCCATTGTTGTAGTAGTGTTGTAGCATTCTGATCTGGTTCATAGCCAGACCCTTTATGTAAGATACAATGATTTTTCAGAAATGCAAGTTGTATTCTGATGTTGACTTTTGTCTCTTCTGTCTTGTGCATGCCAAGTCTTTTTATTTTTGCTAAGTGTTTGTGCTCTGCTGCTCTTTTGCCTGGCATATCTTGCAGATCCAAGGGCATTCTGCTCTGATGCTGAGTTTGCTGTGCAACCACATAGCATATCTGAGCATTTTTGTTTACTCGGCGCGGTGGCGGGTGAAATTTGCTCGGAGCTGCGACTTTAGGGGCCCTTTACTCTTCTGCTCTGCCTTATGTGTGACAAAAATCCAACAATAAGCAAAGCAAAGGAGGTATTTTGAAGCCCTAAGTCATGATGGTTCTGGGAATTTTGGGGTTTGCCCTTTAACTCCTTCTGCCATCGTTTTCGTGTCGGGGTACGTTTGGCTCTTGAGAACTCTGGCGTCCCCATTATCCTTAGGTGTCTATGACTTATCCTTGCTGCTTTTCGGGCCTTTGGCCCTGCAGGTTTAGAGGTAGAGGTCTATGATATCGCTAAGTCGAGCTGGCATCTGATCACTCTGTGGTCCTCATGGGCTCTGGACAGAGTTGACCTTTCGGCTAGCTCCCTTTCTTCATATGTAGTTTTTGTGTCTGATGGGTTTCTTCAGCCCTCATTCTGGCTCAGACCCTGTTTTCTTTTACCAGACTGTGGTATTTTTTCTCAGTCTGCTAATGGTCTGTTTGATTTTGGCATTTCGTTTTTAATAAGGAACAGATAAGGGGATGGGGGTTTAATGCGAAATGGAGAGTGTATAGTTTGCAAAGGGTGGCTCAAAGGCCTTTCATTCATAGGAGTTTTTTATACAATCTGGGTTACACAAAGTATTTTTTCAGTATTCAGGCATTCCAGTTGCTTTTTAGCTCGCTCCCATCCATTCTTTTCAATCTGTAGGTTCCAGGGTATAGCTCTTCACTAACCTGGTAGGGTCCTTCCCATTTAGCCGACAGCTTTCCATGTATTTTGTCTTTCTGCACAGCCGCTGCATTTTTTAGCACCAGATCCCCTACCTCCAGAGGCCTAGCCCTCACTTTCCGGTTATATTATATGCTTATCCTGGCTTTGTAGGCTTCCATTCTCAGCCTAGCTTCATTTCTGTGTTCATCCAGCAGATCTAGATTTGTTCTCAGAGCTTCATCATTCAGACCTGGCTCAAATAGGCTGATCCTCAGACTTTCAGATCCAATCTCCACTGGCATGACAGCCTCAGGGCCATACACCAGATGGAAGGGGGTCTGCCCAGTTGACTCTTTGACTGTGGTTCTGATTGAGCACAGAGTGTTGGGCAGCTCCTCTAACCATTTACTTTTCTGCTCCTCCAGCTTCTTTTGCAGACCTATCAGGCTTTGCTTGTTAGCGGCTTTGGCTTGACCATTGCACTGAGGGTTGCAGACTGAAGACAGAGCGTATTTGATCCCAAACTGTTCCAGGGCATATTGTCAAAGTGTCTCCCATGATCGAAGACGAAAGCCTTTGGGATCCCGTACCTGGTGATGATGCTCTGCCATAGGAACTTTCTGACGGCTGCTTCTATGATGGTGGATAGGGCTTCTCCCTCTATCCACTTAGTGAAGTAGTCTACCCTCACAATCAACCACCTCTTCTGATATTGGGCCGTTGTAAAGGGTCCCAGAATGTCCAGCCCCCATTGGGCGAATGGGATAGGGTTGTAGATCGGCATGAGGTCGTTTGCCGGCAGCTTGATGTTTGGCGCGAACTTCTGGCAGCTGTCACACTTTTTCACCAGAGTCTCAGAGTCAGCTTTCATTGTGGGCCAATAATAATCAGCTCTGAGAGCTTTATGGGCCAGAGCTCTTGGCCCGATGTGGTGCCCGCAGAGACCTTCATGGATCTCTCTAAATATGTAGTCTGCGTCTTTCTGCCCTACGCATTTGAGTAGGGGCAGAGAGAAAGACTTCCTGTATAGCTCGTCCCCGATCAGGCAGTATCTGCATGCTGTCAGCTTGAGCTTTCTTGCTTTCATCTTTCCCTCTAGTAGTTTACCAGTCTGTTTATACTCAGCGATCTCCCTGATCCACTCTGGCATATCCTCCAACTCTAAAACTTGCTCTGCATCCTCGCAGATTGCACTGGTGGGTCTGACTTCCACCAGAACAGATCTGTTCAGCTCCTGCAGACTGCTGCTTCCTAATTTGGACAGAGCATCTGCTTGGGCGTTCTGTGCTCTAGGCACTTGTTCAATTCTAAAACTTTCAAAATTTGAAATTAGAGACCTCATCCTAGCCAAGTAGCTCTGCATTATCGGCTCCTTAGCCTCATACTCCCCCTTGACTTGGTTGGTTACCAACTGAGAGTCAATTTTGAGGTGGACGTGCTTGGCTTCCAGAGTCTGGCAGAGCTGCAGTCCAGCGATGGCCGCTTCGTACTCTGATTCATTATTGGTTGCTGAAAACATGAATTTCAAGGCGTATTCAATGATTTTCCCTTCCGGGGTTCTGATGACCACGCCTGCCCCAGAGCCATTGATGGTTGCAGACCCATCTGTAAAGACCTCCCAGGCTCTAGGCTCTCCGACTGCTTCCTGATAGGCACACTCTACTAAGAAATCTGTCAGAGCTTGTACTTTGATGGCGGTTCGCGGGGCAAACCTAATGCCGAACCCTGTCAGCTCCAGGGCCCAGTTCATGATTCTCCCCGATTTGTCTACCTTCTCCATTGCCTTTTCCAGAGGCATATTTGTCAGCACAGTGACGGGATGTGCGTCGAAATATGGCCTCAGCTTTCTGGTGGCCAGTACTACTGCGTAGGCTGCCTTTTCTATCAATGGGTAGCGTGTTTCTGCACCCGTGAGGCTGTGGCTCACAAAGTACACTGGCTGCTGCTTCTTGTTTTCTTCTTTTAACAGGACTGCACTCACAGTTGCGGCAGTAACATCAATGTACAGAAAGAGAGCTTCCCCTGTCTTGGGTCTGGCCAGTATTGGCAGACCAGAGAGGTGTGATTTCAGCTTCTAGAATGCCTCTCTCTACTCTGCTTCCCACTTGAACTCTTTGTTCCCCTTCAATATCTTGAAGAATGGGAGAGCTTTCTCTGCAGACTGAGCTACGAATCTAGACAGGGCTGTCATTCTGCCTATCAGCCTCTGGATGTCTCTGATGCTTTTAGGCTCTGGAAGATCCATTGCTGCTTTCACTTTGTCGGGATTCGCGTCAATCCCCCTTTCACTGACCAGATAGCCCAGAAATTTCTCTGACCGTACTCCGAACACGCATTTTTTAGGATTCAGTTTCATGCTGTGTTTGCGGAGGTTGGCGAAGGTCTCCTTCAGGTCTGCTATATGGTCAGTCTCAGTTTTGCTCTTGGTGATGACGTCATCCACGTACACCTCCAGATTCCTTCCCCTCTGACCTGCAAAGACCTGATCCATCAGCCTTTGATAGGTGGCGCCTGCATTCTTCAGCCCGAAGGGCATCATGACATAGCAAAATACCCCGATAGGGGTGATAAATGTCGTCTTCTCTTTATCTGCAGGATCCATGAAGATCTGATGGTATCCGCTGAATGCGTCCATGAAGCTGAGCAGAGCATGACCACTTGTGGAGTCTACCAGCTGGTCGATTCTTGGCAAGGGATAGCAGTCCTTGGGGCAGGCCTTATTAAGGTCTGTGAAGTCGACACACATCCTCCAGCTCCCGTTCGCCTTTTTTACCATCACCACATTGGCCATCCATTCTGGATACTTGCAGGGCTCTATGAACCCTGCCTCGAGCAGCTTCTGAACTTCTTCCTCGATGGCTTTATTTTTCTCCGCAGAGTAGTTCCTCCTCTTCTGCTTTACAGGTCTGTACCCTGCGGTAGTGTTCAATTTGTGGTTGATGGTGGCGGGGTCTACCCCAGGCATATCAGCTGCTGAGAAGGCGAATACATCTGCGTTCTCCTTCAGCAGACTGATTAGGTTGACTCTGGTTTCAGGATCCAGGTCTTTACCTATTCTGATTGTCCTGCCTTCTTCCGGTCCCAAGAGTACCTCTTCGGTCTCTTCCCCCGGTTCAGGCTTATTTGCTTCCTGTTCTGCTTCTGGCCGAGCATCGGCCTCACTGATAGCTGCACATTCTTCCTTTCTTTCCCCGGCCTCTTCGGCCTTTCCTTCCTTTCTTTCCTTCCCGACTTCTTCAGCCTGGTCCTTCTTGGCTTCTTCAGCCTCTTTCTTCTTTCCTTCCTTCTTTTCCTTTCTCCTGTTTCTCCTGGACCCAGAGTGGTCAGGAGGAGGAGGTCTTTTATCCTTCTTCAGAGCGGTCAGATTGCATGACCTAGCTACTCTCTGGTCTCCCCTCAGTCTGCCTACCTCATCAGTGCTGCTTAGGAAAAGCATGGTCTGGTGATGGGTTGACGGGATTCCCTTTACTGCCTCAATAAACTTACTTCCCATCAGAGCGTTGTACGGTGATGGGAGGTCTACTACCAGGAACTCTTGCACTCTAGTTCTCTTTACTACGTTCTGCCCCTCTGTGGTCACAGTCAGATGTATTTTCCCCTCTGGGATGATGGAGTTCCCTGTGAATCCGACGATTGGAGTTCCTCCTCGTTTCAGCATTGAACGGTCCAGCTCCATTTTATCGAAGGTATCCTTATAAAGGATATTCACGGCGCTCCCGCCATCTAACAGTATTCTTCGTACGTCTGTACTGCTAATCTCCAGAGTGACCACTAGAGGGTCAGAGTGTGGAAAACTGATGCCTTTGCAGTCCTCTGCTGTAAAAGTCATGTTTGGCAGATCTGGGCTCAGCTCTGCTTGGTCGATGGAGTAGAGGTTGGGGTGGGTGAGCTGCCTCAGATGAGCCCTCTCTCCCCCCATCGAACTAGAACTGCCAAATATGACGTATATCGTCTTCTTTTTTCCTTCCTTGATCTCCGCCCGCTTGTCCTGCAGTTTCTGCCCTTCACTTTGTTGCTCTTTCTCCTTGATCCCCTGATTCCAGGCCAGGTACTCTTTAAAGTAGCCTCTTCTGATCAGGCTTTCTAGATCATTTTTAAGACTTATGCAGTCTTCGGTACTGTGGCCTGACACCTCATGGAAAGCGCAGAACTCTGCCATGTTGGGGCCTAGGCTTCTCTTCTTGGTGGGGCGTGGTCTGTGCCATTTGCTGTCATCTCTGTTGGTCAGAAAGATCTCAGCCCTGGGCATGCTGAGGTTGCTATAGTTATTATACTTCTCCTGGGCCCTCAGCCGGTCCACCTCCCTCTCTGCTTCCTTTTGCTTCTCTCTTCCTCTGTTCTGATGGGGCCTGGGGCCTCCAAAGTTCAGTCTGCCTCCCATGAACTGGTGCTCATTCTGCCTGGTATCCTGCCTGGCAGGTCTGCCTGCTCCGGGTGTCGAGGCTTTATTGAAGTCCTTGACAGCTATATATTTTTCTGTCAGGGCCAGGGCTTCGCTGAGCTCCGTCATGGTGACCCATTTTAAGTCGTCTCTGAACTTACTGGTGTGGAGTAGGGCGTTCCTCAGATCGTGCAGAGCGAGCTTCTGCTCCAGCTCTGGGATGTGCACCAGCTCTTTGTTGAACCTCTCTATGAAATCCCGTAAGCTCTCATTCTGAGTCTGCTTCAGCAATAGCAGCTCATGGGTGGACTTGTTTCTCCTGCTTCCACTGACAAAATGCTCTTTGAATCTCTTCTTCAGTTCATCAAAGTTAGCAATCGTTCCCTGGGGGATAGTTCTGAACCAGGTCTGAGCTATCCCTGTCAGAGTGGCAGGGAAGTGTCTGCACCAAGTGGCCTCATTGTAGTTTCCTAGTTCCACGTGGGTCTCAAAGGCTGCCACATGCTCCTTTAGGTCTCCCTCCCCTTCAAACTTGAGATTCGGTGGGAGTTTCGCTTTCGACACTCTGGCCGCAATGATTTCAGGTGTGAAGGGAGATTTGGAAGGAGACCTAATCTCCTCTGCTGGTGATACCACAACGAGTCTGGAGTTGACTCTGTGAGATATGAGTCCTCTGAGATCTGTGGGGGCTCCATTATCGCCAGAGCCCTCTTCTGGTATTGTCCCCAATCTCTGGCTGACATGCCTTCTGACTGATCCGCCACCAGGCGTAGACAGGGCCTCTTCAGCTCCTGAGTTTTCCTGTGTCGGGGCTTCCCCTGGGCTGCGCCTCCTGGGTTTCCTCTGTGGGCAGACTTCCTGCTTGAGCCTGCTGTATACCCTGTGGGTGTAAGTTCCTCGAACATGCTGGGATGTTCCTCCTGCATCATCTCAGTATCCCATTCTTCCTCTTGCCAACCCCTCTTGATGTATCCAGGTCTAGAGCGGCTAGATAGGCCATACTCTGACGTTGGGGTGGGGGTGATGTTTGTCTTGTTTTACCCGCATAGGGGTTCTGCTGTGACTGCCTCCTCTTCAGATGACAGCCGCAGGTGCCTTCGAACTGAATCATGTGTTCTGGTTCTCCTCCTCTTTCGAACAGGTTGGCCTCCAACAGTATGCATGTACTGCTGGGCAGATCGCAGCACGTGGATGGCTGCTTGGAGTTGTTCAGGCGTGGGCATGACCACTGAGCTGCTTGGCTGCTGGGTCTGCCTAGTTTCTTGATGGGGGGTAGCAGTGCTATCCCTTCTTTCTGACCTGGTGGTAGCAGCACTACCCCTCCTAGTTGATCTCGTGGTTGTTTCTCTCAATGGAGAGTTGCTCTCTCCTCCTGAACTGTCGGAACGGAGTGTTTCTGAGGTTGGAACCACCATTGCGAAGTTGTAGATTGGGCTTTTCTACTCTTCCCCTCCTTCTAGCGCCAAATTGTTTCTGTCCAAGACAGCTACAGTGTATGTGGTGGTGGGTACTTGGTGGAATGTGGCTCCCAAACGTCCTTCGTGGTGGTGGTTACCTGCAAAACAAGGAGAAACCTCGGGGGCGGTTCCGAGGATCGCCTCTCCGATGCCTAAGTCAGTCCAAGTTGAGCACAAGATCTCTAATAGAGAGAAAACGAGTATCAAGTGCAAGTATTTTGTGAGTGTTTGATTGAACTTACCTTACCCATGCACGGGCATGGGTATTTATATGAGACATGGACTTGTAACTAACCTAGCAAAGTAAGTGGGCCTCTTTGGAAGTGGGCCAAGGTGAAACAAGACCTTCATTAAACTCCTGCCTAGAGGTTATATCCGGAGCAGGCTGCCTGAGGAGGTCTGCTCTGCTCCTGGTACTCTGACGTGGAGTGGCAGGATCAGTGGTCTGCTGCCAGCTGGAGGTCTGCTAGGCAGACCCCATACAAAGTTCATGTCTTGTAGAGATAGTTTCTCTTGAAAGATAACATTTATTATTTGCCAAATAATAGAAGTATATAAATTTGAAAACGTGCGTAAAGATTGTAGTTTGTTATATGTCACCTTCCTTTTTTTTAGTAGAATTTTAATCTACATTATTCTCATATATTGAAAAATATAAACAACGTTTTTGAATCTACAATATCAAGTATGGTAAATAAAGATCTATCCGTCACTCCGTTATAGTAATGTTACATCTTTTATCAATATTGAAATTGATATTATGGATTTTCGATTATTACAGATGTACATTATGAAGAGTATGAGTTACTTTTATTAATAAATATTCTACAACAACAATAGTAGTTGTCTTAAACTAATAGTTTGTAGCACAAACTTAAGGGCATGACCCGCACCTATAAACGAGTTCTTTTGTTATAACATTCACATATATTCTCTCCGCCTAATATAGAGTTTTCTGTTTCTCTTTTCCAAAGTCAAACTTTAAAATAATTTCTAACGCACAAAACCTTTGGGCATAATATGCGCCTACAAACTAGCTTTTTTGTTATAAAATTCTCGTACACACCCTCCGTCCAGTAAAAAGTTTTCAATTATTCTTTTCCAAAGTCAAACTTTGAAAATTGTTAATTTGTAACACACGAAACCTAAGGCATGGTCCACGCCGAAAACTAGCTCTTTTGTTATACCATTCACGTATACTCCCTCCGCTCTGAAAAAAAATCAGTTTTCCTTATTCAAAGTTTAACTTCAAAACTTTGACTATAAATTCTTACCAGTTTATTATAATAAATATATTTAGGGGTATAAACGAGTCGAGATGAGCTCGAGCTCGACCAAGCTCGGCTCGGCTCGGTGGCAACTTGATCAAGCTCGAGCTCGGCTTGAAGAACGACGAGCTAGCCAAGTCAAGGCTCGAGCTCAGCTTAGTTGCAAAACTTGGCTCGGGCTCGGCTCGAGTATGTTTTCCGCTATTGTTAATATTCTTGCAAAATAAAAGTAAAATATGCAATACTTCAACATAGATAAATTCATTGTAAATAAGGTCATTCACGTCACTTAACATTGAACAACCGATAATGTTAATCATCCTGTTGAAGATCAAAATTTAGGAATAACAACATACTATATTTTAAGTAAAAGAGTTGAGTCGAGCTTAAACGAGCCGAGCCTTATGATAGAGAATTTTTCCGTTGCTAAAAAAAAACCCTAAATCAAACCTAACTAACCAAATACAAGTTGTGGCAAGTAAGGGTCAAGATCCTCAGAAACTAGACTAGGCACCAAGCAAGTAAGAGAGCATGTAAGCTAAACCGAAGTGAAGAAGTTGATTGGTTTCGAACTATATTAACGCTAATAAGTCAATTGCAAGGGGTTGTAAATTGATAGAGAAAATCGTTAAGGGGGTGATAAAGATCCAATGCAATGAGGTTGATTTATAAAATGAGATTAAAGGAGTATGTGATAGGAGATTGAATTAAGACGTTGCGACCTCGAACTCCTCTTTCAAGGATGCTCGAGATGAGACAACACTCTCAATTAGGGGTTAGATAGTCGATAATGGAACATGAGGTCGAAGCTAGCTAAGTTCAACCCAATCTCGCCTTTCGGATATTGATCGGGTTGAGACTACAAGAAAGGTGGGATTTCTCACTCAACCTTACTTAGAGATAGCAATTCCAAGTTTATTGTCAATCTCAATAATCTACACCTAAAGGACAATCCATTGATTTATTGAGTTACGGTTAGGCCTTTCAACTTTACCTTAGTCAACAATCAATGGATTTGCTAATCCCACTCACTAAACACACTAATTTAGGGCCTCATATCATAAAACAATATCCATTGCACCTTCACCCAACCCCCTAACTAAAAGACTACTCAAGGTTGGTTCTCATGTTAGCCAAACTAATTCTACAATGTAAATAAGAGATTAATAAGCCAAAGACCAAATTTTTATCATTCATATTTAGTGCTGCAATGGTCATATAAAGAGAAATGGTGAAAAGAGCATAGAACATGTGAAAAGGGAACAACTAAAATTGGGAATCTGATGGGTAAATGAGGTTGAAGCAAACTAACCAAGCAAAAGCAAGAGTAAATTAAAAGGCAAAGCAATAAATGAGAGTAGTGAGAAAAAGAATTACTAAAACTTCATCAATACTCCTCAAAAATTTGAAATTTTTCTTCAAAACACCATTAAAGACCTTGAAAATCACCCAAAGCTCACTCAAAAGTCCAACCTCTAACTAGCTCTCTAGAGTTCAAAATATAGGAAATCAGAATCTTCTCAATTTAGGTCAAAAAAGTATATATACAACCCCCAACAAAGGGCAAAAGGGGAAAAAGAAATAAAAATAAGTAATCCTTCAAACCCGTAGTGATCGGGCGGGCCAAAATGTTGATCGCCTGATCACCACGAAGCAGAAACTCTTTGGGGAAACAGCAAAACGGATCTGTTGATCCGTATGGAGACCGGGCGGGCCCCTTGGTGATCGGGCGGGCACGTTTCTTTTTGCAACTGGGCTTTTTTTCTCTTTTCCATGTTAATCGCCCGATCACCACGAAGCAGAAACTCTTGGGGGAAACAGCAAAACGGATCTGCCCATTCGTATGGAGATCGGGCGGGCGCCCGGGCGGGCCCCTTGGTGATCGGGCGGGCACGTTTCTTTTTGCGACTGAGTTTTTTTCTCTTTTCCTTCCTTGGGCTTGGGCTTGGGCTCTCCTCTTTCTTCCTTTCTTTTCTTTCTTCTCTTCCATTCCTTTCCTTCTTGGATTGGGTTCCTATTCTTTTCTTTCTTTCCTTCTTCATTTGAGTTGGACCTCAACTCCTTCCTTTCCAATCCTCTTTACTTTTCCTTTTCCCACATGTTAATACAATATACAAGGAAAAATAACGATCCAAAACATATAGAGAATAAGAAGAAAAACCATGAAAAATAAAGAAAAATCAAAAGAAATGGTAAAAAGCTCAAAATAGGATAAAAATAGGGGTCAGAAGTAAGAAAACACCTAAGAGAAAACAATAAAATGGACCAAAAAGCTACCGTATGAGTGCGATAAATCTCACTCATCACCTTGTTGGGCTTGACCTCGGGCTCGGATATCTAAAATTGACCGAGCTGGACCCAAGCTTTGACCGAGCCGATCTTGAGGGCTCTACGAGCTGGATCAGATCATTTACACCCCTAAATATAGTCATGTTGCATCTAGTCATATTAGTTCAATGTGTACAGTCAAAGTACCAACTCTTTAGTTATTACATATTAGGTATTGAGGGTCGAAGTTAAACGTTGGAGACCGTGAAAAAAATGAAAATGCTTATTGAAGGACAAGTACCATTATCCTTTTGAATTTAAATTCACCAATCTTTTTTTGACGGAGTGACTACCAATCCAACTTGATAGTACGCATGTAAAACAAAATAATAACTAAAGCTATTAAGCATTAATAATTTTGATTAACCTGTGGTTTAAACATAGATAACTCCATTCTCTTAGAAAATACTTCCTCTTTTCTTATTCATTTGTTTCATGTTGACTTTCGCACTTGTCAATGTTAGCATAGAGAGTGTGGTAGTGGTGGTTGTGGCTATGGCTGAATCACACCCATCATGTCATCCTGAATCACTTTGAATTCTCTTAAAAAGGATCATTTTCCTTCCTCTGATTTGCCGCAATTCTAAACTCGTATTTACGATGGTGGTTGTGGCTGGCGACGATAATTCAGTTTGTAGGTCAGAAGATGTCATCGAAGGCGATGGTGGTGGTTGGGTGGGCCTGCGTCGATTTGGTGGAGCGATTTAGGAAGACGTGGTGGGTTTGAGTTGATTTCGGGCAGTGGTGGTAGGTCGCGGTAAGTGGTGGTGTTGATGTTGGGGGGCCGAAGTAAGTGGTAGTGTTGGCGGTGAAGGTGGTGCCAGCTGGTGATGTTGGTGGTTGCTAGTAGGGAAGGAGAGAGAAACGGTGGGGTGGGGTGGGGTTTTTTTTCTATTTTGCATAATTTCTATTATTTTTTCATGTTTTTTAAGTAAAACTAAAGTGTAATAAAATACTTAACAGAATACTTAGTATCTGTTAGTAGTAAGGGCATTTTGGTTTATACGAACCTCAATGGCGTCTGAACTAAGCCCTACATAGGTACCTCAGGAAATTCCCTAATGCGCCTAATAAATGTAAGTTGTTTTTGTTGGTGGCCACTAATAGATATAACCGTGTAAGTATTAGTCGGGACAAATGGAGTATTACTCAAGATAAATATGAGTTTTAAAATTTTCTTATATTGTTAGAATAAATATTTTATCATTAAAAATTTAGGGAACAATAATGTTATACTTCCTCTGTTTTTAAATAAGTGACACACTTCTTACTTTCACGTTTATCAATGCACTATTTTAACCATTTATATGTATAATTATCTATAAGTAAAAATTATAAAAAGTTGATATTAATTTTTTTTACATTGAGACGAATCTAACAAGATCCCACATGACTATGTTTTTCCTAAAATATAAACCACCAAAGCGAATTAAAGTGTGAACTGTGAATAGTTAATATTATTCAAATGTGTCACTTATTTAGAAACGGAGGAAGTATTATTTAAAAAGCATAATGACTAATCGTGTAGAAATAAGGGTGACAAACTATTAATTACGAAAGCTTTAGGGTTATTGTCTCGGTAATATTCAAGGAACACATGGGCATGATGAGGATTGAAGAAAACTTTTAAAAGTACTGTAAAAACAGTATTGAATTTCCTTTCGAAAGAACTTTTGCTTTTTGCTTTGAGAGGTTTGAAGACCTCGAACCAGAGCTCATAATTTAAGTAATTTAGATGTATACGATTGTTTGGGGCCGATATGGAGTATCATATGTGCTGAAATGAAATCAGGCAAAAGAGTTGGTTTTACATCATATCATGTACCACTCATTGCAGGCTTTGATTTCCAACCGATCCACTTCAAAAATCTTAGCATCTTTCCAAGAACTATCTTCATATATGATTGTATGTATGTTAATGACCTTTTTCCTCCTTATTGTACTTCCACTACACGAATGGGCTCTAAAAGCATTATAAATATTCATATGACTATGTCGACCTATGTGCCTCGCAAATGATAGCTAATCAACACATTAGAAGTATTTAGGTTATGTGCAATAAAAGACCATTGTTGTGATATTTAGATGTTAGCGGTTAAAAAATTCATAGTTAAAATTGCTTTTATAATACTTAGAGTTGTCTATAAAAGTCTAAAAGGGGAATTGTGAGTAGAGATGTCAGTGGAGCGGGTTTTGTTGAGACCCGCCCCGCACCCGCCCCAGTTAGGTGGGGATGGGGCGGGGATGGGGCGGGATGGGGATGAAAACCATCCCCGCCATGGGTAATGGGTCGCGGGTGGATGTTAGTCCATACCCGCCCCATCCGCCCCGCCCCATCCCCACCCGCCCTGTCTGAGCCCCGCCATAGGTATTCTCCAAAGGCTTAAAATCCTAAATGTTATTAGTTGTTTACTGCTTTCATTCGATATTTTTATTTTCCAAAATCTAAAATCCAAAATTACTTTTAAACTTTTGTTTTCCCTCTCCCTTAACCCTAATAGATTGAGGCGGGGATGGGGTGGGTGCGGGGATTCGCGCGGGGATGGGGCGGGTGCGGGGATTCGCGCGGGGATGGATTTTATCTTGTTCCCGTTGGGGCGGGGATGGGGACAAGATTTTCCCCCGCCATGGGTGATGGGGCGGGGATGTGGATGAGTTTTTTAGGCGGGGATGGGGATAGGAATGCCAACATCTGCCCCGCCCCGCCGCATTGACATCCCTAATTGTGAGTGACACTCAAGACAATAATGACACCAATTGACGCGTGATTGTGACATAAATTCACAAATTAATTCCATTTGAGGAAATATATTTGATGTTTCAATACAGTACTAAGAGTTGTATGTAATTATGTATCAAAATCCGAATTCAGTAGTACTCGATTAAATTGGTTATTGTGTTTATAAAAATAATAGAAATGAATTATATTCTATCTGTGAAACTTGAAAGTACTCCAAAAATTACTCCTACACCCAAAAGCTAATTTTATTAACTAGTTTTCAAATTATTAACCCTATAAATACATTTATTTCGTCTTTGTTACAATTATCGACATATTTAGGACGTGTTTCACTGTAATTTGGAAAGTAATTTCTTTGGCAAGTTCTAAACTCGGTTGATCATCAATAGTGACTGGTAGAGTATTGTTTAAGGTAGCTTTCAGTGGTTGTAGTAGTGATTTAGAAAGTTTTAAAAATTAGCTTTCGCGATTGAGGTAGATTTTAGAGTAGCGTTTTGTTTGTATAACACTAGTTTACGTAGTCACTTTTCTAATCTAAAAGCTAATTTTGCAAAACACTAATCGTTTTAAAAGTTACTTTGACATTTAACCTGTAAGAAGTAACAAGTGACATCTATGGCCAACAATAATGACAGCTAACAATTATCTCAACTCTTAACATCAACAGTAAAAGCCATTATTATTGATGAAAAGGCCCTAAGAATATATACTTTGAAAGGCAGTTTTAATGAAAAGATTCGGGAAAAAAGGAAGAATTCTCCTTTTAAAGTTAAGTTTCCAATCTTACATTTTTTCTAGACGGTCGGAAGCAGTCTCTTGTAAAAGGAAAAGGAGAATTAAAAATTAATCTTGCACTTTCGCAAGAGGTGAAATTCGATCCCGAAACCTTTTAGAGAAGGTGATCCAACACCAGATTAAATTAATCTTCTCTTGCTACATGCTACTTTGTATACACATACACATATTACCACCAGCTATGGCAATGAAATGATGGAAATTTAAATACACAGCTGGAGATTCAGATTTATCTTGACTTTGTTTACACCCTACCAGGCACCATCATAATATTGCAAGACTATCTTCCTGTGTATTGTCTTTACAGTTGGGAGGAACCCACTTCAAAAGGGACCCAAGGCTACCCAATTATCACAAGCAATGGGTAAGATACCTTTCCTATCATTTGGCAACATCCTACTATACCATTCATCTTCACTGCTGATATAACTTCGCACCAAAAGCCTGTACTCCTTGCAGTTTACTGGGATCCATGTAATTTTTTCACAAAAATATCTCTTTTTTGGTTGGACTAACCAAAAGGTAGAGTATATTCCTTAATCTTCACTTTCTTTAGTGCAAACCTGGTTTCTATGAATTTTGAGCCTCTTATAAGTGTATGTCAAGTAATATTGTGAAATACTTAAGTAGTACTTAATCCAATGGTAAGAAAGACGTCTTTTTAACTTTAAAATTAGGGGTTTAATTTTTATTATGGGCACTTTGAGGGTAGGGATATCTTATCCTTCCCGCTACTTTCAAAGTTCTAACCCACTTATCCGGCCCGGATGGATCGTGCGAGGTTCCAGCTAAGTAGGACAAATTCTTCTTACCTATCAAAAAAAGGTAATATTATGAAATTATACCAATTATATATATATATATATATTTGGTAAGAAGAAGTGGTTTGAACCCAGCTCGGGTGCTATTGCCTATTGGGCCAGACACTTGAGAGTAGGGGGAAGGGTAAGGGAAATCCCTACCCTCAAAGTGCCCCTAGTGGGGATTGAACCACCAACCTTGAGGTTGGAAGGATACACTCCTTTTTATTAGACCAAATACTACTTGGTAATTATACAAATTTATATGCAAGTGCAACACATCACATTAAGTTGGTATTTTAGGTAGGATTGCTCACAATGAGTATGGAATGTGTTACTTATAATTTGTTATTATCACCAACTAGTATTTAGGCCCAGACGATCTTTGGGATTTATATGTATTATACTTTAGTATTTGAATTATAATATTGTACCTTAATTATTCTTTTTCTTTGAAAACATATAATATCATTAATATCATTATTAGTATTGATAAAAGAAGCAACAAAAATGTTGTGGCATAATGGTTAGAGCATTTATCTTCCACACTCGAGGTAGCGGGTTCGAAACTTCTCATGGACAATTTGTATTTTTTTTATTGAGAGAAACATTGAAAAAATATGTGGTATAGAATGGATAGTGACACGTGGCGGGTTGCAAGTGCTTACGCTTTTTAATATATATATAGATAGGAGTGGTCATAAAGCTTTAGAGGAGTTAATGATACTGACTTCATGAGTTGTTACTCCTTTGTTTCTTTTCGTTTGCCTCATTTAATGTATTTCCGAATGACAAAGAAGCTGATGTCATAGTCATATAGATGGAGATAACAATTAAGGAGTCCACTTATTTTATAGTAAATATGGTGATTAAAGTAGTTGAGAGAAAAATGTAAGATAAATGTGGAACCAAAAAGCGATAAAGTGGGGGGGTAAATGAGTAATATAATTTTTCTATATAGGAAAATATAAAAAAGTAGGACAAACAAAACGAAACAGATTAAGTATATCACAGTAGTACTCGAACTTTATTTTATCACTAGCGAGCTGAAATATTAAAACCAAGTAACGATACATTCACAAATTATTGGGAAAGGGACGCTGATAGCGTAAGAGAAGGAACAGTTATACGTGCTTTCGTTTTTCCTTCCATGTCTTCACAATAGATTAAGGGTTACGTTATTAGATGGGGAAGAAAATTGGACCATTCTAAGGGTATACCATTCTAAGGGTATAATAAGTTAATAAACTGAACTAAATGAAACTGAACTGACTTGAACTACAATTAATAACATATAATAATTAAATAATAATCAATTATTAAATAATAAGTAATCATTATAATGATAAGCACTAATAGATAATTGATAATATTAATAATAATTATAATCAATAATGATAATAATATTTAGTTGTTTGTAATTGATAATACTATCTTCGTCCCATATTAATCGCAACAATAGCTTGTGCACATAATTTTAGGAAGTTAATAGAGTAAGGTATAAGTTATGTTAATTTATTGTAAAAGTTGATGTGATATAAAGTGATGTGGTACTTTTAGGAAATTAATAGATTAGGGAATAATATTTTAATATTTTTCACATAAATCAATGAATGAGTGGGGTATATTAGTTGGGTGATATATAATAAAGTATTGGTGGGTTCATGCCTAACATAAAATTGTTCCAATTAATATGGGACAACCATATATGGAAAGTGTTGCAACTAATATGGGACGGAAGGAGTAATAATTAATCAATATTGATAATAATATTTTAGTTGTTTGTACTTGATAATAATAAATAAATAATAGTGATAATAATAAATAATGACAAAAAAGATGATTAATATTAATAAGTAATCATTCTTACTAAAGATATATTATTACTAGATGATAATTATATAATAGCAATAATGTCGAATAGTAATTAATTTTACTACTAGAATAATAAGAATTAATAATATAAAATAATATTTAGCAATAATAATAGTAATAATAACAATCATAAGAGTAATTCATAAGATAAATTAGATTAAAAAATAACAATAGTATCAAGGACAATTGTTAATGAATGAATACAGTTGAATTGAACTGATTGGAGTTGAGTTGGGCTGAGCTAACCTAAACTGAACTGAAAATAAGTTGGGGAGAACATGCCCTAATTCATTCGCCTTCTCTTACTGGATTTGATATCCATATATCTCCCAAATTCTCCTCCCCTCCCTTCGCCTCGAGTTCCTTCAATTATACACTCTATTAAAATTAATGCTTGAGTTAGAGATCATGTTTGTGTAGTGTTTGAAAAATACAACTTCTTTGACCCCGTTCTTTTTAACTTATTTTCTATCCTTGTTAGAAAAAATAAATACTTATAAGTTATAATAAGGGTATGATATCTTCGGCTCAATTAGCTGAACTAAACTAATTTGAATTGTATTGAACTAAAAACTGAAAACATCTGAATTGAATTGAACTGAAATTAATTAAAATGAATAGTGAAAGTGAGATTAATAGTACTATCCAGAGCAAAACTGAAATAAAAATAACTTAAGTACTTAACTGAACTGAAAATAAGCTAAGGAGAACAGACTCGGAGTTTATATAAGTTCAGATAAGCAACTTAAGCAAAAATAAGGTTTGAGTCACAAAACTTACAAGTAAGGTTTGAATAAGTTCTAATAAGTTTATATAAGTTCAACAAATTCTAATGAGTTCAACAAATTCTAATAAGTTCAACAAATGCTAATGAGTTCAACAAATTCTAATAAGTTCAAAAGAACATACTCTTACTATTTGAGTACGATTTTATCAATAGTAAGTAATAAATTGATATGGAATGTTGATATTATAACTTGCGCTTCACCAATGTTGTAATTGCTTTTAACTTTTTGAGAATTTAGAGTTGTTTCCTAATAAAGATGGTTGATATATAGCTTTAGAATAATGATAAATTAATGTAAACATACTAATTAAATAAAATAGCTTTACCATTCAAGAATTCGATCATTCCTCTTATCAATGTTTAAATCATTTAAAATACTATACTCACTTTGTCTATCCTCTCTAATACGCCTAGTCCAAATATCCAATACTTATATTTACACTGTGAGGAAAGGATTAATTTGAATGGAGTCTACAAATCACTCACCAACAATTCGTGTGATTTGGTGTAATTAATTGGAGAAGATTTGCACTCCGAAAATTGAATAAAAAATAACCAAGTAATTCATATGTCAAGTTATTTTTAAAAAACAATGCTTAAGAGAATATCTTGAGCAGGGGCGGATTATCAAGGGGGGCATGCAGGGGCGTGGCCCTCAATAAAATTCCACCCAAAATTTCTTAGTTTAAGATGCCCTCAGTACTTGATCTTGTACAAAAGCCAGGCACACACTTCCATAATACTTACTTCTCTCTCCTGCTTCGCTCACTCTAATTGAAACTACTACTGCAAATAGGAAGTTGGGGACTATTTTAAATTTGATTGACTTCACTATCTACTTATGGTTATTGGTTGGGATCAAGTTATCTCACAAGTGTATAGTAGTTTTGTCAATTTATAATTACCATGTGGCATTAGGTATATCCTTTTCTATTAAATTTTTTTGTATTTCCTCCGTTTTTTTTAAACGTGACACTTTTTATTTTAGGAAGTTTTAAATTAAATGTGACACTTTTTTTTTTGGTCAATAAACTCTCTATCTCTCTCCTCTCACATGGGTCCCGTTATTTTTTTCTCTCTATCTCTTTCCTTCCCAAAAATTGCCTAGGAGTCCGTGAATCTAAAAGTGTCACATTTAAATAAAAACGGAGGAAGTATAACTTTTAGTTGATCTTACTCATTGTGTTTGTTTGCAAATTGTAATTACTAGCTCAGTAGCAAAGTAACATATAGCACAAAAGGATGCAGACTTGTGGTAGTATAATATTTTGAGCTATGTTTCATATAATATCGATTATGCATACTACTCCCGTCGTCTGATAATATTTTGAATATTTTCCTTTTATATTTATCCTAAATTAATTTAAACACTTCCATTTTTAGCATGGTCCTACTCCCTCCGTTCCAAAATGTTATACCCATTTTCCGTTTTAGGCCGTTTCAAAAAGATATACCCATATAGAATCTTTTCTATTTATATACATTTTTTCTCTCCATTTTACCCTTCAATATCTAAACATTTACCTACCTTTTACAAAAAAAAGTACATGAAAATTATTAAATTAAACATAAGATTCTCCTATGATTCTATTTGCCTTGGTTTTCCCCCATATTCCAAATGGGTATAACATTTTGGAACGGAGGGAGTATAATTTATCACCTTAAACTACGTGTTTCATTAAGTGTTCAGATTTTTCTGGGGCGGATGGAGTACTAAACTAGAAATATATTAGGATGATAAAGATATGATTAATATCTTTTAAATATATTATTATGTTAGGATATATTATGCTCTTGTAAATTTTCCAGTAAGTGCTATATTTAGTATACGAAATAAGATATCTTTTAGAGATAGTGTCATAGTACGAGTCTCTTAATACTTCTATATATATTATATTCATGGCTAATTATCGAACACCAATAAACTACCATATTATATTTTCTCTCCTCTCATCAACTTGTCAATATATACAATATCTTTATCTTTTTATAAAAAAGTTACTCTTGATCTTGAGTGTATCATAGACTCATAGTTATCATTAGGTTTGGACGACTGGCTCTCCTAATAATTTTCTTCAAGATTCGCCACTGATCTTGAGAAAACCTCTAGTAGAATAAGTTATTATAATACTCCCTCAATTTTTTTAATATACACATATTTCTATTTTGGGGTATTTTTTTAATTGGTACATTTCTACATTTTTCCATAAATGAAAGATTAGTCCACCTAATTATTACACTTCTCTCTACCTTTTTCACTTTTTCCTAACTTTCTCTCTTACTTTTGCACCTTTTTTTTGATCCGTGCGTAAAACAAATATACATATTAAAAAAATAGAGGTAGTACTTAATTGTTATATGGAAAAAAAATTGAAAATAAAATAAAATAAATCAAATTAATGATGAATGAAGAAGGTTTAAGATGACCGTTGATATGATTGATCTTTGTGTCCTAAAGACATGCAGGCAATTCATTTGCGGATTTGATTTCTTGTCAAGTTGTCAGTTGTTACTCGAGGAGAAGAGGGACCTTATAACAGTTTAACACAAAATAATTATTTCACCCTCTCTTCTTTTTAGAGTATACTAGTATTGAGGCCTAAGCGGTGCCCCAGGGTTAAACTGCACTTACTTTAATACTTTAAGACAACTACAATTTAATGTAGAAAGATGTTACCAAAAAATTATAAATTAGTAGTTTTTTCATAAATGCAATTAAAATATCCTAACATAATTATTGTTTTTTCATTTAAAACCAATAATATGTTTATCAGTATTGCTAAAAGAAACATTGAAACAATAAGAGTGTAGTGGCGCAATGGTTAGAGCATTTAGCTTACATACATAAGGTTGGGGGTTCAAACCTTCTCATGGACAATTTGCAATTTTTTATGAGAATAACTTAGATTTAATGTTATTGAATAGAAGGGAGAGTGACACATGGCAGATTGCAATCGATGCTTACGCTTTTTAATATATATATATATTCTTTTGAAGTGAGAAAAACTAAAAATTGTTTTTAAGGCAAGATGACTCCATTGAGCCCTATCTATTTTGTTTTTTTTAAAATTTATTTTTCTTTTATCTGAATTTATTAAAACTTAAGTACTAAAATTTATTTTCGTTTGTTTTGAAGTTTTAAACTTATGATAACCTTGTTTATTAGAAGGTTAAATTTAATTTTTGCTTATTTTTACTAATTTCAACTTATTAAAACTCATTATATTTTTCTAGAAGTGTTTTTTCAGAGAAGGACTGAAAATAAATTAAAAATCACAAAAATTAAATGAAGTTAAACCGAATTGAACTAAACTATATTAAACTTAATTTTCAAAACAGAAATCCAATAGGATAAGGCCTTATTGTATGAGGGTTTTTCTTCTTCCAAGCCAGGGCCGTTCCTGAACATTATTGGGCCCGGGGCGAAATGACAAATCGGGCCCCCTAACAAACGAGATGGAGAAGGCAATATCGAACACAATATAAAATTTCTAATTGAACTTTTTTGTTAAATCCAAGCAACAAAAGAATATTCATTACGATCCATATTCAAGCATTTTTTTGAACGCAATATTGTTGGCAATAGACCTAAACTATGTACAAATAAAAATTAAATATTCTAAATCGTAATGCATTTACATCTCCAATTGTTACCCGGCTCCTAACTAGTGCTATATCAGTAGCACAAACTAAAAACACCAAACAAATGAACAGTACAATTACAATAAGAATTTTACTACCAAAGTTGGTTGGTATGAGTGGTAAGTACTCTCATCCCTTAAACAAGTGGTTAGGGGTTCGACTACTGACTCTTGCGAATGGAGTAACCAAAGTTGGGATGGGTCTACCCATTAAGTTGACTTCAGTACCCCGAAGGAGATTGGCCATACTATCGGTGTGGGATACTCCTGGCTAACACAAAAAAAAACAATAAGAATTTTACTAAAACACTACCACATAGGCCCAACAATTCGACGCTACATAATAGAAGCCTACCATAAGAGAAGGAGATCCAGCAACAACCACCTACCGGAGGAGAAGGAATCACTCGGAGACGCTGCCGCCACCAGCGCAAGGAGTGGGCAAAAGGGTTAGGTTTTAATGGAGGGATTTTATTTTACCTAACAATTGATTAAATTTTGAACCACAGTAACAATTGAAATTTTAAAACTTATGAAGTACTCTTACTTAAATTAAGATTTGGAAAGCCTAACATTATGGTAAGTAATGGAGGATTCCTTGGAATTGATTATTGATAGAAAATTAGAAAGTATTTTGGTATTTGGAAATCTCATTCTATTCTCACGCTAACAGCAGGCAAACGTTGTTAATGCTTTGTTTAATTTTTTTTTGGATTATGGGCCTTGGGCGGCCGCCCTGCCCGCCCCGCCCCAGGGCCGGCACTGTTCCAAGCATATATATATATATTTATAAAGAGGTACAAGGAGAAGACTATGTGTCCCTATCTCATGGATGATCTTCTTCCAAGCATATTACTCATGCAATGGTGTTCTATTTTGTTCTTTCATTTGAAATCTTCTCAAAAAATTAGAAAAAAAAGGTCCAAGTAAAGCCCCATTCAGTTCAACTTATTTTTACTAAACTGAACTTATTTTTACTAAACTTATTTCTACTAAACTGAACTTAGTTTTACTGAATTGAACTTATTTCTACTGAACTGAACTTATTTTTATTGATTCATGTTGTTTTTTCTTCTTTGCACTACTGATGTTTACTGAACTGAACTGAACTTATTTTTACGAAACTGAACTTATTTTTGCTGAACTGAACTTATTTTTGCTGAACTGAACTTATTTTTGCTGAACAGAACTTATTTTTACTGAACTGAACTTATTTTTACTGAATATTATTATTTTAAGATGAACTGAACGGGGTAGAAGATAATGAATAGAATATTAACTTAATCATAATTGAAACAACAATTTTTCATATTCTGGCCGATAATAATACGAATGTTGAGATATTAATTAGAGGATAGAGAAAGAGATTGTAAAGCAAACGCTTTTGTGAGTGGGTTATGGAATGGCTAAATAAAATGGAGACAAAGGCATATGGTATTTTATGGTACTCAATAAGTTGGGTTAGAGATCCCTCGGACACCCTCTAAAACCATGGTCTCCTCTCTCACAAGCACATATACCTTTAATATTGTGTACAATAGTACTAGTAGATAATGCTGTTGGACAATATTTGCTTGTGGGAATAGTTGTATCATTAAATCTTGCCTATACGGAATAGTGCATATAAATCCCACTTAATGGAGGGTTGTTTCTTATAGTGGCTCGTGGGGTCGAATTTTAGGTGTTGTTAAATTTTGCGGTATTATAATTGAATGATATTTCACATTGCGAGTTGTCCTCAAATGAGTTTCAAGTTTAATAACAACTGTTTTTACAGAATGACACATATGTTTTCGACGCATGTTGTTCTTAATGACACACATTTTATCAAATATAAATTCTACAATTGTATAACTTAGCATTTTTATAAGAAAAACCTTGATGAGACCTTAATTCTCGCAATTATTTGGTCTAGTATCTGGAAGTAGGGAAAATAAGGACAATCGCACCTCCAAATGTCCTAGTAGGGATTTAATCCCATTACTTTGAACATAAGACCAAATCTCTACCTATAGACCAAGTCTTGGTTAGAATAACTTCATATAAAGGTTCCTTAAAAAGAATATACTTCCTCCGCATCAAGAAGATTGCAACAATTATTTTGCACGCATTTTAAGGAAAAAATTTAATGGTATAAACGAGCAAATTAGACATAATAATTTTAATACTACCAATAATGAGATTATAGGTTACTAGTTCTTGAGATTATTTTGACTAATTTGCTCGTTTATACAATTAAGTCTCTTCCTCAAAATGCGTACAAAATGACTTATTGCAATTTTTTTGATACGGAGGAAGTACACATTGTTGGTATGTATTAATATTATATAACTGAATTCTTTAAAAAAAAACATATAATAGGAGACTAGCCTAGGATCTTGAATCTACATGCCTAGCACGTTGTCGCAGGGCTTCTACGACACTATTAATAACACACAAAATCCAATGTAGGTTTCGAGATGTCATCAACTGTGAAGTTAGGACCAATAACTAGTAAATTAGATGGTGCAAGGAGGAGCACTATGAGCATTGTGCTCCATGCCCACGTCATTATGTACATCAGCATACTCGCAATGTACATAAGACTTTTGATAGTGTACAAAAAAAGAAAAAAAACATTCCTAATGTACATTAACCCTCAAATGTACATCATATTCATTTATTTTCGCTCCAATTTTGAAAACACACATTTTGAATTCATTTTATCCCCAAAAAAATGTCTTACCTTATTTATCTCTCCTCCATAATATTCTTATAAATGTTCACTACAGTTGAATTGATATCCATTAAACACCTATATATATTAGAGTAACATTATTTTTTCCCCCATTTTGAATTCATTTTATTCCTAAAAATTTATCTCTCATCCATAATATTCTTGGAAATGTTAATTGAAAATATTGAGGATGTTCCCCTCATTCGAATTGATGTTCATTATACACCTAATATTAAAAAAAATATATACTTCCTCCATTTCTAAATAAGTGGAACATAGAGAAAGTGGGGGAAAATTAAAGAGGTTAGAGTGAGAAAGTTAGGGACCACAATTAAAAAGAGAAAGGGTAATTTAACAAAATAAACAATTGGATATATTGCTTGAGTAAGGGTAATCATGTAATTTTATCATTTAAAATGTCCTACTTTGTGCTTGGTGTCACTTATTGTGACATTTCCATATTAAGAAAGTGTGTCACTTATTTAGAAACGGAAGAAGTATTAGATTAACATTTACTAATATTGGTTGATAGTTAATGTTCATCTGATCTCTATCATTGTTCATATGTATGATTCTAGTGTATTTAAAGTCTTTCTATGCATATTCATGCTCATGTATGTAATTTTAATGTTCAATGGCTACTGAACAAGAATGTTTAATGTTCACTATTGTGTCAGACATTATGCATGTTTAGTGTTCCTATATGTCCATTTTATCGACATTGGTGGTCATTAGTATGAATCTAACGTTCAGTACATTATAAATTAGACTTTATACATAATCGCGATTTTATAAGAATTTAAATTCGACTTGATTTTGTGATGTACACTATTAACAATGATTAAATATTTTGAATGATTTAAGTAAACATTTGCATAAGATAAAAGAACATATGTCCAAGTTACTGTGAATTTTTTTTTAAAAAAAAATTGAGTTTAATTTAGGATTTTTTATATTAAAAACCACCTTTTATAATACACATTGTAGGATTAACTACCTTTTTAAATTTTGTTTTACTTTATCTACCTCTTATAATTAAAACCAGTAGGTTTCACTACCAAAACCACTTTTAGGCCAAAATTTTTTAATATGATTTTACCCTTCAGTGGTTTCCGTCATGCTCTTCATTTCCCCCCCAATTTTCATTCGATTTTCTCATTCAATCCAACCCTAGTTCATCAATTTGCGAAAAATTTGAAGCTTCTTTTTCCATTCATCAAATTGGGCATTAATTTGTGAATGAAGTGCCCAAATCTTCAATTGGAGGTTTTTTTTTGCAAACCCTATAGTCCATGATTCCGGCAACCACAGTGGGCAGTCGAGATTCCGCCGACAAGAGGATAAACGCCACCAAACAACCCAGATTTAACCGGCGGGAAGGTTGCATCATATTCCGGCAACCACAGTGGGCAGCCCAGGTCTGTTTTGGTGGTCGCCGAAATCTGGGTTTACAACAAAACGTTCAATTGAAGATTTGGATACTTCATTCACGAATTAATGCCCAAATAAATGATTGATTGGAAAGAATCTTCAAATTTTCCCCAAATTGATGAACTAAGGTTGGATTAAATGAGAAGCTCGAATGTAAATTGGGGGGGAAATGAAGAACATGACGAAAAACCACTAAAATTTGGCCTGAAATTGGTTTTGGTAGTGAAACCTACTGGTTTTAATTATAAGAGGTAGTTAAAGTAAAACAATATTGAAAAAGGTAGTTAAACCTACAATGTGTATTATAAAAGTGGTTTTTAACAAAATTTCCTTTATTTTATGATGTACATATGATATTTCTAATTAAACATGTTTAATATCGAGAATGAACATTTGCATAAGGTTAGTGAACAAATTTCAAATTTAGTAGCACCAATTGATTTTTAGAATTTCAAAAAGTTTATTTGTTTAAATAAGATGCATTTGTATATCAGAGCACCATACTGACGTACATGATGACATGGACACGAGCACCGTGCATGGTGCTCCTCCTTGCACCATTTATCCCTTAGACCAACACATAGTGTTCTTTCTTAAGTGTTGTTGCAAAACTTCACATGCGATCAATTATCCTAAGACTATTCCCGCTTAGCTTGCTTAATATAAAACATCTTTAACATATGGCCTTCCTAAAAAAGAACATTACGCTTCGTTATATCCTTATATATGTAATAAAAATATCAACATTTATAGTAAACTTTGTGAATAGTTTTTACTATATAAATGTAACATTATATATGAAACGAAGGTAGTATAATACAATTAAGGCCTTATTCTTTTGATTTGAATTGATGTAAAGTAATTTTCATTAAGTTAGGTTCAATTCTATTAATTTCAATTTAATTCATTTCAGCTCGTAAAATATAAACTCGGTTTAGTCCTATCTAGTCCAATCTAACTCTATTCAGTCCAAAAAATAACTGGGCCAGTATAGATTTACGGCTTAGTGCACTATGCCAAAATGGCAGGGCATGATTTTGTGTTTTCTAAAGGTATGGAAAGCTTAATTTCCCCCTCTATGTTAAGTAAAGGTTGAGATCCAAAATGCCCCCTAAAAAGATCTCATGATACTAAGTCATAACCTTGGATGATATTCCCAGGTAATGTACTACTTCTGTTTCTTTTTATAAGGAACATATTCCTTCTTAGATAGTCATATTAATTGGAACACAACTTAAAATAGAAGTTTTTTCTCATTTTTTTACAACATTGACCCCAAATTCCTTCGTTATCTCAACTAGACATTATTCCTTCTTTTGGACTGAAATATTTTGAACATAACTGAATTGTAATAAAATGTAATTGTAAGACAAAAGAAGAGGAGCTGAATTAAGCTGAAATGTTCTAAACCAAACAGAACCAAACTGAAATTAATGGAACAAGACTGAACTAAAATGTTTTGCAATTAATCCAGTACAAAAGAACAGAGTCTAAGTTTACAATGTTAATATGTTTAAAATTAAATCAAACAAGTCTATTATATTTAATTTGTATTCCAATATTTTTATGTTGATTATTTGCTTACCTAAATCTCTCGCATGTGAACAATGACACAAAAATATAAACTTCAATATAAGTACATATAGGTGTAGAATAAGATATTTTAGTAAGTTAAATTGATATCGAATTCTTGAAGATAGATTTTTTGACGACTTGGGTTCCATTTTATTCAACTTTTTTTGTCCTTATAAGTTCAGATAAGTTGAGACAAAGTTTAGATGAGGTCTAATAAGATTGAATAAAGTCCAACAAAATCTAATAAGGCCGGATAAGGTCGAATAAAGTCTATTAAGTTCATATCAGTTCACATAAGTTTAGAAAAGTTCAAATAAGCAAAAATAAGTTGAAAAGAATGGACCCTCAACTTTTTCTTACATGCAACTCATAAACAAGATTTAAAATTGACTATATACATAGTGTTAAAGTCAAATATTGCGATTAAAACAAGGAAAAATTGTGAGAATATATCAAGGTTTTAGGTCATTTCCAAAATAAATACCAACTAATTGCGAAATTTAAAATAAATACCAACTAGTTCTAATTTTATTTTTATTTTTATTTTCATACCAACTAACAGAAACCGTCAAATTTTTCGGTCGTGATCTCTTCTAATTGGTATGAAAATTTGACGGAAAATATGATAATTTCTCTAATCACCATTTCTAAATGCTTGACGGAGTTAAGTACTAATCATTAAAAATCTTAATTGATATAGAATATAAAAAATTAAAATTAATTGATATTTATTTTGAAAATAACTTAAAATTTTGGTATTTTATGACAATTTTTCCAAAAAAACAAAGGGAGTTGTAGATAAATTTTGCGGCTGTTATATCATCACATCTTAGTAAGAAGTATGATTTGACATCAGCGGGGGGAGGGAGATAGTCTTTTCCATATCCAGTTCGATCCTCCTGTCACTCCAGTTTCTAATGTTTTTATTTTGGCATCTTCACGTGATCTTTGACCATACTACCACTGTATTACAATTGACTACTATTATAATATTGTATTTCTATACTCTTCATCATTCACTCCATAATACATATGCATGCATCTACCTTCTTTATTTCTTACATCTTATGGAGTATTATGTCTCTATTAATTTGCTTTCCTTAAAGGGAAAGACAACATCTTTATTACAATGCTTTGCTCCTAATCCACCAACCTTTTAAAGGAAACAAAGTAGATGAAGTTGGAAATCTTATCCTATATGAATATGAATTATTAAAAAAAAATTATAACATTATTTCAATTATGTGGGATCGTCTTAAAACATTTTCACTCATTGTTTAACCAACAACCATCTACTATTAGGGGTACCTTATCAAAATAATTCAAACTCTTAATTCTATGAGGTACAGTAGTTCCAAAATGGATCATTGAAGACAAGAAAAATAAAGTTTGGATTATTTTGAGAAGCTTAATAGTTTGGTTAATTCTAGAATAACTCATAGTTAAAATTATTTTGAGCGGATCAGACTTAGTTAGGATTATTCCAGTCAATTTTTGTATTTTTATAATATATTCTTATAGTAACATGTTCTTTTGCACGGAACTGAAGCATATTGAATTAATCTCACTGCATTCAAATTATGTTTGCTAAAATTGCGAGAGTAAACCAACACAATTGAAGTAAACATAATTGATTTAGCTAAACTATTCGAACTAAACTTAATTTCCAAAATTTCAGTCTGAAACAACATGACCTAAGTTAAGTTTTCCAATCTTGATACTCTCTAATGGGCTCTAAGTCCATGTTAATTTCGTCAATTGTTGAATAGACTTGGAAACCAATTAAGTTTTTTGGTCTGAATCGATGAACACCCCAAGGTCTCACCCTTTCTTTTTACCAACTACTTTCCATTTTCTTGATTTTTATTCAACCCCAAATGTTAAACTTATTACAAACCTAAGGAAGTATTACTTTCTAAACTGGTCTAACATGTCAATTGATAAAATCTTGTTAAACATTCTGCAGTACTAATAGAGATTGATTGGTATTAATTGTGTTTTCTTCACCTTTATACAAGAATCTATTACTCATCCTCGTTAGAATTATACCATAACGGACTATAAAAAGAAGGTAGACCAGTTAAATCTTAAAGGATTCCAAGTAAGTGAAGTGTGTAGGAATTAGGATGCATTTATAAGCGGAAGTAATCAACCAAAGGACCTTAATTAGGTTAATCATAAGTTGCTATCGATCGCTTTTTAGTTATACCACTTGATAATATTAGTCGTTGTTGGAAATGATAGCATATCAATTCTCCACCATAAATGGGACCTCGCCCAAACAATTTGGGCCCACAAAGAAAGTAACAGGCCATACAAGGTCCTGCTCTCAGCATAAATTCAATAAATATCTCAGTTGTGGGCCTTTAATTGGTGAAAGAGTGACTTGGAATGTCTATTTGGCACCCACATGATAGTCATAAGTTTGCATTTGCATGAAAATCAAGGACAATGGTCTTTTCACCGTAAAAGAAGTAAGTTTTAAATCTAACTAGATTTTAAGTCCATGCGATGCACGGATTTGTTTGAATAATTGTAGCGTTAATAGTTAAATATCACTCAAACACACTCGTATTTTAATTGCTCGTGCACAAATTAATATTTCTTGTGGCTACTATGATCATGTGCTTAATCAGCATGGTAAATGTTTACGCTACCAATTTATATACTTTATCCGTTTAATTTCTAATTTCAGTGTTTGACCAATAGAACTCTCACATTATAGGGTCAAGCTTAACTAAAAAGACATAACAAATATGTCGTAGTTATTTATTTTTAAAAGATGTCCACTCCTTAATGTTGGTATGCCTCTACTTGTCTTTTTAAAAGCAAAATCGATTAGTTTCACGATTGATTTTCACTATTATTTAGTCTGTAATGAATCTCATAACTCAAATCCAAATTCCACTATAGCACGGTAAATGATAGTTTCTTTCTATTATCTAGATTTAATTAACATAGCAAGCCAAAACCATCATGTATGTAGAAAATCAAAACATATTAGAAAACTCGATAAATTACTAATTACTTTTGAGAAACAAAATAAAACAAAATAAATTACTAATTACTTTTGAGAAACATCTGCAAGTATTTAGGGGACAAATACATCCGATGTTACAGGGTTTAGATAATATTCCATGTCGTAGCACATGGTATGTTTCATTATTGTTTTAAGTTTTTTTTTTGAAAGATAAAATCATATCTTTTTTTCATTTCCTTATCTGATAATATTTCAGATATCTTTCTTCAAATTTCTACGTAAAAATATTTTTCCTTAAAAAATTTTCTCCTTGGCTTATCGAAATTTATATTTTAGATATCTTCTTTGGTATATGGAGGGTATTCTTCCTTAATATTTCAAAAAGTTATATACTTCTTTATTCTTATCTCGGGTTTTCTTCCCTTATCTCTACAAATATATTTTTTCCTCCTAATTTTTATTTTTATAGTAAATCTATCTCTACTTATGCCAAATGAAATCTAAAAGTTAATTATATTCAATTTTATTGGTTGTCTTTAGTGAATTAAAAGAAAAAATGTTAATCACCATTGATCTTATTGGCCAAAATGTTTTTTTCCTTATTGGCACCCTCAATGCTCTCAAAAAAATTCTCCTTTATTAACTTCAGACATGAGCCTAAAACTGCCAAATAGTTTATCCAATAGTGAGTATCCCTACGAAGTAATAAGTATATTATACTGGGTCTTATTTTAAAGTATATCTCAAGTTGAGTCCAAAAGTATAGAAATTTTAATTTTTTGAGTTTTATAACTAAAGTTACAATTAGTTTATAGATTATAATAATCCTTGCCATTTATTCACACTCAAATTATATCTTTTATTTATGCAAAACTTTAATTATCTTCTAAAAATTTTAATTTTTTTGATCCAGAACTCTAATTATCTTTTCAAAAATATATAAGAGTATAAAAAAAATTATAAAAATGTAATATTAAAATAGCTTACCCAGTGGATACCCGTACGTAATAATAAGATAAGTATGTTAAAATGGATCTTATTTTAAAGTATACTTTGATCTGAGTCCAAAGGTATAAAAATTATAATTTTTTGAGTTGTATAACTAAAGTTATGATTAATTCATAAATTATAGTTATTCTTGTAGTATATTCAGACTCAAACTTTATCTTATATTTATGCAAAATTCTAATTTATCTTTTCAAACCTCATACTTTATCTTTTATCTATACAAAAGTCTAATTATTTTTTTTAAATATAATATTAAAATTATATTTTGTGACATGGCGCCCTGAATATAATAAGATGATCATGTCAAAATGGATCTTATTTTGGAGTGTACTTTGATCTGAGTCCAATGGTATTAAAAATATAATTTTTCAAGTTGTATAACTAAAGTTATGATTAATTCATAAATTATAGTTATTCTTGTAGTATATTCAGACTCAAACTTTATTATATATTTATGCAATATTTAATTTATCTTTTCAAAACTCAGACTTTATCTTTTATCTATGCAAAAGTCTAATTATCTTTTTTAAAATATAATATTAAAATTATATTTTTTGACATGGCGCCCTCAATATAATAAGATAATCATGTCAAAATTGATCTTATTTTGGAGTATAATTCAATCTGAGTCCAAAGGTATAAAAATTATAATTTTTTGAGTTGTATAACTAAAGTTACGTTCAATTCATAAAAATTATCTTTATATTTTTTGTAGTTCATTGGCGATCGTTTTTTATAATTCTCGTAGTTCATTGGCGATCAAACATTATCTTTTATTTATTCAAAAATCTTATTTTCTTTTTAAAGCTCAAACTTATCTTTTACTATATATTATCTTTTTAAAGCTCAAACTTATCTTGTATTATTTCTCAAAAATCTTTTTAAAAATATAATACTTAAAATATTTTGTGACATGGCAATCCTACATGGCGCGCCGAATGCTCCCGAAAAAAACTTATTTTATATATATACTAGTTTATGACCCGGGCAATGCCCGGGTTGGGTTTTATTTAGTTATAATTACCATTATATCTAAATTTCAACGTTAAACACTTTAAGATTAACAAAATATTATAAACTAATTAGTAAACTGATATATATTATATTTCGGTAGTTATTTACATATAATTCTCATCCGATTAACGTAAAAATTGTTTAATGTTTAAAGGATTCTCATATTAAGAGCTAATAATTTTCTTTATCACGAACTTAGAATTAATTTCTTTTATAGGTATAATAGTTTTTCCTTTTAAAAATAGTCATTGTATGCTTTAGTGATTTGAAAAATAAATAAATTGAAGTTAAAGCTGTCATAATACACAAATGTTACTTTGGTAAAGTTAACTCTCAAAGTAAAATAAAAAACATAATAAACATGTTTCCTCTAGACTATTATTGATATTGTCGACATTATAGAGTCACATAATTACTCTTTTTCACATTCATTTCTTCTATAAATTCATCAATTCAGTTGAAGAGCTTGTGCTACAATAATTATACTATGATTGCTTATTCTCATCAGATCAACATGGGTTGAGACGTCCAAATGAGCAATTAGCAAAAATCATGATTCATCTAGGTAAAAAATAAATGCTTCTCATATATGGAGATTATTTAGTTTGAGATTGTAATGCATGGTTTCCTTTTGGGTCTAATTTGCATACCAATTTCGAGATGTATAAATCTATATTCCCAACTTTAATTGCATGTTTAAATATATTTACATTATTTTTTGTGAGTTCGTGTTTGACAATAATCTACATTGATTTGAAATTACATGTATCATCAAGATTCATTACGTTGCACACGTTTACTTGAAATTCTCTTACTGGGGACTATTTTTGAGTAGTACATACTTGTGTCGCCTAGTTGATAGTTGACCAAATAGGAATATCTTTTTTGAAAAAAGATGTAATGTGTATATCGAAATATATTTTTTGAGAAACCAACTTAACTTTTTTAAAACTTATTTTATTAATTAATGAGTGACCAAAAAGATTTTTGGGAAATTCGATATGGTGAACATGTAGTATTGTGTTTTTCTACATGATGGAAACAAAATATTTTGACTTTCTAAAATGTCCCTATGATTTTGTATATGTAACTATAGTGACCCTATGGAATTGTTTTTTCTAAATGATAAAAACAAAATATCTAGATTTTCTAAAATGACTTTATGATTTTGTATATTTTGTGTTAGGGTGCACCAACTATAATTTAACAACTGAAACAATATTTTAACTGACCTAACCCTAATTGATGCACCCAAATAAAAATCACCTTTTACCCCCATGTATTTCGTAGGATATGTAGGTTCTTCAATTTTAAAACATCATTTGACATTTCCTTCCAAATAGGAAATGCCCTTATGCCACCTCTGTGCATGATACCATCATAACAATTAATATGAGTGATATTATCCATCATTGCGCAATTTGGATTCTTTTATGACTACGTGTTTAATTTTTTAAAAACTTATTTTATTAATTAATGAGTGGTCTAGTTGACACCTTTAGTAAAATATAAGTTGTTTTTTTTTGCAATTCCAGAAAGTATATCATAAGTGGATCTTGATTCAGAGTATTTTTCGAGACGAATCTAACGGTGCAAAAATTAAAATTTTCTGAGATTTGGAATGAAAGTTATGGCTTATTTTATAATTATATATCAGTTGTAGTTTTAGATAAGGATTAGTTGTAGCTTTAGATAAGGAATGTGATTTTTATTTACGATATAATCATTTTATTAATTATTGTTTATTGAAAATATAATTAATTAATTAATTATGTATAATATAACATATCATAAGTGGATCTTGATTCAAAGTATTTTTCGAGACGAATCTAACGGTGCAAAAATTAAAATTTTCTGAGATTTGAAATGAAAGTTATGGCTTATTTTATAATTTTATATCAGTTGTAGTTTTAGATAAGGATTAGTTGTAGCTTTATATAAGGAATGTAATTTTTATTTAAGATATAATCATTTTATTTAATTATTGTCTATTGAAAATTAAATTAATTAATTAATTATGTATAATGACGTGGAGCGATGTGGTAGCTCCTTTCGGGACGGCTTTATTATCTAGTATATATATATTAGTCTAATTAAGTGTAAATATAAAGTATAATTAAAGATGTTCAAGTCCGTTAAGACTTAAAACATTCACTTTAACTCCGATCAGTTCATATGAATGGAACACACTTTAACACGGATTCAAAAATGATAAATAATAAATAAGATTATGTGAATACAATAATCTCAAAGCATAAGAATACATTTGAAAACCAAAAATATATATATTGATTTAATTCATTTAACGCAAAAATAATTTCTCTCAAATAAAAACTAAAGTGAAAGTATTGGGTCAGACCGTCTGACCCAATCTTATTGTCAGACGGAGCCGCCGCCAACGCCGCTCCCGAGTTGATTAATGGTCGTGCCATTTCTGTTAAGGTTGATGTTTATTGCTCAAGTTAACTGGGAGAGCTTGCTTATTTGATGTGGCAATGATTCCAATCTTAGACAATTATATATCGCAAGCTTTCTGAGGTAAGTAAGACTGCCGATTGCATCAGGTAATTCCTTCAGTTGTGGACATTCTGAAACTATCAGGTCTTGAAGGGTGGCGAGTTTGCTAATTTGATGCGACAACGATTCCAATCATGGACAATCATCTAAGTCAAGATTTATGAGGAAGGTGAGGTTGTCAATCCAATCAGGAATTTCCTTCAATTTTGGACAGCACACGAAAGAAGTGGTGAAGATGATGAAGGTATGTTTTACTCCTTTTTTTCATTTGCTTTTATTCTCTTTTCAGTAAGTTGTTTGCTTTCATTTAGAACTTATTTTTTTCATTTACTTAAGTTTATTTTTCAGTTAGGTGTTAAATGAAAAAATAAGAAAACTAAGTGAAAGGATAATATAAGTAACTGAAAACTAATTTGCTTTCATTTAGAACTATTTTATTTCATTTAGTTAAGTTTTATTTTCAGTTAGAATAAAACACGTAAATTAAACAATAAGAAAACTAACTGAATTTAAAAGACATCCAATTGAAAGAAAAAAGATCAACTGAACTTAAAAGGGGTCTGAATGAACAGAATGTCCAACTGAAAGAATAGAAGGTCCAACTGAATTTATCCACTGAGCAACTAAAATCAAAATGCATCCAACTGAAAAAAAATTGAAACAAACTGAAGTACTTCTGACCAAATGTTATGCTCAGACGCGTCTGATACAATACCTTCTCCAAACTAAATATCAAACAAATTATTGATTAAATCATTCAAACAAACATTATTTGAAAGACAAACTAGGGTTTTCAATAATCTTTTCATAAAGTAAACAAACGTTTAAAATTCTTGGTGGTTAATCGTGTTAAAACAAAAAGAAGAAACAATAACTTTGCTATACTAGCACAAAATTATGAGTTTGAAACACGCAAATGCTGAAAGTTCCATTTTATCACTAGCATTGCCATCACGAATTCACGATACAACCATTCAGATTTAAACAATGAGAAGTATTTTACCCTTCACTTGAATTTTTTTTCTTCTAAGATTTTTTCAAAGTAAAAGAATTTAATAATTATAATATGATAACAAAAACAGTTTATTGAATGACTTGGTTTAGTATAAGACGGTTTTAGGTTAAGTCTTAATGTCAGACCAGCCCAATAAGTTAATTAAAAGTACAATTACGCCACCACACGGTAAGCATCCCAGACAAATTGATTTTTTAACTTTTCGACCTAAAACCTTTAACTTTTGCATTTTTTAACGTTTCAACCTAAAACCTTAACTTTTGCTTAAAAAATTATAACTAATACCATATATGTGAAAACGATATCAACAAATTGGGTAAAAATGTTAATTTTTAAACTTCATAACTTAACTTTTGAACCTAAAACCTTTAACTTTTAAATATTAACAAGAGTTATTTTGTTTAACAAATAGACTTAACTTTTAAACCTTAAAAGTCAACTTTTAAATCCAAACATCAACTTTGGAATATACATATATAATATATAATAAATCTCAACTATTCAACAAAAAACCTTAACTTATAAGCATAAAGTATTAACTTTTCACCATAAAACACTAACTTTAATTAGAAACTGAAAACAAATTATTATATTAACAAATGGGTTAAAAACTTTAACTTTTGAACCTAAAACATCAACTTTTGAAACTGCAAGACGCGCGTGTAACGAGTGAACGAAGACGCGCGTTCACAGATCCGTGCTAAATGGACCTATTGGGCTGGTCTTACATTAAGCTCAATGTAAGACCGTCTTTGACAAGAATTTGCCTTTAATTAGAATAGTTGTAGTAATCTTTGAGAAAAGTTGAAGTTGCAAAGCTCACTTACCAAATTAAACTCTGTGTTTGGGCTCGCTCAAGGTCAGAATGTAAGTAAATATTTGCAAGTCGAACTAGGAGGTTTGCCAGGTATATATCCGATATATGCATTGTTCAGAACAGTGCATATATCGATAGCAAAAGGCGTAAATTATTGAACAACTCCAATCATACATATTCTAACAAATACGATTTTATACTACTTAATTCATTTTCTATACTGCCAAAAATGTTTTATGTACTACATTACTTTAAATATATACTACTTTATCCTTAAATATATCACCAACATTGTAAACATACTACATACTACATAATTCATTGCATCCTTAGTTAGTTAATTCGCGTATTATACGCCGTATCCATCTTTTTGAAAAAAACGCGAATAAAACGGGAAAAAACGTCAATGGCGTATTAAACGAAAAATTCGGGTATTAGCCGTTTAAAACGTTTAATACGTTTAAAACGCGTTTTTTAAGAAAAAAAACGGTTTATTTTTGACAAAAAATAATAATTAATAAACTGTTTTCCGGCGATCTGCGGCTACACGATGACCTTCTTTCCCTTTACAAGAAACAGAAGGTGGAATTGAGATGGTAGAGAGGGAGGAGTTAGGGGTTCCGAGCCATATTATCCAAACTCCTATGTGTTTTAGATGTGTATCAACAATAACAAATAAGGATTGATGATCAGTAGCATTACGGAAGAGTCAGCCACCTTCTCTTTTTTTTTTTGAAGTGAAGGAAAGAGATGGAGGAAGAACAGTTTTTGACTTGAGTGGAGAATTGGAGATTATGAGGTAGAGAGGGAGGAGTTGCAGCTTGGAGGCGTGAAGAGGAAGAGAATGGAGGGTGGAGATTAAAAGCAAATTTTAGGTTAGATGCAAAGGTTGTGAGATATCATTCTTAGCAAGTTGTGGACCGTAGGCTGTGGCCAAGTGAGAGTAAAAGCTTTTGAGATTTAGATTTTAGATAATTAAGTTAAGATGGTATAGGTCAAGTGTCAATAATGCATCAAAAATTGCCGTTTTTTATGCCGAATTTTTTAAATTCAAACCGTTTTAAACGCGTATACGTATATATCCGAACTATAAAAGTCAATGTTTTTTTAATCGAATTTTTGACCGAATTTTTTAATTTTTTGCCGTTTTAAACGCGCCGAATTAAACTCTGTTTAATTCCCGTCCCGTTTTTAACTAACTAAGATTGCATGTACTACCATAATATTCACGTATACCACTTTCTCATATGCTTATGCGTGTGGTCTCCACCATCATTAAATATCAATTTACCACTTTGCCCATGATATATACACTATTCATTGAATAGTATATAAATCTGATACACCTTAGGCATTTTCGTTGAGCTAGAACCGCGCAATGCTAAACAAAACAAATTCAAACAAGAAATTAAGAACTTATTCTCAAAATATAAAGCAAATGTTCGCAAATGTAGCTCGAATAAATGAATTGCTTATCAAAACAAGCTCGGTCAAAAAATAAATAAAAACTCCGTCCAAACGAAGTGGTTATCGACCTTCGCTTGAACAATCTGGATCATTACCTGATTCATTCGGTAGCCCTAATCAGCTAGTCCAACGCATAATATACTCTCTACAGATAGATATATAATAATATATATATTATAAAATTCAAATTCAGTAAAAAGAACTTTATTTGTTCGTTTTTATTATGTCTGCCTTATCTTTAAAAAAATTTCATAATTTGGATGTCATGCTGATGACGATATAGTTTAGCCAACCCTAAATCATATTGGGAATAACGCTTCATTGCTGTTCTAACATGGGATAACATATTAAGTAAAATTGTAGCCTTCTTCAGTTCTTCTAAAAAACTTATAGAAATAGCTGAGTGACGATTGAATTGATGGCTTAAACAAATTTTGGGAAAGAACACGCTGATGCACGTCAACTTTTTATTGAAAGATGAAGATAACATAGAAAACCGAAGATGAGATAAAGCATCCAAAAACAATTGCTCCATGTTTTACTGGAAACCAGAGGCCAGGAAAGAAAGAAACCCATAGAGTATGGTCAATGACGAAAAATCGGTTAAATTTGCAGTCACACCACATTTACAAAACTGCTAGTCTGCGACAGAAGAATGACAAACAGCTATTTTGAGTATTAGTTTTGTAAAATGAGAATGTCGAAAGCAAAAAAAAACAAGATTGAGATTAATAAATAATGAGTATGTAAATTATTCTGATGTTTAGATTGTCTTCATTAACTCTCATTTAACTGAGTTAATATTTTCTGTCTCACAATTTATGTGCTCCTTGCATACCACTAATTTTTATCAGTTATCAGTGTCACTAAACACATCCTACACACTGGTGTATGATGATCATCCTACCTTTAATGGTAATTTTTGTTCATTTATTCTTTTGGAACTCTCCTATAATTTGAATTTTGCTCATATGGAGTTTCTCAAATGATCAATGAGCAAAAAATAGTCTTAAATGTAGGATGATCAACTTACATGGAATATAGTATATTGTATTATCACTGGGATCTACCATTAATAATCAACAAATAGGAACAAGAGGTCATACAAGAACTGTAGGACTGCAAATCTAGATCCAATCTAATCCAATTTTTTTTTGAAAAGGTTATTTGTGTGAAATCCCTATCCACAACCGTAACAATCGTTTTCAATTTAGGTTGAATGAGGATTATACATAGTTCCTAATAATTCAAGTATTATTCGTTGTGTAGAGTAGGCTGCTTTAAAAGGTCGAGATGAAGTCAATTTCCAAATAGTGGGGGCTTGATCACTCAAACTTGGAAGATAAAGTAACTAGTGGAACATTTCCAGCAGGATGGTGTATCAATTTTCAAGATGGAAATCCCACATTTTCAAAAAGCAGAAGTCATTGGATTTGAAGGGTATTGGCAAAATTCAACTATCGATTTGAGATGATATGAATCGATAATATACAGAGTGGGAAAGTTAGAATTCTTTAGAATTCAAATCGTCTTTACTTGTATTTTCATTATATGCTTGTTGGTTTTTATTTTATTATTTAGATCTTTTTCATATACTTTAGCTTCTATGATGGAGTTATTGAGAATTTGCACTATCTCACTATCAACCCTAAGGTCATTGATGACCGAAAGAAAGTTGAATCTCCTACCCCATTGATCTCTTGCAGTCTTGCTTCTTAATAATGTATGTTGTTATTAACCAACATAGTACATAGAGCTTGTATTGTCGCATACTTTAAAGCTTTCCCAAACTCAAAGCAAGTAATTCCTATCGTCGGCTCTGTTTGTACCCGCTAAAGATGGCAAAATGGGCGAGCGGGTGTGAGAATCCCCTCCCCCATACCCACCTAAAATTCTCAAAGCCACCCCCGTCCACAACGTAGGTGGGTCGACATGAGTATGGCCCTAAAACCATCTCATCCCCACTACCCAATAGGATTTGCCCACCTGCCCATACAAACCTCAAACCAGCCTTTCCAAAATCTATTGAAACAGTGAGTTCCATTAGTCAAACCATGAAACAGTTTTTACTACTTGGTTGAAGTATCAATTTCTCCATTGATGCCCTTTTAATTAGACTACCAAACGGGTCGGCTAGATCGGTCAAATTAAATATTCCCGAATTCAGATCAACTAAAACTTATTCAAGATCCAACATCTTCGCTATTAGGTCCACCTAACGAGTTAAGGGATTTGAATTTGTCTTTCTTTCATTAGTTTTTGGGTTATATAGGTAACAAAAAATACATAATATACGTTGGGAATAATAAGTTATTATGAATATAGTCATTTATAGTTAAATTTAACCATGTAATAACGTTCACATTTCACAAAAATCACTTTTGGAACCACATATGTTGTAAGATAAAATCTGCCTATTTAATAAACATGTGGCACACGCACAACACGACATGTGTCACTCTTTTTAAGGTAGACATGTGTCCTCTTCTAAAACTGACATGTGTCACCTGCATTGACTTACACATGACAACACTAGACGAGCACCAGGTGTCAATCACACTTGGACAAAAGGACCCAAAATTAAGAGGTCCAATGAACCTTAACTAGTATCCATATTCTGAAGTTACATCAAAAAAAGGTAGGCACACTTTTCTCGAAATAGTAACTACAATTTTAGAGCTTCTCTCTCTTTTCTCTCTCTCTTCAGATTCTAACTTAACTTTCGAAGGGGGAATCAACCCAAACTCTCTCGTATTAGTTTCTTTCGTACAAGTTTGTAGCACGGTTTGAGTCATTACCTACAAAAGTCTACCAGAAGTTACCCTAATACCCTTCAGAAATTCAAAAGTCAATCACGAATATACAACAAAACACTCTACTAGTTGAAGGTATTTTTAGCAATAAAGTTCCCAAAACTTCAAGTTATTACTGTAAATGTAATGAATATCAGGTCGGTTAGGTAAAAACATTTTTCAAGTTTAGGTACAAGCGAGTTGGGATCAAAAAGTTGTGTTTGAACCCCATTATTTTCGGTCATTTTTTACGCGCCTACCTTTATTGAGTCTTTTGGCCCAATGGTCTAATAAAGTCATAAGCTTGGGCTGATATATTTTGGGATTAAGAATAGACTTAAAAATTTAAAAGTTGTCGGATGAGTATAGGGCGGGCAATGCGGAGGGTGTACATGGGGCGGGTATGCCCCTCGTACCCACCACCTACGCACTATCCATGAATGATACCATACCCACCAACCAATCACCAAACCTATACCCATCCCCTCCCTAACTGGGCAGGTCGGTGTGAAACACACACAATTTTATCCGTCTACAATCCTGCCCTGAGAACATGATGGTCCCAATCGATCCTCATTTCACATTCTTTTCTTCGCAAGTCTTTTCAGATTTCGAGAGCTCGTGCTTTCACAAGCCTCTAAAGTCTCATTTCTGCCAGAAAGCTATCACAATTGCAAAACAAGTCACACATTCAAAAGTCAAAACATTCGAACAACAACACATGGGAAAGCACATAAATATACTCGAGAAAGCCTTTCAAGGCAAAGTAAGGACCCTCATCTATTCGAAACTAACCATGTGGCATCTTTTTCTCCGTACATGATCTACTATCTAACTTCGAACAGATTAGAATACTTTTAACTCTTTTTCAAGGTGTTAGAATCCAACCCGACTTTACTTGTATTCTCCTTATTTTATGTTTTATTGTCTTTTCTGTTATGCTTTAGATCTTTATGCTTTAACTTTCATTATTGAGTTACCGTAAATCCAGTGTTCACTGGAAAAGTAACTATCTCGCAATTAAGCCTCTTTCGAAGGTAATAGTGAATGAATGGAACTTGAGCCTCCGGTTGTTTGTTTTATGATATTGGGGGAGTTTGGTAAATGGCTTTTGGGTGATCAATTCATTGACTTTTGGCTTTTATATGTGGTCAAATAGCCAAAAAAAGTGTTCGATAATCGGCTTTTGGAGTGGCTCAAAAGCCAAAAGCTGCTTTTACCACCTCTTATTGTTGGCTTTTGGCTTTTGCTAGCCAACAAAAACAGTCGTTTTTGCCAAACACTTATAACTATACAGCCAGTCAAACAAGCCACTAAAAACAACCAGTCAATCCAAACACAACAAAAAGCCACCAGCCAATTGCCAAACAACCCCATTGTGTTGTTGTTAGCCAACTTAGAGCATGTGCCGTCACGTAATATAAAGCGTCCACACAAACTCAAAACAGGTTTATCCCGTTGTCGGTCACGCTCGTGCCCGCCTTGTGCACAAAGACGCTCCAATCGACCCTCTTCTTACACTCTTGTTGCCAATTAGCGAGAGTGTCTTTTCAAAAACTGAGTGTTCGTGCTTGAACGAGCCTCTAAAGTCCATTTTCCACAAAAAGGATAGTGCACTTACCGACAAAAGACAAGGGTGTGCAGCACGATATGAGGTCAAAACACTCGGACCGTGACACTAGGTTTCAATTCAATTTTTTTTATTGTATTTTTATACTTGTATAGGGATCGCAACAAAAACCAGATGAAAAATGCCAACTAAAACAAATCGTTTCGACCTTCTCTTTGGAGAGGCTACATGATCAAACAATCTATACCACTGATATTCCACATTATAGTATATCTTTAACTACATCAAGGAAACTTTTACTTATCCATGTTCTCTATTTGTTATTTTCGAATTCTCTTGTTGATAGCTTGATAAAATAAAATTTTTAATCAATAAATCAACTTTTCTTTTAAATAAAAAGGTCAGCAAAAATAAATCAATTCTAACAAAAATAAGCCAAATCTACCATAAATAAGTTGAAGAGAACAAAACCTTAATATATGTTCCAAAGGCAATACGATAGTAGAAGTTTTACGTTTGATTCCTTTATCTGAAAAGTTATTAAATTTCAATTCAAGTTACAAACAAATAATTAGGTGAAATCAATTAATTAAAAAAACACACTTATTACTTGCATCATGGGAGTAAAATTTATTGTGGACTCTACAAAAAATCTCATGAACAACAATAATCGACAAAGATCCGCATATCATTATTCTCAATTAACCATCCTATACAACACCATTCTCAATTAACCATCCTATACAACACCATAGTAGGACATAAAGAATTCAGAGATAAGAAAGATAGGATATCATTTTTAATTCTACGAGTATACTAGTATTCATTCACACATCTTGCATACCTGTGTTTACTGGCTCAATTTTATCATTTAGGAGTATCTAAATGAGCATGAAAGGATCAAGCTGGCAGTTATTACAAGTTTTTTGGGCACTGCATCCAAGGTGAACTGAGAACCTAGGCGTTTTCTAAATTATATACTCCATAAATATCTTTCATGCCCAAGAAAGAGAAGTCAAAACAATATGGAGTACAGAATATAACAAATGTTAATGTAGAAAAAATAGGAGTGTTAGCTATTTTTATTACGAAATTCACACGTTATTGAAGTAGTATATCATTTCTAGGAGTTAGGACCAAGAGCAAAATGGGAGACCATAACCTAGAATGGCAAGAAATTCACAGAAGTACACTGTAACGAAGTTAACAAGGTTGCTTGACCATTCCTTATTAATGTTTGCCCACATACACACATGAAATCGCCCATCTGACACGACCACCAAGTGAAATGGGCAAAGAGCCAAAGACTAAAGAATGACTTCCATTGTGGTCCTACATCAACTGTTGCACATTTTACATTCTTTTAGCATACTGAGGAGATATTATTACTACATCGGAATATACACTATGATTACTTGATTACTTCCAGCCAACTCCAACGGCCACCAGCCCCCTCTCCCCTCACAACCCTCCCCATTGGCCAGACAGCCACAAGGCCAATCCTAACCTCAAAACGAACATAAAGAAGTTTCATGTATTCCCTCAATATAATGACTTATAACATGGAAAGTGACTAAACTTGTTTCAACGTTGATGTTGTGTCAATCAATTTCTTTTGAAATGAAATTACCACTCTATAATATCGGTGTACACCATCAACATAAGGTTAACTGTTTCATAAAATCTATGCTAATACTTCTTTATGTAAAATGGTCGAATTACTGATCACATTTATTTCTAAGAAGGGTAAGTGTAGCTCTAAAGATTGTGTCTTGCGAGTTGCGTCTATCATAGTTCAATATCCGATCATAAACACGGGTGTATTTATAAATCTGTAAACTCATGACAACCAAGTTGCGCATTTCAGTCTTTTGCATCAATTTATTTCCTTATTTTCCTATAATAACATGTAATCGTTGCTATAAATTCCCAAGTTTCAAAACATTGTAAGAAATATGTTATAAACTTTTTACGTGAACATTAGCAAAACCTAAATTATTTGAATAAAAGGGAATATATCCTAATACATCACAAAAGGTAAAAAAAAAAAACATCATCATCATCAAATGAAGTCAATGGCCTTAACTAATGATATGCCATACTAATTGACTTAGAGTTTATTAGGTTGACATAAAATAAGGAAAGGGAACTTTCTAAGAAAAATAATGTAAGGTTCTTTAGCCGGTAAAAATTTAAGGTTCTATTTTCTACAAAATGGAAGAAGTTAATTATCTATGAATAAAAGGAAAGTCAAGTTCAAGTTAACCAAACAACTTGCGTCACTTCCAAATGGAACTTCAAGGAAAAAACATCGTCATATTACTTCCTATATTCAACCAGATCTACACGTTTAACCGTAAAGGAAAAAGAAAAGGGAGCACACAGAGTCCTTTTGCTGCATTTGCATATGATTAGTAATAAATGTCAGCCGCAACAGAGGACAGAAACAAGGGAGTAGTCCCATGAAACTGGACGTTCTCTCGTTAAGCGATAGGTGAGAGAGGGAGGGAAAGAAGGGTGGGTACTGCCTTACTGAGTTACTAGGGGTAGTAATGGGATTCCCTTCTCATGGGAAAGAAGTGTGGTACGCTGGTACTGAAAGTATTAATGGGATTCGCTTTCCATCGTATCAGCTCCATGTCTTTCACTGCCTCCCTGAACCTATCTCCCTCTACCCCATTCTCTCTATTATTATGCTTCCATTCCGATCATACAAGAACAAAGATAAGATGATATGACTTGTTTTTTTAATTATAATAATAAACTATTACTACTAGTTTACCATCAATGACTTGCCCTGAACTAGTATCTTCTCAAAGATTATAAAGCTCTAAAGCCAATAAGATTACATTGAAACTTGAGCTCCAATCACAAGCTGACATGTAAGAGTGCAAAGATTGTGAAGGGCATGCTGCAACAGCCTTCTTTAGAAAACTCCAAATTCATCAATCATATTGTGTATCTAAACATATACTACTTGTATATATTACTAGTTTACTACCATAGTTTCGGGAAAGCGTTAGGTAGGTGGTTGGTACTTATCGGAAAGTGATTAATTGGTATTAGAAAGTATTTGGTTAACCCTACACAAATACCAAGAAGTATCTAATTGGCAGTAAAAAATGATTAATTGGTCTAGAAAGTGTTTGATTAAACGAAATCGCATGAAAAGATTTACGTGGCAACACCAAAAAAAACATACGATACCAAAATAATTGCAAATGAGTATCAATCATACCATAGATACTCCAGAGTCTCCCATAAATACCTAACACACCTCGTCTAATCTAGTACTCCGTACTTCCACTTCTTTTTCATTGTATCCAAAGCAAAGGACATGCATATTTAGGGTAGTTGTAGTATAAAGGTATAATAGCCATCAAAAAAGTATGATGGATATTAAAAAGAATCACATATAAGAAGCAAATCTCTCAACGAGAAGGAAATGGTACTGATGTGGATCTAAAATATTCTCATCCGGTACAATTAACTCAATACATCCCCAAAAGAAGTACTATACAGCTAAAAAAAGGAAGGTTGTATAGTATCATATAAGAAGTAACACACTAACTAATAGAAGTAGACTAATAGATAAAAAAGAAGGATTCCCTAGGCTGAACTGCAGAAGTCCATTTACCTTAATAAATACTCTAATTGGCTAAAATTAGTTAGCTAAACAGTAAACACATATCAGGAGACAAGAGTGGTGTGTGCCCCACAAGAAGTGAAGTTACCAAAAGATAACTCATGGGACAAATAAAAATGCCAATAACATAAATTTAGCCAAATAATCTTGTTCTGAACTCTTAACTTCCACCATAGATTTAAACAGCAGGACCACTCTACTCCTCAAGATTGACACCTCAATCGATTTTCTTTTCCATTTACTTGGATAAGATAGCCCTCTGCCTCCAGTACTCCATTACACTCCAGTATATGATATATATGCAGTATGTTTGTAAATTTAAGATAGGACATTATCATTAATAAGTAATTATCTCTTTAGTCTCACAAATTAAGAATAAAGGTGCCATATTTTGGGAATTCTCAAAGAATGCATGAGGTACCCTCCTCTTAATTCAAATATTTTGAAATTTGCACCATGTACCTTAAGGTTTGTAGCAAATCCCATAATCCATCACATACCCTTTATGACTACAAAAATCATAAAATGTCGTAACTTAAGTTACTTAACCTTTAGAGCAGTGAATCAAAACGCCAAAATTTGTTGAGATCAATGGAACAAGAATGGGAAGAAAGAAAGTAAGCCGTTGTGGCATTTTAATTAAATATTCAGGGGTTACTTAACAACATTTTTGCCTTTTGTTAGTCGGTAAGGTATATGGTCGATTTGTAACAAACCTTAAGGAGATATGGTACGGTTTTCAGAACGAGGGTACTTCGTGCATTATTTGAAATCTTAGGGGTACTTCACGAATAATCCTAAGAAGAATATAAACTATTGGGCTACTATACATATTGCTAATTAATTTTAGAGAGAACCCTACTCTTTTATGTAATCAAACAATCCTTCAAGAACGGCTTGTATGTGGGAAGACTAATATAATGATATTAGAGGATTTTCTTTCTCACTTCTATATATATTCTCTTTTTCCTCTAATGATCTTTTGTGAAGGTCTGAAGGACAATGTGTCTTACAGTGAAAGCAATGAATTATTTGAGCTATGATAATTACAGATGAAATATAAGAATTTTACTATTCAAGAGCAACGCTTTAAAAAGGTGTATGATGATTCTCTATTCTTTTCTCTTTCTAGACTCTTATAGTCTTGACTAATTATAAGAATTAATTATTTGCACTAAGATTAAGTACAATTTGCCTCCCCTCGAAAATAAGTGCAATTTGCCAAACTTATTAGTAATCAACCATAAGCACAAATTTTAGTGCAAGGTATTATTCCTCTAAAAGTCTAAATGCCATACTGTACAAGATTCTCTTTTAACAAGTCTTACCATGCATCACCACACCTACATCATTATACCAAAAGCTATTTGCAAATTAATATCCATGTCATGCATTATGCCATGAATAAACCTAGTGTAAAACTGGACAAACGTGAACTTCCATAAATAATAATCCAGTTCAGTACTCAAATCAAAAATGAAAAGCCCTGATTATTGTTTTGACAAATTGGGGCAAACGTGAAAAGTATCAAACTCGAAATGAAAAAGCTACAGAAAAAAGGGGTATTTTTTTTGGTTGATCAAGCCCACAGATATGACAGTGATGGAAAAGAAAATATGAGAGAGTATAGGTCCCTAATAGCTTTAATTTTAATTTTAATTTTAATTTTAATTTCTTAAGGATCATAATGTGTGGCTACATTACAACTTGGAGAAAGAGAAAGGGGAGAGAGAAGAGAGAGACTTACTAACAATAAAGGTAGGAGAGAGATTGACACTCCAATTTTCAGGCCCCAGGAGCTTGATAATGGAAGTACCCTTCATCCTCACTGGACTTGCTCCCCACCATATATATCCAAATTATCTTCAACATGCCTCTTCAAAGTGGTATTTGAGCGTAATCTAAGGCATCATGTAAGCAAAACATGACTGTAATACGCCATTAATCATATACTCCGTAATTGTTTAGCAGAAGATGAAAAAACATACACTACCTACAGGTCCTACAGACATATCAGTAATACATTTATAGAGAGCAGCAGGAAAGACAGTGAAATCAAAGCATCCTGCAGACTGCTGATGATCGTAGTATATAGCATGCTATAGAAAAGAACATTAGTCTAGTAGCTTGTTTTGCAGGACAGAGACAAAGTAGAGATCAATTCTATTCTTAATACGTAGTTTAATTACAAATCTTTTTTGAAGTATACTAATACCATGCAGGAGCAGAAAGCACTTAGTCACCTAACCAGCTGAGACTTAGATGCTAATCTCCATCAACCAACTTAACAAGAGCAAGACACATCCTTAATTTTCTGTTAATCATTTGGTAGAGTAGATTTTTTTCTCTAATTTGGGGAATTGTCTTTTGAGCTTTCCACTTAAAAGAGATTTTGTCACATCAGCCAAACCAAATGGGAAAAATTATGTTAATCTATCAATCACTGTCTAAGTACGCCCACAATGGGAGACATTATTAGATTGGCACAATCTGTAGAATAAGTACATGAAGTAGACATTTTATCTTTCAATAACGGAAAAGCGGACATTCCGCTTCATTAATTGTAAAGTGCTAATCAATCCACAATCCTAGCAACAAGACATGGTATCTGACTAATTTTGTTTAGTGTGTCCTGATTAAAGATCTAAGAGACTGCTCTAAGATTATTTCCCTTTTTCACCTCCTACCAAAAGTTAGGGTGCATGAGGTAAACATCAAATACCCAATTTAGTAAATCATATGCTCCCGTAAACAAGCAATTAAAGCCGCAATTTTAGACAATAATTACTTATAATGACAGGGTTAGTGCTATTTGTAAAACTTAAATCATTAACTATCATAATATATGATTAGCAATATGATTAGACGATTAAGATTGATTTGCCTGCAGAAAGTGCCGATTTAGGGGGGGGACATCAAATTTTGGTAGATTCCTCATTGTATATACCAATTCCCGAATACCTGCAGATTCTTACAGTCCAAAGGCAGCTTAACAAACTACCAGACTCTCACTGCTCCGGTCCACCTCATCACCTTACACATCATCAAGCCACCATGGCATAGGTGGAAGCTCCTAAAAACAGCCACATGTACATAATCATGTGGGCATAAACGTAATCAACGCTCGAACTTCGTTGCAGCCATTACTGTGGGGCCATAACCTCCATTCCCTCAAATTCATACTAAGATGACCCCAGTCTGAGATGAGCTCCTTCCTAAACTAATGGAAACAAATTAATCACAAATCATAAGCTTAAATCAAAACATGCACCCTCTGACTCTGAACCCCGTCCAAGTAGAAACTCCCTCTAACCCCGTTTAGCCATTGGCAAGACAAGACCACGTGGCAGTCATATGTCAGGAAGGTCCCACTTCCCACAGCCTCTAGTTATGGATACATTCGATGGCACTCTGCCCCAGTTGCCCCTTCCTATCTCTCTCATCTATCTACTTCATTTCTCTACTTGCCCCCTCAGGTCCCCCAAGAACACCATAAATATATTTGATGAAAAAATAAGAAATTCAAAACGAAGATGAAATTTTCTCTCTCTTAATTATTCCGGCTAGTTACGTCAGATACCAGCCACCTAAAGGGTCAGATATCCCAAACCAAAAGCAACTCTCTTTTTTTTCTCGTTTTATATATACCCTCACTACCATTTCTTCTCTTACTCCATTTTCCAACCACAGGTTAAACTGCATCAAGTTACAAAAGGGAAGAGAGAGAGGAGAAAGAGTCATAGTGTAGTACCTTGCTCATGAAGAACTTGTGTTAGGTACCAAAGCATTACAAAAGCCTGCCTAATCCTTACAGTACACTGAACAGCAAGTCACCAACTTCTCTTTCCCCTACCTTCATAAAAGCAAAAGAACAACAAACTGTTTAGCACATATTAAGACTTGGTAACAACAAATAAAAAAAAGCAATCATTTTATTCTTACTATTTCTGAATTTGGTAAGGCAATGAATACAGCTTTGCCGGAGATGCTGCACAGCCTGAATATGCCAGGGAATGTCATTGGAGCTAAAGGCATGGACATGAGTGTATTGGAAAGACAGAGAATGGTTCTGAAGTGGCAACAAGAGCAGCTTCTCCAAATCCAACCAACCCAACAACAGCAAGAACTCAGTTGCTTCAATGACTTGAGCTTGCTAAATTTCTTACCTGAAGCACAAAATTTTCAGGGCTCAAACATGAATTATGGCACAAGCCCAGCTTCCAATGGCCCAACTCTAAATGAGCTTCTGAACCGGCCCATTAAGGCTGATCCAGGTGCAGAAAATGGATGGATGGATTTTGGGATGCCAAAAAGTGGTGTCACGGTTGGGAGCTTGGGGATTGATTCTGCTGGCCAAGTCCATAATGTTCCTAGCTATGAGATAAATTATGGCATTTCAAGAACAACCAGTTGCCCGCCATCGGTGGCGGCAGAAGCAGCAGCTGCTATTAAGGTGGCCCATGATGCCAAAGGAAGAGAATCCCTCCCATCATCAGATCAGAAGCTGAGTGGAGCAGCTGGGAGAGAAAGTTTCAAGAAGAGGAAAGCAGAAAGAAACCATACTATGCCAAAGGTATTAATAATCTCTTTTTGGTTTTTGAATTGAATTCCACATTTGAATAAAATGCCTTGTCATAATAAAATTTGCCTGCAAAAGCTGAATGCTAAATTTAGTTGGTCTCTGGATTACAATATAAGAAATCAACCAATTGCAAGCCACTAACTGATCCTTTAAAACAAATTATATGTGATAGGTAGTGGATGAAGAAGAAGACAGCAAATCAAAAAAGAGCAAAGGATGTGTTGAAGAGGAAGAATCGAAAATCACAGAGCAACATAGCAATAGGCATAGCAACAGCAGCCAGGGTAACCAAAAGGAAAGCAATGACAAGAAAAACAAAGAAACTTCAGGATGTACATCAAAAGATAATTCTAAGGCCTCCGACTTCCACAAGCCTGATTACATCCATGTCCGGGCAAGGCGTGGCCAGGCCACTGATAGCCATAGCTTAGCCGAAAGAGTAAGCAAATACTAACTAAACTTCCTCAGAAAGAAAAAAGACTGCAAATACCAGTTACTTATATTCTGCATCTATGTGTTTTATATAATGCAGGTAAGGAGGGAAAAAATAAGTGAGAGAATGAAATATCTACAAGATTTAGTTCCAGGGTGCAATAAGATCACAGGGAAAGCTGGAATGCTCGATGAAATAATCAACTATGTCCAATCTCTTCAAAGACAAGTAGAGGTAACCACAGTTGCTAATGAAATTGAAGAGCATAGAATATTGTAACTACCATCATTTAGTGAACTGATTATTGCCTCTTCTTTCTTTGAAACAGTTCCTTTCCATGAAACTGGCAACAGTTAATCCCAGGCTTGATTTTAGCATTGATGACTTAATTGCCAAAGAGGTAAATAACATATGAAAGAACTAATCATGCAGAAAATATCCAATCCAAAAAGAGGCCGGGAAAAAAAGCAGAACGTAACTAATTTCTGCTACTCTAATCAACAGGTTTTCGCGGCATGCTCTACCAGTCTACCAACAATGGGGGTGTCACCAGATTTAACTAATCCCAACTACCTACAATACAATCCCATTGAACAGATGGATCCAGCTTGTGGATCCACAGTCGTGGTAAATTCGATGGACTTGGGGCTGAGGAGAAGCATTAGTGCTCCTGTATCAATACCAGAGACTTTTCTTGACGCATCCTACTTCAATGTAACCTCCTTTTTTCAGTTTGATGGGACCAACTTTTTATCTGTAACTCTGGTCTTTCACTAAATTTCATTTGATTTAATATCAACAGCAAATTCCAAATTTATTACAATGGGATGCTGATTTACAAAATATCTACAACATGGAACTTCAGCAGGGAAGATCGACATCATTTCCACTGCAGACATTCCCAGGTAGATAAAAGTGAAACATCATTTTTTTTTTCTCTTACTACCTCCGTATTCAATTAGTTGCAAACAGTTTTTTTTTTTTCACGGACTCTTAGACAATATTTGAGTAGAAAAGAGGTATAGAGAAAAAATAAGTGGGGATCATGTGAATATGTGATTAGAGAGAGATAGAGAGACATGGTTTACCAAAAAGGAAGTGTTGCATCTATTTAGAAATTTCCCATCATAGAAAGTGTAGCAACTAATTGAATACGAAGGTAGTATAATGTTTTATTGTTTTCAAATTTCCCTACTTTTAACTATAATTATATAAACACTCCACATTTTCTTGTATGATTTTGGCTTGTTAAGGAACTTGTCTTTAACAATAGCTCAAGAGTACATATCTGTCTCATAATGATACTTTTTTAAGCATCCATCAATCATAATTTCTCAGAAAAAGTACCCATGAAAACAGAATTTTGGTATTTGGCCTTACAAATCGCTAATTGTAAACATCATGATACCACAAAATTAAAAATAGCAACAAGACTACAATTGAAGAATAAAACAGAAGACACTTCCGTTTAAGAATTCATAACAAAACTATATTTCCCATATTTTTTGTTGGATTCAGAGTTCAACTTAATAAATGGAAACAAAAAGAAACCTCGCAGGTCTCCTAATGGTCATCATTTACTTGTGCAGGTACCATTGAATCAAGTAATCTAAAGATGGAGATGTAAATCAGTTGTCCAATTTCAGAAGTTACACCTGTGGATCTTGAAATGAAGTTTCTTAGCTAGGATTCTTTTCTAATTATGTTTAGTACATAGGTATATATTTGTATGTATAAAGCCAAAGGCAATGAGGTGAAAGTAATAATATTAGCGCCCATTAGCATCTGCCGTCTACTAAATTGCAACACTAAGAAACTGGTACTCTTAGTATAGTAAGTTTCTTCACTTAAGGCTGCGACTAAGCCAGGAAGGGGACCAGAGAACAAAGCCTAGTAAAAAGAGTTATTAGATATCTGGTGGGGGCAGAGAGCAGAAAGGGAATATGAAAGTTGTTTTCAATCATCCATATCTAATCCGTTTCGCGTTCTTTACGACCTTGTGAAATAAAACACTAAGGGAACCAAGCAAATTGACACAAGAATTGTGTATTCATGATAAGAGAGTATTTTTAAGGTAACTGTAGGAGAAAGACATGGCTGATCAAATTGCACTAGATACAATATCCAGTTGACAAAAGAAGACCAGTGATTTCATGATAAAAAAATGTATTTTGAGGAAACTGTAGGAGAAAGACGTGGCTGATCAAGTTGCACGAAGCTCTAGCTTCTTTTACTTAGCTTGATGATATAATTTAAGGTGAATATGACTATCATGTATCAATTCAAGAATAGACACGACAACTTTTTACAAAAATAAAAGAAAAAAATTTGAAGAAAAAGTTAACGGCTTTTCAATAAAACCCATGATACACTGTAAGAACTACATATAGATGAGGTTAAGCTATGAGACATAATGTCATTGCATTGACTTTTATCAGCAACTGAGATTCGGGAGGTGGAAATTATCCGATCACATTCACAATAACAAATAATCCCATTATATTTTGGTAGAGGTTTCATAACTTCAAACACGATTACTAATAAGACATTGAGAAAGAGCAAGAGTACAATTTTCATCCGACACCCTCTCACATCCTCCATCCACATGTGTGCACGTGATGGAAGAAAATGTGAAAGCGTGTCAATTTACACACGGGTCTAAGATGAACAACTTGGTCAAGAGAGATGATTCCTCTAAAAGTTTGTGAAAACCAAACAGAATTCTGGATATTGTTTAGCTAAGAGAAATATCATCATCGTCTTGTAGAGGAACGTTTGTCAAGGCCTTGGCTTCTTGAATAACAACTATTTTTGGGAGCCAATGACTTGTTCAACTTCTTATTGTTTTCCTTACCAAATCTTCAGAAGAACAAATTTTGCCAAAAGAACGCATTTGTGATGATAGTAAAATAACCGAGCATTTCTTTAATTGATTCATCTTTATCAGTGTTATATAATTCATATTATTGAACTAATATAATAAAGCAATGCAAGATTGTTTTACCTAATTCATACCTTCATGGACTAATTCCAAAGTGTCCCATATATCTTTTGCTGTCGAGCATGCTAATACCCTTGAGTACGCTTCAGGTCCAATTCTACATTGAAAAATGCTCATAGCCTTGAAATGTTTTACCGCCTTATCAAAATCGACTGAGTCATAGTCGTCCTTGCTGCATAGCCTGCATTATTGAGCTTTTAAATGCATCTGGTAATTTTTAGTTTCCAGTTGCCTGGTTCCGAGCCCTGCTCTGGTTCCTAGCCATGTTCCACCCACTTGTAATTTTCAAGATTGTTACACTTTTGATCAGTTTTGCGCATTCAAAACCCATACACAGCGAAAAAAACTGTTGGTCTGAACCTGTAGGAACCCTTGGGGCCAAAAGCATAAGAGATTGCTCAAATTCCTGCTGCAAACAATTATAGAGTAGTTGGTACCGGCAACTGATGTGTCGCAGTCACATAGCAGATGACACTTGGATCATGGAGGGGTCTAAATGTCTAATACTTAGGGGTGACAACGAGCTGAGTCGGGTCGATATTTGCATAACTCGACTTGTCTCATTAAGATCTCGAACCGAAATCGATTTGAGTCAGTCCCAATCGAGTCGGGCTTTTACGGAGTTTTTGACTAATTTGAACAAGCTCGAGTCGAGTTTGACTCGAGTCAATCTCGAGTTATTTGCTAGTTTTTCAGTCACCTTAAAAGTTAAAACCCATAAGATAGATTGTATAAAATTAAGTATTTTTACCCTCTATTATATCATTCGAATTCTCACGAGTATGATAGTCGAGTTTTGTGCATCTCGACTCGGTCTCATTAGCGTCTCGAATCGAGCTCGAGTTTTATCCGAGCTAACTGGAATAGAGCGTTGACCGGGCTTTGTGTGAGTCAAGCTCTCGCGCTCGCTTAGCACCCTAACTAATACTCTCTCCTTTTATATATAGTTGTTTTTCTTTCTTTTTCACGGTCTCCGATGCACACTTTAGCCATTATTATCTTTTTTCTCATAAAAAAAAAAAACTTATAACGAAACAAAATGAATCTAACAAGATTACACATGTTCCTAAAGGGAAAGGGGGGAAAAAAGATCACACCAGAAAAATTGATAGTTATTTCAAAAACAATTTACAAATGAAGAGAGTAACTTAAAACTTGATCAAATGATAGAAGCCAGATCTATCAAAAAAAAAAAAATGATAGAAGGCAGATTATAAAAACAAAATACATATATTAGCAAACAAGATTAAACAGAATATTTCAGCCATTTTCTACTTTCAAGGCTTTGCACAATTTACATATCGGAACAGGTAATTTGAACATGAAAAGCCGTTTCCCCTGCGACTAATCAAAATATACTAACACAGGGACAAAATTAACACTGAGCAGCTTTGGGTTTCTTATCCTATGTATCATCTCTATCTAACTTAGAGTTATAGAGGAAAAGGTGCCAACTGTTACCAGAGTACCAGACCTTAAGAAGAAAAACGTCTCAAGATGCAAAGACTAGAAAGCCAAGGAGGAAAAAAAGGTTAAATTGTGAGTAAGTCATCCTCCTATAGTAGGCAATTGTCTGAATAGAGGAGAGGTGTTACCTCAGTAACCTTAGGCAATCCAATTTTCTTCCATACTAAGAAAATTTTCGTAGTTTAAGGAATAAGAGTTCGTTATGAGATGCATCATAGAAGCCAAAAAATTATATAAGAAAGCCAATCAAAAGGCGTGACTATAGCAACAACAGAATCCCCACAACCATCAACTTTGCTTGGTAACATCATCTTCTTCCTGAAATAAATTCATAACAGCCTCGGCTTCCCTCTCTTACAAGGCATCTAAAACAGTACATAAGTGGTCCTTCAACCTCACCATTTAATCACTCTATTCTCCTGGTTTCAGCGAATATTTCGGGATAACATTTCATTGGTCATAAATGTCTCCAAGCACCATTAATCCCGTCAATAGGAAATACAAACCTTGTTTTGTCTTTTTCATGGACCTATTCAGCATGGAAAGATGTTCCACCAAAACGATTTTAAGGCTCCAAAGAACACAAGAATATGAGAAGTCAAAGACAATTTTCTCCCCTATTCCTGGCTACAGTAAGAACAATGGCAGATTGTAATAGGCTTGATACCAGATTTTTGTAGTTAATAACTAATTATGTAGGTAAGGTTGAAAAGAATTTAAAAAAACAGCTCTGTCACTATGAGAGGAGAAGACATCACATATGAGAAGATTTGGATTCTGGATGCTCTAACCACATACGGGTGACAAGGAGAAGCTACATAATATATCGAAATACAGGGAAGGACAGGCCATAATGGCAAGTGGCAACGGACAACTCGTGCTTGCCTATTAGGCTATTACTCATGTTTGTAAAAATGTAAATAAATTTCTATATCATGAACATTAGCTGCAACATTATAATCTAATCGGGAGAGAACTTTGCCGCCTTGTTGGAAGACTTTACATAAGTTGAATACTTCGTAGGAAGTAATGCCAATATTTAGGGTGTGTAGCAAATCAGTAGCATATGCTTATTGAGAAAACAGTGTGCAAGTATGGGTCTGGCAAAAGAATTAGTGATGGCATAATTATTGTAATCTCACAAGAGATTTACGAAAAATAGTGACTATACTTTAAGAGAGTGAGATAACCCAGAATGTTTAGAGTGCTTGTCTTCCAGATAGAAACTTTCCACTTTATAAAATAATTTTTTTGGTATAGTAAAACTATACTACTTGTGATTTGTGAAGCTATGCTAGTTAATTTTCTACAACTTTCACCGGAAAAAAGAAAAAGTCAGATTCCTCCAAGAGTCCTATTCCTACGTAAATATACCAATTACCAAAACACTGTTTTCTTCAGAATACCTCAACAGAACTACAAAAGACAAGGAGAGTGAAGAAAAATTGTGGAGCATCGATAGATTATTTCCGAGCACGTAGCAGTTTGCGCCTTCCAACCACCACAATAAGTAAAGTAGCTCGACAACCATCTAAAACCACCACAAGCATACACACCAAAAACTAACCAAGATACCACCACTTCCACAACCATATACTATTACAGCCATATGAGATTCTACCGTAAAGTATATCCAAAGTACCACCACAGCCACCCTAAGAACATGAGATTGGACTCTTCTGTATCTCCACAACAGCAACTCTAGATTTCCTAAGGTGCAAGTGCTATTCAACCAAGTGCGTAACTTGATTTCATCAACAATGAGTATAATCATGTATACAAAGCGCGTTAGGAGAGCTTGTTCAATCTCAAAACCTAAAAACTGAAAGTCCAACTCCACCCCATACTACATATAAATCTCAGTAAGAGACGCGAAAAATGTATGCACTGCCAGAGGAAAACCTTCAAACATAAATAAGCCGAGAAATTGAGATTAAGCCTAGAGGAATCAATTAACCTAAAAGGTAAATTTAGCCTGATTCCAAAGGGAAAACACCAAAGCATAACCACAAATATCTATCTTGCCAAAAAAAAAAAGAGTCATTATGCAACCATCCACACACAAATATTCACGAATTCACTATCATCACCGCCATTACAGGAATACAAGAGACTGAGCAATCAGCAATGGAATAAGTAATGAAGACAGAAAGTACTACAAAAATCAACAGTAATTAGTGTGTTACAGTAACAGAATCTAAACAAATACTGTGTTTTCATATGAAGAAAGACAAATTTGAAGCTCCGTTGAGGATCAAACTCATCAAATACAACAATCAAAGAATCGTAAAATTGTTCACCGCAATTTGTATCTACATTTTGTATCAAATACCTAATCTACTTGCTAGAAATATAAAGTGAAGTTATCAAATTGAATAATCAAGCTCAAATTTCGTAGTTACTAAGAATTCACATATTAAATCCGCAAGATCAATCGAAAACGAAGATTTGAAAATCTAGGGTTTGAAGAAATCGCACCTGTAGTTTTCGATTTGACGATCAATAATTGCTCGAAAAACTTGTAATCTCATGGTGATCGAATGGTGATAGAGGTAATTGAGGTGTTTGTGATGAGGCGGGAGAGAGAGATAGCTATGGCGGGAATTTTGTGTTTGAAAAAAGGAGATGGAATGAATGAATATTAAATATTCAAAACTTCCATAGTCAAAACAGTTAAAACCTCAGGGAGAGGTAATAAAATGGTAAGAGAAAATTGGGGAGATTGAAAGAGGAACAACAGTGGAGTGGATCATGGAGTCATGGAACTTGGAGCCCTGATGAAGAATGGGCTCAAATAGTACTGGGCTTACTTCAGGTCTCGGCATCTAGTCGTCTAGGTACACGTTTGTTTTAGACTTTCGCGTGTTTTGTAAATGGCTTTTAGGTGTTTTTTTCATTGATTTTCGGCTTTTGACTTTTATTTCTGTTCAATTAACTAAAAAAAAGGGTTGGTAACTGCTTTTACAGTGCTGAAAAGCCGACTTTTCAGCCAAAAGCCAGAAATTGTTTTTACCAGCTTTTATGGCTGGCTTTTGCTTCCATTTTGTACTACACAGCCGGCAATGACAGCCAGTTTTTTCAAACACTTTTTTTAACAGTTAACAATTATACAGCCGATCAAACAAGACACTAAAAAAATCCGATCAAACCAACCAACATATGAAGCCATCAGTCAATTTCCAAACAGGCAATTATCTCCCCTTTGACTCCATTTGGTTGGAAATTTGGAATGTTGGGTGAAGGTAGAGGACTAGAGGTGGTAAATGTTGACACGGAAGCAATAACCTAACACGAATCTGATACGAATTTATCGAGTTTGGGATAAGACTTTCGTCATGTTTTAGTAAATGGGTTGACCCTACACAACAGATTTATTCAACAAGTTTGGTTAAAGTCGAACTCTTTAACACGAAAACGACTCGACAACATTACTTTTATACGCTATGAGATGTTAACTTAACTACCACATGAAATTTAATAAGTTTCAAACAAAAATATATAAAATGTAAACACTAAATATATATGATCAAAAAATAAATTGGTCAACCGAACTCGACACGTTTAATTAGTGGTTTGGGTAAGAGTCAAGAATTTTGATACGCTTAAGCAACATGTTGGGTTAGGGTTGGGAAAAACAACCCCCAACTTGTGAATCCGATACAAACTTGACATGACACAACTCGTGTACTAGCTCTAGATGTTTGTTTTAGTTATGGAAAAGAACAATATAAACAATTAGTTTTATGGAATATAAATGATAGTATGGATGTGAAAACCATAAATATATAGAGAAAAGATATAGTTGTTACGATCGGAACAATTATTGTCTTGCCTCCTAAATAAAGCACAACTCATACTCCGCCACTTTTTAGCTTGATGCGAGCTCGAATTTTCTCTGTCTTTGCATCTTTCCAGGTACAGGCATAGGGCCCTTCGCATTCTCCGCACGAATTGTTCCAATTGACGAGTTTGTGACGAACCCTAAAACAATAAGAATTAATATCACCTTCTCGATTATTAGAACCTCAAGATTAAGACTTTCATTCATAAGATGATAAACCAAAACGTGAAGAAAATTATACTATTTTTATCCTAAACGGCCAAAAAACTGAAAACAAAAAGACGAGGAGAGAAAGGCCGGCTAACCCTAACAAATGACATATTTAATGTAAGCCCCAATCGAAATTTTGATTATAGAATGGCTTGTTACAATAAAAGTCGGATTTTTTCATTCCCAACAAATCAAACAAAGGAAAATGAAAAGGTGCACCGGAAGAATTTGCCCGCCTAATCAAACACTCCTTTAGTTCAGTTGTACATGGTGAAATGATACCTAACTCAGCAAAGATTGATCCCTTTACAATATCCGGCCCAACTAAACTAAAAACTTCGGCTTAAGAATTAGATCTGAGAGCAATTATAAGTCAGAACTTAGGAAACATTCTTCTCGACTTATTGAATTAAGTTTCATCAGATTAAGATAATTATAATTAAGCTCGTTTTCAAGAAATGTTTTGTTAACACAAGTTTTGCAACAAAAAAAAAAAGGTTCAACAAAAATATGTATGTTGAGCAAAACAAGTGAAGTACTAGAAAAAGTACATAACATTTTAAGTTAAAAGGAGCAAATAAATGGAAGTCAACAATAATAGTTTGAGAAGAACAGAGTTCCATAATCGAAAATTTGTGATTGTTTTAACCAAAAAAAAGCTCCAAAGCTTCTCAAACTTGAAAAAATTGAGATGTACAAATGTGCGTCAAAGTTTAAGTAAACTTTAAACTGAGTTGCAAATGGAGCAAGTTACAGAAACTTGGATACTATAGATACTCCAAAAGGCACCAATATGCCAATAAACACCCAGAGTAGTTTAGCTAAAGAAATTGTGGATTGCTAATAAAAATATACTGTAGACAATATGACTTGAACAAGTTTAAATCAAAAAAATGAGAATAATCCTGTAATTATATTTTCAGACCTGTTTTGAGACATCTAAATTGCATAGAAACGCAGTGCACGCCTTACATAAGCTTTCGGGAAAGAATGCTTCGAAACAACCGAAACATTTCAGAAGGGGAAGTATATGGGGAAACGCCTATGAATCAGGAGTCATCTCATGCTCATGGTTCTCCGTTTCCCCAATTTAAGTTTCCTGATTCCCATTTGACATTTCCTGTTTCGCTGGTACATAAGCTTGCAGCAGCCCGATAATATCGAATCCTGACATTAGGGATATTACAATTTTCTTTTTGAATAGAATTACATACTAAATTTTAAACCACCAGTTTAACAAACACACAATTACATTCCAACACTTGTAGACACATACAATCAAAAGTTCAATCAATAAAGGACACCATAATCAGAATTTACAAACTCTTTCCTCAACTAAATCACTGATTGCTCGCCAGCATCTGCAAACAAACCAACTGCATCACAATCTATTCAACAATTATGTAACTAGATGAAATCTTCACTTGTATAAGAACGGTACCTTTCCCTGGAACAATTATGATTGGTGCGGTTTTACAGTGATGGATGCAATATTCACCAACACTTCCTTGAAACACACTGATGGACACAGAATTGAAAAACTTATCAAAAAGGTGTAACGGCCCTAACGGGTGAGAAAATTATATATTCCTAGTCTTTGTTTGGGCAAGCATGGGAAATATTGTATCCTAAGAGTTTGCTTTTCCCAAGCATTTTCATTTTTCTAGGAAGAACAATAAGTTGATTGATTGATCATGGGAAGTTCTACACCTCCATTTTCTATTAGTTAACCAACGAAGCACCTAAAATGTAACAGTAAGGCAAGTAGTACCTTTGAACCAAACTTCTGCCTCTGGAGCCCATGATCACTGCAGCAGGCCTCAACCTCTCTGCTTCCTTGCAAATGACCTTCCCTGCATCGCCTTCCACTATCCTGGCAACACTCTTCACCTGATTATAGGAAGATCCCTCAAATCAAACATAACACTCAGGGAAAGAACATGTAATCATTTGATTGGAAACAAATCAATCCAGGTCATGATAGTTAAAGCTTGGTTCTTATGCTAGTGCACATAGCGCACATGCAAGTAGCCATCCTTGTTTTGATAACTATGAACATCATCTACGATGACACTTATGGAACGTAGTCCATTGATTTAGATCAAGGCAGGTTATCCTTTGTTAGTTGAAAGCTCCCTATTCCCCTAGGTCCTCCCTCGTTTATAAAATATGCAGGGGCTTCAAAGACTGGTTCCGTACGTACTAGTTTTGCTAACAAGACTTGGAATTGTTATCAGTCTATTATGACTGTATGAATCTGTTGTGAAAGCGAGTATACTTTCGTCTACATCCCTCCACACATTATTGGGTTGCTAGCAAGTCCAAAGCTTAACTGCGTCGCTGCGTTAAAATCAACTCTATGACGCAAGTACTCACTAGATAGGGGGTTGCTAGAAAATTTAAAAATTCAACTGCATCGCTGAATCACGAATCATGGAACTACAGAGTACTCTAGAGATGAGGCTCCATGATGCTAGACAATCTTGGTAAGAAAAAATAACAAAAATGAGAAAATGATGCATCATTCATTAGTGTTGATTATATTTCAATGTATCACCAAAACTGTTACAGTTGAGAGTGCAACCGGGAGCAAAAAAATAAATGGAGATGGAATTAAGTCAAGAAGAGTAATGTAAATAGACACACAAATAATCGTGAGAACAATCCTCAAATAGAGACAAAAACCCACGAAGCACCCTCAAATCCACTATAATTTTATAAGGGTACAAGAAGCCTCGATTATTAGGGTGAGTAGTAGAATTACAATTCTCACTATTTGGAAATTAACTTAAGACGTAGATGTTTAGGTTGGATAGTGGAGTAGGGAGATTGGTATATAATACAAGGAGGTATTGTATATCACTATATGAAAGACTGATATGCACTAGAATATGGCTGCTTCATGTTGTGGGTGCTCTAAGCTCGAGCGCTTGATAGCCTTCCTTCCTTTTATAGTTGAAGTACGGTGGTGATTTAAGTCGGGAAAGAACATCCCACAAAGTCTAGAAGATCCTACCAACAAATGTAGTATATTTGTTTCCATAGATAGTAATATTTCCCTCTAGATCCTTGAGACATGAATTAAAAGGGAAGCAAGGAAATTGGAAAAATGTACAAGGTTTGAGATGGACAACGAAATTTGGGTCACAAACCCAAGAAATTCAACTTTAAATTCTACCCTCCATTGTATGCCAATTAGTCTACTAAGTTCCTAGGAACACGGTGTTCTCCCTCACATAAATAAGCTCACGTGATTTGCTCATGATCTTTTGGGCTTTTTTCATGTTAGAGAGAACACTCTGTTTCCTAGAATGCCCTAGAATTTACTGCATATACTGCTTCAGTAAATAGCATCTCATTGATATTGGGAGTGCCGCTCCCACTCTAATAACAAAATGCAATATCATAAAAAATCTTGGCAAGATTCAATACTATTGTATGAATTACGACAACATGAATCACCATGGATGATACAATGACTTCAATACGATATAAGATGTATCCAATGGGACGGTGAAAATGAAGCTCTAGACTGATGCTTAATCCAACAGCTTCAACCTCAATGAACGAACTAAAGAGGAACAAACAATTCAAATACAAAATAACACGATCAACCCAACAACAAGTAAAACTTTCCATTCTCTCTAGCAAGACAGACCCAAAACTATGTAAGCTTCCATAGGCAAAATGTTGTATTAGACACAATGTATAAAGACAATTGCAGATGAGCACAATACTCATTCCGCACTGAGCCGGACATGGCACTAGCCTAGAAAAAAGGTGGTGTTACGTCAGGTTAGTGCCAAATTTCCAAAAGAGGGGTCATCCATCACCTGGCCCAAGAGTCGTGCCTCCAACCACTCGAAAATCTTCACTACTACTTTTAAAAATGAGCAAACCGGCATGTCAGCTAGTCCATCGTGCTCGTGCTAAATTTTTGAATGATGTTCAAGCACGCCCCAATCCACAGCCATCATTGTGCCGGCCCATCGTGCTCGTGCTAAATTTCAAAAAATGATGCTCAAGCATTCCGCACTGAGCCGGACATGGCACTAGCCTAGAAAAAAGGTGGTGTTACGTCAGGTTAGTGCCAAATTTCCAAAAGAGGGGTCATCCACCACCTGGCCCAAGAGTCGTGCCTTCATCCACTCGAAAATCTTCACCACTACTTTTAAAAATGAGCAAGTCGGCATGTCAGCTAGTCCATCGTGCTCGTGCTAAATTTTTGAATGATGTTCAAGCACGCCCCAATCCACAGCCATCATTGTGCCGGCCCATCGTGCTCGTGCTAAATTTTAAAAAATGATGCTCAAGCATTCCGCACTGAGCCGGACATGGCACTAGCCTAGAAAAAAGGTGGTGTTACGTCAAGTTAGTGCCAAATTTCCAAAAGAGGGGTCATCCACCACCTGGCCCAAGAGTCGTGCCTTCATCCACTCGAAAATCTTCACCACTACTTTTAAAAATGAGCAAGTCGGCATGTCACCTAGTCCATCTTGCTCGTGCTAAATTTATTTAGTGATGTTCAAGCACGCCCCGTCCCACAGCCATCACTGTGTCGGCCCATCATGCTCGTGCTAAATTTCAAAAAATGATGCTCAAGCACGGCCTATAGCCATCACCAGACCACGTGCCCAAGACCATGCCCAACTCTAGAGCCAATTAAATCCTCACCATTTAGGGCTTGTTCTATAATTTTCAATTCAACTCAACTCTTGACAATATTTTTACACTCACATTGGAGGAGAGAGAGTCAATTTATAACGTCAGGGAAGGTTCCAACCTAAAACCAATTGGTGATAGGTGCACTAGCTCTCAACCAGGTGAACAACTCTCATCTCTTCACATTCACATATAGACATTACTATTCCTTTCCGTTCACTTTTTTTTTTCAATTCCTTTCAATTAAGTTTTTTTCTAGTTCAGTTCAACTATTTTCCGCCCAAGAGGAAAGACCCCTTATTTAATTCAACCTCTTCTTGTATCCAACTAGAAAACGAAAACACTCCAAACAAAAGAATCCGTAATAACAAAACTACAGCTAAACAGAACATCAAAACAACAACTAAAACTCACCATAGCCAACTGAAAAGCCTCAACAGCTAGTTTCTCCATCAGAACCTGAGTAGCTTGACAAACATCCTCATTTTTCACACCTGATCAAAATTCAAATTTCCCAACTCTCATAATCAATATCAACAAAAACAAACACAAACACATGAGAAAAAAATAATAATAAGGGTAATAAAAACAAACTGGAAACAGCATGAACAAGGTGAAGAGTATCAGCGAGGCGGCAAAAGTGAGCAAGAGCCCAATCAAAGGCGTGTTTGCTATTAGGACCATGATCCACTGCAATTACCACATCACGGCCCCTTCTTCTCTCTCCAGTTTCTCTTTCTAATTCTGGTTCTGGTACTATTGGTATTAACGATGGTAGTTGTACTTCTTTGTAGTTGTACTCTTCTTCTTCTTCACCGATTGTTATCATTTTCTCTCTACCCTTGAAACTCTAAAAGTGGTCGATTTTGATTTTGATTTTGATTTTGAATTTTGGTTGTGTTTTTTGGGGTTTAATTGAAGTGGAATTTGGGGGTGAGAAGGAGCCGCCATTTTTGAAGAGTGGTGTGAATGTGATCACGCGTTCAAGGTGAGTTTGTTGAGGAAAGTTCACGACTCAGCGAGTCATCTAGAAGAGTTACAAACCCGACACGTGTTTTAGAATTGCACCTTTTTCCGTTGTTTACCTTTTTAGGTGGTTGTTTGATTTATGTAGAAAGTCGAAATTTCAATGAAATTCTAATTTATAAGAATTTTAGGTGTTGTTTGGTTGACATTGTTTAATATAATAAAGTTAAAGTTTTTAGGAATTGGATTTCTTTAATCTTGTTTGGTTGGCAATTTTATAGGAAGTAGAAATTCCTATGAATTTCCACTTCCCACAAAATGTAGGAAATTTTCCCATGAATCACCAAACAACATTTAGCAATTCCTAGCAAATACAATTACATGGGAAAATTAAGTTCCAAGGAATTTACACTTCCACAATTCAAGCAAACAAGCAGTATGTTTCTTAATCAAATTTATGTGAATTTGGCTAAAGTGTTTGATTGACAATGGAAAGTGTAAAATTATATGAAATTTTCTACTTACCTAGGGTTCCTAGGTAAGTAAATTCATCCATTTTGTCATTTTAGTGTCAACCAAACAACTCACCCGTTTTCAAATTCCTAGGAATTTCTATTTCTCATGTCAACCAAATAATAACTAAAAGGTTGTATATTTATGGAAGCTTATCGTTTTGGATACTAGGTTTGACAAAATATCGGTTTGGGTACCCAAATCTTTTGATATCAATTTGGGTACCTAAGTTTTGCTAATAGGTTCAATTTGAGTACCTCCAAACTAACGAGGTTAACTTACCGTTAAGTGTGACCCACTTAGACTATCAAACAGGTAAGTTAAAATAGAATATTTTTCAATTTGGGTCGACTAAACCTTGTTTAAGACCCAACGTGTTCGGTTTTGGTAGACTCAACGGTTTAAAGGATTTGAATTTGCTCTTTCTTTCATTTAGTTTTTTGGGTCATAGATGTAACAAATATACATAATATACGTTGAAAATAATAAGTTATAATAAATATAATCATTTGTAGTTGAATACAAACATAAAAATTACGTCCACATTTAACAAAAATCATTTTTGGAATCAAATACTCTAGTTGAAGGTGTTTTTAGCAAGAAAATTCTCATTATTGCATATTATTGTTATAACTCAAATGATTTTTCGTTCGGTCGGGTAAAAAAGGTTTTTCAGGGTTTGGATACAATCAGGTGCGTGTCAAAACATTGTGTTCAAAAGGCATTATTTCGGGTCGGGTCGGATTTTGACAGGTTTAGATCCACTTTTTAAAATGATTAATGGCCCTAATGTAATTCAAAAAGTCGTATTGGATTTGCCGCATTTCTTTTGAAAACAATAACAACCATTAGATTTTTGAAATAGATTACCAGTAATTATCTCAAACAATGGTGCATACTTGACGGCAAGTTAACATTGTTAGTATGGAGGTACCTAAATTGAACCTATTGTCAAAACTCAGGTACTCAAATTGATATTATTAAAAACTTGGGGTATCCAAAATGATATTTTATCAAACCTTAGGTACCCAAAATGAAAATTTTTCTTAAATTTAAGGGTGAAATGTATCTTGGATTATTTAAAATTGTAATTCATTAAGATAAACAAATTAATAACCAAATATAGATGGATTAACCAAGTTAAATGGGTGACCTTATTATTAAATGGGGTTGTGTTATAGTTGAACTTTCAATCTGATTAATAAATGAGTTAAGTTGAGGTTAAACATTTCAATAATATTGACATAAAGACAAACCTGACTCTACTTGTTTCTCAATCCTAAAAATTACTTTTCATTGCAATTTCCTAAGAAATATTTAATATATGTTGGGTTAAGGCCCTATTTATTTGGCCTGCAAATAATTTAAATTAATTTCGGTTAAGTTTAGTTCAGTTAAGTTCAGTCCCATTAATTTCATATCAGTTTAGTTTAGCTCTGCTTCAACTTATTTTTAACACTTTCATTATTATTTATTATTACTATTAATATCGTTATAATTATTATCATTATTAAGTATTACTATTATCGTTGTAATTATTATCATTATTAAGTATTATTAGTATCGTTATAGTTATTATCATTATTAAATATTATTATTATCGTTATAATTAATATCATTATTATACTATTATTATTATTATAACAAGATTATAATAATAATTATTATTAGCTATTATTTTTATTATCATCAATGGTATTCTCATTATTATAATTATCATTAATTATTATAAGTATCTATTATTATTAGTAGTAGTATTCATATAATAATAATAAAAATAATGATAATATTATAGGGGGAAGTTCATGGAGTTTTGCGATGAATTTTGGGTTTTGTTCATGCATAAAGCTAAACTTGTGGACATCATATGTTGTTTGGTGGTGGCGGGTAATGGTGACCATCGTCTTGCCCTGTTCTGTTCAGCTTATTTTCAGTTCAGTTCAGCTCAGCTCCAATAAGTTCAGTTCAGTTCAGTTAAGCTCTAATAAGTTCAGTTCAGTTCATTTCAGCTCCAATAAGTTCAGTTCAGTTCAGTTCCAATAAGTTCAGTTTAGTTAAGCTCTAATAAGTTCAGTTCAGTTCACCTCCAATAAGTTCAGTTCAGTTCACCTCCAATAAGTTCAGTTCAGCTCCATTCATTATTTAACCATTTTATTTAATATATTATTATTAGTCTAATTTATTTTACTTATTATTATTGTTATTATATTTTTATTGTTTTTTTTTTTATTATTATTATTATTATTGTTTTCTATATATATTTTTATTGTTATTATATCTTTACTCATCATTATTACTATTATTATTATGGCTGAGCAAGGTTTGGGTTAGTGCGCGGTTTAACCAAATTTCATGTCAATACGAGTATTTCAATTTGCAATTGTTGTTTTATTTTACCGACTAAATGTTCACTATTACATTATACAAGTAAGCTACAAAAAACTAAAATATATGAAAAAATTAGAAAGTTGCTAATAATACTGCATTACTATCTATGGTACAACATTGTTGTTACGTTGCATATTAAAGATACTTTGACAGTTTGTGGTGGGTTTGGTGTATCTCTATCATAGACCAATCCACCACAAATCGTGGTTTGGTTAGAAGCACACATCAACCCATGTTTTAAGCTAATTATTATTATAATGATAATATTAATTTACTTCTTAGACATTATTGTTATTATATCATCATCAAATAATAATATATTAATACTAATCATAATAATTATCCATTATTAATTATTATTATTATCAGTAATTATTATTTTAAAAATTAATTTATCATTATTATTATTATTTATTTATTTATAACTATTATTTAGTAACATCAAAAATAATAGTATCATTATTCATTTGGTATTATTCTAAATTATTAGTATAACTATTAGTACTTAGAATTATTATTACTTATTATTTAATATTCATAATAATTATTATTTACTTATTATTTATATATTTATTATAATTTAATTCAACAATTCAGTTCAGTTCAGCTCCAATAAGTTCAGTTCAGTTCAGTTCCAATAAGTTCACTTCAGTTCAGTCCAGCTCTAATAAATTCAGTTCAGTTCAGTTCAGCTATAATAAATTTAGTTCAGTTCAGCTCTAATAAGTTCAGTTCAGTTCAGCTCTAATAAGTTCAGTTCAGTTCAGTTCAACTCCAATAAGTTCAGTTCAGTTCAGTTCAGCTCCAATAAGTTCAGTTCAGCTAGAATTAGCCGAAGAGAACAAGTAGTGGATTCGAAGGTTGTCGTACGTTTGTTGGTGGAGAGAGAACCTCCCAACTCCCTTATATTCATACTAATTATATATGCATATGATGCGTGTCTCGTGCAAAAGATTAATATATAAGGATTTGGGAGAAACTACAATGTAATTTCTCTAGTGAAGTGTATACATATTTTTCATACTTTTTAAAATAATTTTTTAAAGGTTTAAATATAATCGTTAAGTTTTATTTATTTTGTTTTCTAGATGTTGTAATTGTAATCTCAAAAAGAGCTTAAATAGTGAAATAATTTAAATTCATAAAAATATATATTAAATATTAGAAAGTAGATTAGCAATAGTGATTTAGAAATAAAACGCCAAAAAAGACAAAATCTTATAAAAAATTAAGAATTTTTTGTCAATTTTGGCCATGTAAAATACCCTATTTGTTAATTATAGCCATCATCTTTTTTCTTTGTGAATTACGGCCATGAAAGACTGATATCTAAGTAAATTGTTGCCATTTTCACTAATTACACCACTAATCCATAGGTTGACCGTTCAAATCATATTTAATATTTTATAAATCTTTTTTTGTTTAATTTTATAATATTTTAAAAATATATGTTTTCATATATGATATGCTAATGGGCACGTATTTCGAGACAATATTTAATCGCATTTTTCGAGACAATAAAGGGTGGGTGCCCGGCGATGTCCCTTTTTTGGAAAAAACGCCGTGTTCAGTCCGAAAAACTCATCTCGAAGTACGTGCTTGAAAATCCGGCCTGTAGGTACTCGTTTCATAGGGATTCTCGAAATTCATGTCCATAAAGGGCGCCCGACGGTGTTTGTTTTTCGAAAAAACTTCGTCTTCAGTCTGAAAAACGCGATTAAATGTGGTCTCGAAATACGTGTCCATTAGTATGTCATATATGAAAAACATATATTTTTAAAATATTATAAAATTAAATAAAAAAAAGATTTATAAAATATTAAACATGATTTGACCGGTCAAACTATGGATTAGTGGTGTAATTAGTGAAAATGGCAACAACTTACTTAGATTTTAGTCTTTCATGGCCGTAATCCACAAGATAAAAAATGATGGCTATAATTAGAAAATATGGTATTTTACATGGTTGTAATTGACAAAAAATTCAAAAATTAATGGTAAATGTCGTGAGCATCATCACTCATAAGTAGCATCTCTCTCCCTCTACCACTTTCTCACTCATGCTAAAATATTTTATCATGTTTCGTGGTCAATTTAATCAAATGCACCTTCACCCATGAGCAATCAATTACTCATGTATTTGAAAATTTTTTAAAAAATCAAAAGTATTAAAAAATACAAAAATAAATAAAAATATAACAAATTAGATGTCTATTTATAGATCTCAATAAAAACTTAATTTACTTATTTATACACCACTGATATCTTGCATCCCTATTGCATTAAGCTTTTCTAGCAAAAAGAAAATCGAATTCCTATCTTTTCATTTTTATCTTTCACATATTTGAATGACGAACATTTCACATATTGTTAAACTATTTACACCTAGCCATATTGAACCAGCCATTGGAAGCTTTTAAACAACTTAGTATCAATGTACACTCGGGGTTTCATCGCTCGATAGTGACGATGATTGGGTTAGGAAAAAATTGGTCATCCATAACATTATTTATGACGAGCACATACTTGACACTGGAACTAGCTTCACATGGATTCAAACTCTTCCGACCATTGTTACGATTGTGCAGCTTTAAATGTTACGATTGTGCAGCTTTAAATCCTTTAAACCTGTTCATTGTGGAGACGAGATATGGAAAACAATGCATGAGGATGAGGATGCTCATCCAAGGATGTAGTCGCTCATCTCCTTAGGTGGTAATGTTTTATCAAAGAGGAGATCGTTCACACCCCACATTACTTTTTTCTTATTGAGCTTGATCGAATGAAGTTTGATGTTTAGAGTGCAACCGTGAAACTTTTCATTAAGCTTCTCTTCTGAATTAGCAGATGCATCAGCTAAGATCTGCTTCAAAGCTTTTTTCTTTTCTGGATCTTTATGATCACCCTCTAAAAAACTTAACCGCGAATGTACATTCACGAGCATAAATGCTCAACTTCGCGATTCACATACTGGAATTTTGAAACAGAGTTTTAGTGATCAGACATGAAGATTGTTGTGGGCATTCCTGAGTTTGGGTTGCAAATGAATTTTAGAATTGGGGAAAGAGAAGATTACCTGTCTTTCAAATAGTAAATATCGCTGCCACGTGATGGTTCTGTAAATTAGAAGGTGCACCATGGTGTACCTTGCTAGGTACACCTATGTAGTTTTTCTATTAAAAAAAAGAAAATAAAAAAATTACAAAGGTAAAAAAGAGTATCACGTGAGTTTGAAAGAGGAGAAAGAAAAAACTAGTACTTACTTTAAGGAGAAAAAATAGGAAAGCAAATATTTTTAAATAATTTATTAATTTTAAAAACAAAAAACTTATAATATTACGTGATAAGAATCATCTATTGATTCTTTATTAGATTATACGTATTAGATTAAGTGATTTCATTCTATATCATAATATTTTTGAATTTTTGAAACCAGTTTTTAATTTTTTCATCTAGTAATGTACTATATGTTACGCATGATTAAAAAAAAAATGTGCTTCAAAAAAAATAGCATGTACTATATGATTAAAAAAATTAGCATGTACTATATAATACATGTTCTTTTGCATAATACTAATAATTCTTTTATATGTTAAGCATCATTTTTTAATTATATAGTACATATTATTACTAGTGTTTATTGCTTTAAAATGAATTGTTATTTTCATATATAACACATGTTCTGTTGCACAATACTAATAGTTTACGCATCATTTTTTAATTATATAGTATATACTACTACTAGTGTTTATTGCTTTAAAATAAATTGTTATTTCAATATATAATACATGTTTTTTTGCACAATACTAATAATTCTTTTATATGTTAATCATCAATTTTTAATTATATAGTACATACTATTACTAATGTTTATTATTCTAAAAGGGATTGTTATTTTAATATACAACACATGTTCTTTTGCACAATACTAATAGTTCTTTTATATGTTAAACATTATTTTTTAATTATATAGTACATACTATTACTAGTATTTATTGTTTTAAAATGGATTGTTATTTTAATATACAACACATGTTCTTTTGCAGTATACTAATAGTTGTTTTATATGTTAAGCATTATTTTTTAAATATATAGTACATATTATTACTAGTGTTTATTGCTTTAAAATGCATTGTTATTTTCATATATAACACATGTTCTTTTGCACAATACTAATAGTTCTTTTATATGTTAAGCATCATTTTTTTAATTATATAGTACATACTATTACTAGTGTTTATTGTTTTAAAATGGATTGATATTTTAATATGTAAAACATGTTCTTTTGCACTATACTAATAGTTCTTTTATAGGTTAAGTATCATATTTTATAAGATTATGTTATTTGAAATAGTTTTTGATTTTATAAATGATAAAAGAAAAAAAAAGATAAGTTCAAAAAGTAAAAAACAAAAATGACTTTACGTAAATTAAGCATTGATATTGCTAATCTCACGTAATGTCGTATTGTTTTTAATTAAAAAAATATTTTATAAAATATTTTATTTCCTAATCTTTCTCCTTAATTTAAGTAGTTATTTTTTTCCTCTTTTCTCTCTCCTCCAACATCACGTGAATACTGTTTTTTTTCCCTGTTTATTTCTTCTTTTTTAATATATTAAAACTACCCTGGTGCACCTTGCAAGATACACCATGGGGCACCTTCTAAGCATTGTGATGGTTCTAAAGGTTCCTACGTATAATATAAATTATATTGATCAATCGAATATAAATTATATTATCGAACTCGAGCATGGTATTTAGTACATATACATTTTACTTTGACGGTGGCTATAGACCTCTAAAATCGACATCGTTTGATTTATGACTTTCAAATCACATCCATGAAAAATGTGATGGATTTGCTTCTGAAATGGTAAGCTTGATGCGTGACGTAACCTTTCTCAACAAATTAGGGGTGAAATGATTTTCTCAATGTTTCCCTCAATACGAGGATGACATTGGCACATTGAGTTTTGGTGAAAAGTTATAAGCACGGGATATAATGTGATATTAAATCTGAGATCAATAAACCACGAGGCTCTCTTAACAATGTGCTTGTGTCGGGAGTGAAAAATTGTTTGGAAAAGCAACCAAGAAAAGTTTCAATCATTTGATGAAAGGTCTCGAGTTTTGCTACAAAGTTTTCGACATGATAACCAGAAATCGATTAGATGATTATATGTGTTTAGCAATGATAAGAGGGGAGGCAGGTGAAAATGTGGTCGATAACGATTGAATGACGAGATTGATATGAAATATACACTTGAAGTCTAAAGAAGATGACTTGGCTATGTATTTCGATTATGAGCATTGCTATAAATGAATTGGGGCTGAGAATTCAAGCTCTTATTTTCTCTTTTAATTATTGAATGAATTATATAAGCAGTAATTTGCAAGCTCTTAGTTCTATTATGACTCTGTTTTCGACATTACTAATCACCCAAATGCTTGTATTTTATATCTTTTGATGTTCATATGTAGCTATATTTTGATGTTAGTATAGGTAATTTATGTAAATCCTTCTTTAGACCAATATATTGCCTTACATACCGAAATTTGGTGGTTTTTCCGACATGAGTTGGGTGTTTTCGGGGCAAGGGGGGTTTGTGGGAGTGAGGGGGAAAGGGTGGTTTTAAGGGCTGGGGGATAATAAGGTGGTATTTTCAGTGGTGGAGGAGGGTGGCAAAGGTGGGGGGAGGGGTGGCAGCAGTGGAGGAGGGAAGGGGGTGGCAGTAGTGGGGGAGGGGGTGACATAACTAATGGAATGCTTAGAGTATTCTCATTGCAAACGATCTTGTGGTGGAAGAATTTACAAAAATCCACAATTTGCATGAAGTTAAATTTTACATTTACATTAATTTTTGCAATATTTAATTGTTTATTTAAGAAAAATTGACAAATAATTAATTTGTTTTGTAACCGTAGGCAATCTTTCAGCTCCTAAATCTGTCACTGCTTGAGTCTTACCTTTTTCCTTTTTACTTCTTTTTTTTAATTTCGCTTCTGTAGTTGTTTTTGTTTAGTTTATTTGTTTATGTTGTTCTTGGGGCTCTTCTTCACTTGAAAAAAATAACGATAATATTAATCCATTTAGCCATTAAGCTATTATATCCTATTGGCAAAAATATTTGGTATTCAATTTTTAATTCAGTTGTATAATTTAAGTGTGGCAGTTCTCCGCAAAATTATTCCACTTCTTGAATCAAAAGAACAGGGCCCAAGTACAAATTGTTCTCCATTTCTTTTCTGAGGTAAGACAATTGTCCAACAACGAACCCCTACTAGCCTGTAACTGCAATGCAGTATGACAGAACGACTATATTCTCACACTAACACTTGTCCTTCATCAATTTCTCCATAGAGTTGAAAAAAACAAATACTACTCTCCCAATTTAAGTGGGACAAGTATTTTTTGGTCAAATGTTGCAAGAAAGTAATAAATTAAAATTATAAAAATATAGAAAGAAAAATAAAAGGGTTCTACAAAACTTTGAAGAAAAATGAGGTAAAAAACACAGGAAATTAAGAAGCGATTAATACGGAAACAAATTCAGATCCAGACACAAAATTTCACTTTCTTACTAATCAATAAGAAAAAATAAAAAACTGGAGTTGAAAGAGTGAAGGAGAAGGAGCTCAGAGGTAATTAAGAATGGAATTGAAAAATAATCCTCAGCTTAATCAATCGGATTAACGAGATTATATTCAATCATCATTGCACCTTCAACCTTCATTAATTATACAAGTTGCAAACAACAGAAACACAGAGTATAACGTGTATTCAAGAGGTATGAGGAAAGAATTTCGGCTGGAGGAAAAAGGGGTTAGGGTTTATGATTTTGGTTGAGTGAATTGAATTTATATCTGAAGATGGCTGTTCATATCCAACAAGGTTTTTAGGTTACAATAAAGTCGCTTCATTTTTATGGGTCACTAATGGGCTTTTAGTTGTTATAGGCTTTGCTCTTTATAACCTCCAGTTTATAGTGGGTATTATCAGGATCAATCTTTCATTGGCTGCTTTGTTTTTTTAAAAAATACTATCGTCAAATGCACGTAAAAAAACAGTTAACGATTTAACTCGTGAAACTGTTGATTATTGTACTAGTCATCGTATAAGATATATTTTTATTTTCTTTTTAGATTCCACTCCTTTTTCATCATATAATAGAAATATGGTTTATATTTTCACTTAAAGCAAATTTTTTTATTTATAAATGTCAACTAGTTTAGTTGATTAAGTCTTGTGGAGACTGGAGTGATACTCAATATCTTAAATTACATTTGTTTACTTCATTGTATTTTGTTTGTCGCTCTCTTACACACGAAAAAAACTATTAATATATATTGAGGAGTAGTATTATAGAATTCTAGGTCCTTTGACGAGTTGATGTAACTCTTAAGAATTAGATATCCCTAACTATAGTGTATTTTTAATGCACTTTTATAGTAAAATACTTCCTCCATTCTTCAATAATTACTAGAATATTCAATTTATAATATCTCCACCTACTCAAATCTTTCTATCCAAAAGCAGAGCTACTCTTGAGTCTTGAGCATAACATATGGACGACGACAGGATGCCTCGTCAAAGCTCACTGCCTTTTTTGATAATTGGGCCTTCCAACTCCTTATAAGGCCCAAATTTTGGCTTCTCGATTGATGATGATTTTACCCAATTGGCAAATCTTCCAAAGTTGGTATATGTTTTGATTAACATTTTTTTTGAGAATTCTGGTATCATCTTGTTCCAATCTTATAAACTTTTATCTCCTACATGAATTCATGAAATTTTTCATCGAAATCTTAGATTATTGGTTGATTCTTTTAAACCAAGAACATTTAATTGTGTACGTAATCGCCATCTAAATTGACCAATACAAAAATGTCACTACTTTATAATTCAAAAATTTGAGCTACAATAGTACTTAGGGCATGTTCATTTTGGCTGCAAACAACCACACTGAATCGAACACTAAAATGTGAGATTGAAAATATCGTCTAGAACTGAAATTAAAATAACTGAACTGAATTGAAAATTAGATGGAAACAACAAACCATTAGACTTTTTTTGGACCACTCCTCTTGAACTTATTTGAATTGAACTAATATTTTTGAATTTTCATTAATTCAGTGCAAGAAAAGAGAGTCTTAGGCTCCGTTTGTTTTAATGGAAAATATTTTTCATGGAAAATCACTTTTCAAGGAAAACAATATTCAATGGAAAACATTTTAGAATTTATTTTTTTGTTTGTTTGATTAGAGAAAAAGTTAGGGAGAAAAGATCAATGAAGTTATGAGATTAAGCATATCTGTTGCTGTTAACAGAAATTAGATAATGGAGAGAAGAAGACTTTATTCATTTTGGAATTAAAATGAAGTAAGTAAACAAAGCTAGAGAGAGAATGTTATTTATACTTACAAGTCAATACCAAGAATTAGTTTGGTAATAAAACTAACTCACTAACAAGAAAAAAGAAAAATGAAAATAAATTACACATACAACTCATACTCCCCCCTCAAGCTTTGACTGGGACACCAGACCAAGCTTGACACAAAGATCAGAATGTTGAGCAGAGGGAAGAGCTTTGGTGAGAAGATCCGCCAATTGAGCAGAACTCGGCACATGCTTAGTGTCAATAAACCCCGAATCCACTTGTTCACGAACATAATGCATATCCCTTTTGAGGTGCTTTGTTTTCTCATGAAAAACGGGATTATGAGCAATGTGTTCCGCTGACTTATTATCACAATAAAGAACAACAGGCAACTCAACGGTAGTGTGCAAATCTTGCAAGAGCCCTTCAAGCCAAACAAGTTCACTAGCAGTAAAAGACATACTCCGATATTCGGCTTCTGCAGAGGATTTACTCACAGTGGGCTGCTTCTTTGTTTTCCAAGAAACAAGACACGTACCAATGAAAACCGCATAAGAACTAAGTGACCGGCTACTGAACTGACAACTACTCCAGTCAGCATCTGTGAAAGCAGAGATATTGAGAGACGAATGTGTAGAATAAAACAAACCCAGATCGATAGTACCTTTTAAGTACTTCAGAACATGCAAGGCTGCCCTCAAATGAGGCACCCTAGGTGAATGCAAAAACTGACTCAAATGTTGTGTAGCATAAGAAAGATCAGGCCTTGTGATGCCTAGATACAATAATCTGCCAACCAATCTCCTGTAAACTTCTGGTTCAGCTAATAAATCACCATCATCAATGGACAATTTAAGACCAGTAGGTAAAGGAGAAGATGTAGGAGTGCAAGTAGCTAAACTAGAATCCGGAATGATGTCCTTAATGTATTCCTTCTGAGAAAGAAAGGTCCCTTGAGAAGATCGATGGACCTCAATACCCAAAAAATAATTGAGGTCACCAAGATCTTTGATAATAAAAGCTTCATCCAACCTTTGTTTAACACCATTGATTTGAGATTGACAAGTACCTGTTAATAACATGTCATCCACATATACTAACAAAACTAGAAATTGACCATCACGGGATCGAGTGAACAAAGAATAATCTTGACAAGATTGAGAAAAACCCAAACCAAGAAGAAACTTCTTCAATTCTTTATTCCATTGACGAGAAGCTTGTTTAAGCCCATAGAGAGATTTTTGAAGTTTACAAACTTGCCCCGGCTTAGCCTTAACATAACCAGCGGGAGGTATCATGTACACCTCTTCATCAAGCATGCCATGTAAAAAAGCATTGTTGACATCAAGTTGACACAAAGGCCATTTATGAATAGTAGCAAGAGCAATGACAACTCTAACCGTTGCAAGTTTAGCAACCGGAGAAAAGGTTTGATTGTAATCTTCACCCTCAATTTATTAATAACCAATAGCCACCAATCGAGCCTTTAACCTCTCAACAGAACCATCAGGTTTGAGCTTAGTTTTAAACACCCATTTAGACCCTATGGCTTGTTTTCCCTGAGGTAAATCAGTAATAATCCACGTACAATTTTTCTCCAAAGCATCAAGTTCTTGTTGCATAGCAAGCTGCCAACCAGGATGTTGACTAGCCTGTTTATAGGAACGAGGTTCAGAAGTAACAAGAGTGTTGCCAGCAAAAGCCAAAGAAGATGCAGAATCAACAGCAGGAAAAATAGAAGATTTTTTGTGTGGAAGATAACCAACATGAAAATCACGTAGTTTAGAAGGAACCTTAGACACTCTAGAAGAGTTCCTGACATGTGTTGGAATCTCAGGTGCATTAGAAGTGTCATGGAAATCGGAAAAATTTTGGACCAGATTATGAGAAATGAAATCAGAATCCGGAAGCTCATGAGAAGCAGTTGAATCAGTAGACGTGTGAGAAGTATGAAGAGAAGTAGTGAAAGTATGTGGAGAAGTAGACGAAGAAGAGGGATGAATATTTATGGGAGATAAAGGAGGAGAAGAAGGAAACGAGGAAGAAGTAGGAAGAAAAACAGAATCCTCATCTCCAAAAGTATCTGTAGAAACAGGAATATCACGAGCATACGAAGATTCAGAAGATTTAAAAGGAAAACAATCTTCAACAAACTTCACATCTCTCGAGGTAAAAACATACTTACTCTCTAAATCGTACACTTTATAAGCCTTTTGACCAAAGGGATAACCAAGGAAAACACACCTTTTGGCTCTAGGATCCATCTTGTCTCTATCCCTATTGGCATTATACGCATAACATAGACACCCAAACACCTTTAATTCATCATAGGTAGGTAATTTGCCATATAAAACCTCAAAAGGACTTTTCCAAGCTAGTACATTAGTAGGTAGCTTATTTATAATATGGGTAGCTGTCAAGATGCAATTACCCCATATGAGATTAAGCATATCTGTTGCTGTTAACAGAAATTAGATAATGGAGAGAAGAAGACTTTATTCATTTTGGAATTAAAATGAAGTAAGTAAACAAAGCTAGAGAGAGAATGTTATTTATACTTACAAGTCAATACCAAGAATTAGTTTGGTAATAAAACTAACTCACTAACAAGAAAAAAAGAAAAATGAAAATAAATTACACATACAACTCATAGAAGTAAAAATGAAAGGAAAGATGAGAGGAGAGAATAAAGAGAAGTAAGGAATGAAGAGGAAAATGTGGCATACCTTATTTACAAAATGAAATTTGGTTTTCCTCTTCTAAAGCATTTTCCCACCTTTAAAAAAATTATTTTCTACCCCTTACCAAAACAAACAAAGGAAAATCCCCTAAAAAAAAAAAAAAAACAAAGGAAAATGGAAGGAGGTAAAATTCAATTTTCTAAGAAAATGGTTTTTCACCAAAACAAAAGGAGCATTATACTGTAAGACATTGTTGGTGATTTACGTGGTCATCACGCATCTAGGCTCCGTTTGGTAGGGCGTAAAACATTTTCCCTGAAATGTGTTTTTCTAATTTCCATTGTTTGGTTTGGAGTAAAACATTCAAATGTGAAACTTGGGGTGGAAAACCATTTTCCATCTTATTGAAAACATTTCCTCCCAAAATTAGGAGGAAAATATTTTCCATCATAAGTGAAAGAAAAACATTTTTCCTAACGATTGAAGTATTTGATTTTCTGTCAACCAAACAATGAAAAATACTTAAAATAGAAAATCATTTTACATGTAACCAAACAACTGAATACCTTCATAAAAATGAATTTTCCAATGTAAAAAGTTTTTCATGAAAAACCATTTCAACTGAAAACGTTTTACACCCTACCAAACGGAGCCCTAATGACACAGATTTTGCACGATGGGTTTCTTGGTTGTTGCCATATCAACCTCACGTCATTTGTTATCAACTTATCATTATTATTATACTCCTATATGAAGTAATACTAACGTCTTGAATCAAATTTGTCTATTTCCTGATTAGAACCAGATAATCTTGAAAAAGTTTTTGAGTTCAATTTAATCAAAATCCTTGCAAGAATGTCAAACGCAAAATCAGGGATCATAGTTTATAACCTGTATTCAATACACAAAGTCCGCCCTTTTTCATGCAAAGGGAAGACTTAGTAACGATATAAGATAATTATAGTACTCCATAAGCTAATAAATTTCAACCTTCTAATTTCAAAAACTTGAATGTTAAGCTAAACATTCTACAACGATAGCTGTTTTATACTTATATATTGTTTGCATGTAAGGCTTAGGAGTTAATCTTCTGTTCAAAAGGTTTATTAGGATCATAAGTCAAATAAATAATTTATTACACAAAGCAAAATTGACAAGAGAGAAGTCAAATATTCTCAAAAATACTCCTACAAAAACTTCGGTATGAATTGAGTACCACTAAAAAACATGGACTATTGTCAATCAAACAAGCACAAAACGTAGTTATTAGTTTATAGGGGATTATTGAAGATAAAGTAAATAAATGATGTTGAATTTAGGTGGTATAGGAAAATCTTATTTAGATAATGAAAAGAGGGATCAATATTAGGTCGGAGACTATCATCTTTATTTTTGGTTATTCTCAGAGAGCGCGGTAACGGATAACCATTCTTGTTACCTCCAAATCTAGGGTATATATAAATCCTCCGCCTTACATAATCAATGCCTTGTTACATTTACCAACACGTGCTTTCACCCCTATTTTCTTTATTTTTTCATCTAGCTACTACTCTTTAATATACTGTACTTTTTTTCAGCGAAACTCTTTAATATATTTACATTATTCAGTTCAACAGCCTAATTTAAGATCACTCACTTCAACTATTCTCCAAGGTCTTTTAAAGGCATTTTTTAGGCTTTTTCATTAGTAGTAATATTACCACCATTTATCACCACCCGCCATTTACGCCAAGTTAGTCTTGTATAGGTTTTTTTTTGTGGCAATTTTACGTACTCTTTGTGTGTAGTTGAACTATTCAAGCAGCCATGATAGCTCATTGCCAGTTGCCATCCTCGCACAACAAACCGTGAATCCCTGATGACACGGTTACGTAAAAAGCTAGCCATACTACGTACCATACCTGGACTTTGTTTGGTAAGATATCGGCTATCTACACAAACATCATATAATAATTTCATAACATAAAAGGCCAGCAATCATCACATATATCTACCCATTGTCACACAACCTTGATTTTCACGTACAAATATACTCAAAGACATACACAAATAACAATAACAATAATAACAACCACCTTTACTTGATTCATTCATCTTCAACAATTTTAATTCTTCAACCCCTTTTTGCACTTCCATCGAGTAAGGAGAAAATATTGTTGCAAGAAACTAATCACATGCGCACATGCATGGGAGGAAGTAGTGCCCTTTATATTAGACGTTGTTTTCATAATTATCATCATAACTACATTGTACTCACCTTCATTTGGTCCACGCTTATGGCTTCCTCCTCGTCTTCTACTACCACCACTGCCGCCGTCGCTCCCACGGACCCGTCCAGGGCTGTCCTTATTCGGGTCGACCAGTCGGGTCGGGGTGACTATAAGAAGATACAAGATGCTATTGATGCTGTGCCGTCTGATAATTCTGAGTTCGTTTTCATTTGGGTTAAGGCTGGAACTTATAGGTAACTATTACATTTTTTTCACTAGTATGCATGGATGATTGATTTTTCAATGGTGAATTAAACTTGTGAGGAACTTTATTTCAATTTACTTTATGCTCTTAGTAGTGAATGTTTCACATTGTATGATTCTTTTTCGTTTTATGATTTCTTATATAACTAAATTATAAAACAATGTGTAAGATGTATGAGTTAGAGGGCATGTGGATAAAACCTCCTTACTTTAGAGAGTGTTTAGTTGAAAACTGTTAAAAAATCTTCTTTTTTTTGTTTATTTTATAAAGGGCAGAAAATATTTTTCCCTATGACGAAAATATTTTTTATTATTAAGAAAGGAATGCAACTTTTTTCTTCTTTTTTAATCCTTATTTTTATTTCTTCTTATTAAAATGGTTAGTCCAATCCAAGCACTTCCTTATTAAAATCAAGAGAACACCACAACTTCAAGGAGAATTTCTATCAAAGATGTATATAATTAGACGGAAATATATGTCTTTTAGAAACAAATGGTTTTGATAAATGTTTATAAATTCACACATAAATATATGTCCCATACGTACATGTGACTATTTAATTAAATAAAGTCAATCTACTTAAAAAAAATGCAATTATGTAATTCCTTGATTTTAATGCTTAATTATGTTTTTTTTGTGTTTTATTTCCATGTTATAGAGAAAAGGTTGTTGTTCCAGCTAACAAGCCCTACATAACTCTTAGTGGACATCAAGCAAATGACACCATTATAACATGGGATGATGGTGATCATATATATGATTCCCCTACTGTCTCTGTGTTCGCTTCTCATTTTGTGGGACGATACCTTACATTTGAGGCAAGTTTATTTCTATTATTCTGCAGCAAAATCACAACATAATTGTAGAAAAACTGATTACTTCCTAAAATATGTTCTTTCATTGTATGAATATTACATTATATATATATGCTTGAGAACTAAGAAACTATTATATATTGCATATGGAAGTAAAGCTAGCTTATAGCTTTAAGTCATAACATCTATTCGGCAATTTGTATATCACTTAGGGCTACTTTCTTATTAGTTAAAAATAGTTCATTTTGAAATATTAATAGCACGAAACTAATAAAAAAGTGGATTAGAGGAAGAGGTGTATGGTAGCTAAGTGTAGTACCACCTCGAATTTCAGGGCCTTGTCCTAAAATCGAGCTGCATGCGGGTAGGGATTGACCTTGGACCAATTATCTTATCTAATTTGCATAGCTGATTTTACAATATCATTTATAGTCAAATGTGATATAAAGTTATTGTGGTTCCATCGCCATTATGTTAACAAAAACACCCCTTTAAACTCACGTGATACAATTGTAGCCAATCAAATTTAACTAGTTTTGTTTATTAACCCACGTTCGTTCTAAGATATCTCAAGCATGATCACAAGTGTGGATGACTTTACGTGTTGGAAATGCATGCACGTGCGCAGAATACATATGGAACAAGAGGGAAGGGAGTTGCTTTAAGAGTGGCAGGGGATAGAGCTGCGTTTTATGGCTGTAGGATGCTCTCGTACCAGGACACGCTCCTCGATGATGTTGGAAGACATTATTATAAAAATTGTTACATTGAAGGAGCCACTGATTTCATATGTGGCAATGCTGCTTCTCTCTTTGAGGTAATAACTAACTCTTTCCCACTTCAATATTGATGCATGTCATTTACTTTAGTTGATAAAGACTCATAAAGGTGGTATTGAGAAGCTGAGATCAAATCTTGTCTAAATTCTTATAATTTGACACTAATACACTGATCTTGTTAAAATTAATTTCACTACCTAAGTATTGGCTAAGATATATATAACCAAGCTTATTCATCACCTTAAAGGTTGTATTCAGGAAAAATTTATGTACTAGATTTCAGTCTAATGAAAAAGAGCTTGATTATAACTCAATATATATTGACTAGCCGGGAATGCTATCACTTGTGTGAATAAGGGGGGAAGGAGATACTTTCCCCCTAGTCCATGTACCCTCACTTAGCTTAGTCACTTGGTAATTAAGAATCGTACCTTAGATCTTAAAGATTGAGGTTGCAATTACCTTATCAAGTGAGACGATAAACCTTACCTTTTTGTTGTTATTACATGTAAATACACAAGTATGTAACAATTAGTATATATGTTTCCTCTCAGAAATGTCATGTACATTCGGTGGTTGAAGTTGGAAGTGCAGCAATTACCGCCCAAAAGAGGGAGACACCATGGGAACATACTGGCTTTATCTTCTTGGGATGCAAAATCACAGGCAAAGGGGTCGGAACAGCGTTACTCGGAAGGCCATGGGGTACGCATTCGAGGGTGATTTACACACTATCTTTTTTGTCTGGTGTTATATCTCCTCAGGGATGGGATAATTGGGGCGACTCTAAAAAGAGAGGTATGCAACATACTCCTAATACAAGATATTTTATTTTATTCATTTATAAAAATTTATTAATATACTTACAAATTACAAGTTATTAATAGAAGAAAAACAAACCAACAGGCAACAGGACCTAAGTAACTAGACTTTTAAGCATGTTAAGGCTAATATAACAAGTTTAAATGTAAATCATCTTCTTCTATGCTTTTTTATATTATGTGGGTATAGACAAATTAATAAATAAATATTGGTTAAGGATGTATTCCCACAGTTCGAACAATAGTTATTTTTGAGGTCAATTGTTCAAATTTTGGCTATAAAGTCGTATCTTCATACATCATGTTTTACCTATAATACGTGATACAAATTGTTTAGTAAGCTCTTTTTAATTCTAAGAGTATATACTTCCATAATATTTCTTAAAATAAGTATTTTTTTGTATAATTTCATAATGAATTAAGTTTAGGTTCTTGATTATGTAAGGGTAAATGTAAATATTAATTCCGAATAGAAACCAACAAATTTGAGCTTTTGATCATTCATGTATTACTCTGAACCTCAGTTACTTATATTCATCTCAAAATAACCAATTTTAGGAAAAATGAGTTTTGATAAGTTTACGAAGTTTATAAAATGATTATTTATCTTTGTTAAACAATTAGGATCGGAGGGAGTAGGTTCCAATAAATTCAATTGAGTACATTTCTAGTATTAAAAAAAAAGGTTAATGTTAGTCACTCGTACATTAAAAAAAAAGTCACCCTTAAAATATAAAGGTCACTTCTAAATTAGTGTAAGACAATTTTGTTGTAGATGGACTATATGCTACATTAGCTTTAATAATCATAATGAAGTGTTTCTTTGTTATACTGATGTAGTACTGTGGTATATGGAGAGTACAAATGCTATGGACCAGGGGCCAATAGAGCAAAGAGGGTTAGTTGGTCAAAAGGCCTCACAAGTGAAGAAGCTGCACCATTCTTGAGCAAGGACATGATTGGTGGAAGAGGATGGCTAAGACCTGCACCAACCAAATTCAAGAAGGGCTTCTCTACTAACTCTTGAAGTGATTTAATGGGGGAAACTGATTTATTCGGATTTTAATTTAAAATGATATATATGTTTTTTTGTGTAGATATGAAAATTATTGTATAATTTATTTCCATTGATTATTAAATTTTAAGTACTTATAATAAATGAAATTTGTATTTGTTTTTTTTTCCTTTTGCAAATTTCGATCTTTTCATTTCCTTCGTATTTCCATTATTTTTAATTTCAATTGCATATATAGTTTCTTTTGGGAGAACTTGTATATGTAGCTAGTACTAATAAAGTAGCTAACCCCATACTGATGATTTCTCATAAAAGATATACATATATTTACTTTTTTATGTTGTTTAAAAATTCAAATTTTCACTATCCATATAGTAAGATATATAAAAGTTAATATTATTGCTAAACAAACTAATACTTTGATCTTGTTTTTACTTTTAAAACTAGTACTTAGACCCGGACGATTCCTGGGGTTTTTATAAGAGGAAAATTGTCACGTTACATTCTATATTTAATGTTCTATATTTTATAATTATTGAAAAAGATTGTTAGAGTTTTGGATAAAAAAGAGATAGAGTTTGATTTCAATAAAACTAGTCTTATATGCACGCGATGCGTGCGGCGAATTGGTTTCAACATTAACGTATTGGATTATATAAGTAGGCTTATTCCTGTTTGAAAAAAAATTAAGGCATATCATATTATTTAAAAATATTTAAAAAATAAAAATCTCAATACAAATGACTTAAGTTTTGAATATGATGAACATATGAAATAATAATAATCTACGACATTGTTTATGAAAATCTCTAATCAGTTTGGATTCTCTTGTATAACCACATGCATTCTTCAGCTCAATCAACTTTTAACACATAATTAACGGTGTAAGAATGCGTTGGATTGAAGTTTCCAATAGGGATGCAACACAAACACAAAAAGTTGACTTTCCAATGTTGTTAATTTATTTTCCAAGTCCATACGGCCTTGAGGCTGCAATAAAAATTAAGGCATAATATGTATTATTACTATGGATATTATTTGCATGAAACGATAAAATGAAACACTTACTATTAAGTAAAACCTTTTGTAGCAATGTTTTGATGTCAGCAACCGACTGTTTCAATAAGAATTGTGCTTGGTCATTCATTGAAGTGATTTTTAAAGAGCCACTTTTGTCTACTAAAATGTGTGAAGGTTTAACCTCGAAAATAAAGAATAACTCTAAGTTACTCAAGAGTATATTGTTAGTATGCATAAAATAATAACATTGTAGTATCTGGAAACACAAAGACTTTAGAGACATTATTTACAAAATTAAAACTTTCGGTTGGCATATGATAACTTGTTTATTAATCATTGGAAACTAACTAAAAAAATTCAGATTTTAAAATTAAAACTTATCTTTGATTGTTTAAAGTTATTGAATTTTGATGGGGATTAAGGGCCTATTTAGATTTACTGAAAATAACTGAACTGAACTGAACTGATTGGAGCTGAACTGAACTGAACTGAACTGAACTGAATTGAATTGAATTGAATTGAATTGAGTTTAATAAATATATATAAATAATATTTAAACAATAATAATATGAATATTAAATAATAATTATGATGATATGTAATAATAATGAATAATAATAATTGTATTTTGGATATTTTTAAATGATAATTACAAATAAATAATATTAATAATTATAAATTAATGATGATTAATGATTATAATGATAATTAATAACAATTATTTTATAGTCTTTGTATTAATATATTAATACCTGATGATGATTATATATAACAATAATATCTAAGAATTAAATTAATATTACAATTTTAATAATTAGATTTAATTACATATTAATATTTAGTAATAAAATAATGATTGGGTCGGACCGTGCAAAATTACATCATAAACCGTTTTGATATAATTTGATTGGATTATGGGCTGAAAACGCGGGTTTATTTATGCTTTTAGCCTAAACCATGTTCCTCCCTAATGATAATAGTATTAATAATGAATAAAGCTATAATAAACAAAATAATATACAGATAATAATAATAATACTTAATACTCCCTCCGTTCCCATTTGATGTTCCCATTTTCCTTTTTGGGATGTTTCTAAAAGTTCTTCTCACTTTGAATCTTTTCCATTTTAAGAACTTTTGTTTTTCCATCTTACCCTTCAACAACCAAATATTTACTATACTTTTTTACTTTTTGTCTTACACATGGGCCCACTTTAGAATCTTTTATTTCTCAATCACTCACTTTTCTTTCTCTCTCTTACTTTTTCAAAAACAAAAAGTAGCAAAATACACTTTATATAATATAAAATTAGAAATATTCTCATCCACCTCACTTTGCATTGGTTTTCCCCCATATTCCAAATGGGAACATCAAATGGGAACGGAGGGAGTAATAATGATATAAAAATAAATATATAATAATAATATAATAATAATAATAATAAGAGCAATTAGTAAAATAAATTAGACCAACATAATAATATTTAGCAAAATGGTTATAAAAGAATGGAGCTAAACTAAACTGAACTGATTGGAGCTGAACTGAACTGAACTGAACTGAACTAAACTAAACTGAACTGAACTGAACTAAACTAAACTGAACTGAACTGATATTAAGCTGAAATGAACAGGCCCTAACTGAATTTAATGTGTTGAAAACTTGGAAGAATATAGTGAATTGTTTTTGTTATCTTGGCAAAGAAAAATGTCAAATATTTTTCGATTCTGTTAGCAATATTAGGATTTTTTATGAGCCCATTTTTATTTCCAAAATAAATTACTAAGGTTTGTTTTAAAACCCACATCTCATGCAAGGCAGTGAAGATTTTCTTATTGCTTCATACTACTGAGGTGTAATTTCTGATTTAAGAGAATTTGATTATTAATTGCTTTTGATTTTCCCATATTGATACTCTAAATATTAGGTTCTTCTAGCTCCAAGATTTGATATGAAAACACAAAGACTTTAGAGACATTATTTACATTATAACTTTCGGCTGACTTATGATGATTTGTTTATTGATCATGGAAATTATTTTTGTTAAACTACTACTCAATAAAATTACAGGAACTTTATGTATTTAGTAAACACATGAAATAAAGTAATTATGTAAGAATTTAAGCAAAATAGGGTTCAATTTACCTGAATCGTGTTTGCTCGTTAGTGTCATTTTTGCTCCAGTCGGTTTGTCGATATGATATTGGATAGTAAAGTGTTTGACAAAGGATCCCTACATTAAATTATGAAAGTACTATCTCTGTTATGATCATAAATAAAACAGAAACTCAATTCTATCTCTGTTATGGACAAATTTTTTTGTGTGGTGGTAGTGGTGTTAAGTTGGTTAAAGTATTTTTTTCTTTTTGTATTTTTGGTGTCCCCCTAGTGTTCCTTTATATAATAGAGATACTACTTCCACCGTCCCATAATACAAGTCTCCTTTTCTTTTTGGAAGTCAAACTTTGAAATTTATTATAGAATAGTGCAAATCAACTATGCAACTCAAAAAATTATAAACTTTATACCTCGAGATTCAACTCAAAAGATTCTTCAATAAGACCCATTTGTGTATACTTGCTTTATTATTATGTCATGGTATTTATTACTGGACATCCTCTTTGGCGGGTAATTTAAACATGCACATTACTCATCTTAAAAAGTAGGTGTCTATAAATAAGGTATCTAAATCGTAAATTCAGGTAAATAAAGAGTATTTTTTTGACAAATAGTTGAGAAATTAAATGAGGCCATGATCCAATCCCGAAATTAGGTACCTGTAAATCGGATTCAGATTTTTACCGAATCTAATCACATGGTACCAAGTTATGCATATTATTTTAGGCATGTAGTTGAAAAAAACAGGTTATGACCAAACACAATTAGATACTCTTAAATCAAAGACCAACTTTTACCCGATTAAATGCCCACTATTGACCCATTAGATGCTCCCACTAACTTTAACTTTACCTCATTACAATACTCTATTGTGATTTTACATTTTTACGACAAAAAAAGAACATACTTCCTCCGTTTTTTTATACTTGCTTCATTGAACATGTGCACAAGAATTAAGGAGATAAGAGAGATAGAGGGGGGATGAAATCCATGTGATTGGAGAGAGGTAGAGAAGAGGTATTTCTATAAAAGGAAATGATGTAAGTAAAATAAAGTGGAGAAAGTATATAACTAAAAAGACGATGAAAGCTGAAGATTTTTAACATGAAAATTTAATTTCTATAAAATTATGGAATTCATTTAACTATTACAGCTAACTAGTGCATCGCACATACTTATGGCTAGTATATGACTCTGTTCTTTTCACTTTATTTTTTGCTTATATGAACATATTCAACCTTATTTTACCTTATTCGATCTTATTCAACCTTATTTTATAAGCAGTGAAAATAAGTTGAGAAGAATGGACCTACTTCTTCCTTCCAACTATTTGCAGCTATACTGGCCCGGTTTGGTAGAGAGCGGTTTGGGCACAAATTTCCTAGTCAAAATCCTCTTACCAACTTGTTTGGTAAACAACATAATCTTTAGTTAATCAATATACAAATCCTCTCAATTGAAAATGCTCTAATAACAGCTTTTTACTTAGAGGATTTGGGATGTAAATTGTAAATGACTATTCTACCATCATAGTACACATTACAATTACAATTGTTATATATATAGTATATAATTCTCAAATATAATACAAATCACATAAAATAAATAAGGAGTAGCTAAGGTAATTTAATCAAGCATATATATATTTTTTTGGTTCATAACCTTGTGTAAATTAGAAAAAAAAATCTTTTGTATTACTAATAATTGATTTGAACTTTTTTCTTAATACGAAGAAAGGAAAATATGCATATATGTATTCAACTAAAAGGTCTTATGGTAATTACCAAAATGTGTTGGATTAATTTACGATTCTTAACAATAATTGGCAATAAGAAAATGTTACTATTAAGTAATACTAGCATATAACCCATGTCCTTATATGTCATTTTGCCGGATCAGCTATCAACTATCGGTTTATCTTCTCAAACACTTGTATAAAAACAGTTAATGAAAACAGTTGATTAAATCAACTAATTTTACCAACTAGTCAAACCAATTAACTTATCCGCTAGCTGATGAGCAACCGGCCATTAACAATTTGCGAAAGACTTGTGTGGACCTGGTCCACGTTAACTTTAGTGTGGACCGGCCACTTATCACTTAGCCACTGCACTCGCCAGAGACATGCCCTTGCTCGCCGTCGACCGGTCTGCCACCTGCCACAAAACAGTGGACTAGAAGAAGAGTTGAAGCATAGATGCTGCTTTCCAACCACGACAAGCCAGAGCACAACAACCACATTTCTCGCCGCGAAGCTGGGCGGAGACAGAACGATTATGGCCGGAAAACGACGACTTCCCAGTGCATCCAATTGCATCGTCACCGTCGCCCGAAAACGAGCCAAGATGTCCATTTATGGGTTAAATTTTTGAACTAATTTTGAAAATGTGAAAATGTATGGGTTAAATTCGAACAATTTGAGCAAAAAATAGGCGAATTCAAGCATAAAATCTCTTCCTTTATGTTTCAATTTCATGAATTCAAATGCTTTTTACGAATTGGAATGTTAAATCCCCATTTAACACCCAATCAAATCGAATCGGGGAAAAATTTAGGGTTTTATTTTGATAATAAAACCTTAACTTTTCATTCATAACACTTAAGTTTTGATTACAAAACCTTAACTTTTGATTGTTAAACCTTAACTTTTAAATACAAAATGTTAACTTTTGCTAAAAAAACCTTAACTTTTCATTCATAACACTTAACTTTTGCTTATAAAACCTTAACTTTTAATTAAAAAATCTTAACTTTTGCTAAAAAAACCTAAAATTTTGAGACATAACCCTAATCTACAATAAATTTAGTATAGAACGGGTTCATATTAGACTTGCATAACAATCTATATATATATTAAAAAGCGTAAGCAAGCGTTGCTATCCACCGCGTGTCACTATTAAAAAAATATCAATGTGAATATTCGAACCCCCAACCTCATGTATGAAATGAATAGCTCCAACCACTATGCCACCATATTATTATTGATGTTTCTATCAACAATAACGATGGTATATAAATGAAAACCAAGAGTTAAGTTGTCTAAATGAGATGACTTATATTTTTTTAAATGATATTTTACAAACTAGATTACATTAGTTATCGCTAACTAATAACCCGAGCATCATCGAAGACTAATAGTAGTTTCTGGTACAAACCCCTCACTTCAGCTGGTTCACTTTGCCGCCCCCCTAAAACCCTTCTCTTTTCTACCAAAATCGAACGCTCTTCCTCCTTTACCTTCACACTTTCACAGAGGTGTGAGGCTCCTTACTGGGGCGTTTGATTACTAGAGTCGCTGCCGCTGCCGCCAACCTAAGTTTATGGTGGTTTTTACTTATAATTTAATTGTTAATTCTGCTCTTTAAGTTGTTTTATATGGTTTCTAAGTAATACTTAATTGGTTTTGATTTTTCAGAAAATGGGGAAACGTGGGAAGAATCCAATGAAAGCTCCTAAGCATTCCAAGAAAATTAAGTTGCATAAAAAAGATGTAGACTTTGATAATGTGGACGATGAAATTGATGCTTGTAATTTTCTTCTTCTTCTTATTATGATAATTGTATTAATTTATGCAGTATATTAGTGCCCTAATTTTATGATGGTGTTTTGTGAAAATTGCAGTTCACAAGAATAGGGATATTATTCCTTTGGATATAAATGATGATACTGTTGGTTCGGATGAGGATGATGATGAATTGCCTGTTTTTGATTATGAGGTGTGTTTTTAATTTTTGATGATTTATTCCAATTTAGTTTTTTCCCAAAGGAATGAACTGTTATTTGGTTGCTGATGCTTTTGTTAAGTTTGAATGTAGAAGGAGAGTTTACTCGCTCCCTCGTGTTTGCATTTATCATACCCGAGGGTCCGGTCTTTTCAATTTATTTTCGGTATTAAGGACTAATAAGGTCTAATAATGTCGAATAATATTGAATTAGGTCTAATGAGTTTTCTTCTAATAAGGTCGAATAAGGTGAGATAAGTCCAAATAAGTTTAGATTAACTAAAATAAGTTGAAAAGAACATAGTCTGAGTCTTGCTTGGATTTTTTCTCTAATGCATCTCAATGCTTTATTCTAGGGCATTAATGGGGATGATGATGATGATGATGATGAAGACGAGGATGAGGAGGATGAGGATGATGATGACAACCTGAAAGGCCTTGCTGCAAAAAGTAAGATGAATTGATAATTTTGTATTTGATCATTTGGTCCTATGTAAAACAGGAAGTTTGACGAAAGGGCGAAAGGCTCTTTGTGTAGAAATGAAGTTATGACATCCTTTTTTGGATGTTGGAATTGTTGTAAATGTGATGAATGAGTTTTAACTGGTAATGTGTTTATGTGATTTACACAAGTGAATGTTTTAGTGGCTCTTCTACTATTTCTCGATATTTGCGCGTCACGAGCACAGTTTTGTTGGAGAAGTGGTATCTGCTTATTGTGTAACATTAAAGTTCTGCTATGTGTTGTGCAGTGAATGCCACTCTCTTTTTCCTCAAATTTTTTTATGTCCGTGTATCTTATTGGATCAGCGTCTTGCGCGTATTAATTTCATTGTCACACTCCCGTACAGACATTTTACTTGAGAGTGTTTGTAGCTTCATCTTCTATTTTGTTGTTGTTGTATAAAAGATGCATTTCCAGGCCATACCAACTCGTCCAGTTCGAAAATCAGGATGCAACAGGGATTACTATAAAAATTTGAGATATTGATGTATTATCTTTATGTGCTAGTGGTGCTTTAATATGTATTCTAAGAAAGGTGTTTTTTTGGTACTTACCTTGTAGTGTTAACCATTGCACATGTATATGCTCCATATTGCTCATGGCTCCATGCTTCATTCTTCTCTGTTACCTCGGTAACCTATGTTTGGTGTCATATTTGACTAAATGATATCTGGTGGATTATTCTCAGTTGTGAGGCAGCAGAAATATTTAAGGGGAAAGATTGGTGGTGTTGATGATGAAGTGGATGATGACACGGAGGAGGATGAGAAGAAACCAAAGGTGTGGTCCAGGGCAAAGGGTGTTTATTATGGTGCGGAGAATAAGGATTATGAGGTAACATGTTAACAAGTTATTTTTTCATATCTTGGGTATTGTATTATGAGATAGGGGAACTGCAGAATGATTATGAAGAGTCAATGTTCTTAGTCCATGGGCGGTTTATGAAACTTACTGATCACACATGTGATCATATCTCACAGTTACAATCAAGCGACGAGGATACCCCTGCAGAGGAAGAGGAAGAGGTAATAAAATTGCAGAAGGAAAGAGCAGAATCTTTAAGGGCTGAAGATTTTGGACTTCTGAGTGATGAGCAAGATGAAAGTGATGAAGAGCCGACTCTTGAGGTGAGTTATCAGATATAGCCCTATAAATTCTATAACCTTCTATCTCACCTTTCAATTATTATGATTGCTTTCCTTATGGGGAGAAGTTTTTCTTTGTTATTTCAACCAATGCTCTGGAGTGTTGTGTGCCCGTTTTGATTTTCAATGATGGATGACCTGAAATCGTTGACTTGGAAGGTGTAATATGTCTTGGCTTTTCTTGGTTTATGATTCATACTATTGATGGTAATAGGAAATGATGGTCAAAGGGAGGCCTAAGTCAAAAATTTCAAGTGATAAAGAAGCTGAAGTTGATGCTGTCCCAATGTATGAAGAGGTGAAGAAAGATTTGAGTGCATTATCAAGGGATGAACAAATGGATGTTGTGTATAGGTGAGTGTCTTATTGAGTTATGACTCTTATGAGTTTGTCGAATCTTGAACTTGTGTGGTAGTGTCACCTCTCTAGTCTGTCGTACACATTTACTTCCCCTGTTTCATAGTTCATGAAACACTTACTATTTTCGGTCCCCAACACACTACTTTGACCATTGACATCAATAATTATGTAAAAGCAAAAATTATAAAAAATTGAATTTTAAAACCCGCAAATTGGGATGAATAAAACAAGATCCCATTAAACTTTAATTTTTCTCTTCAACGGTGACAAGTCCTGACCAAAGTTTAAGTTTATAAACTTTGATCAGCAAATAGTAATATGGAACAGTGAGTATTATTTACGGATAAACTTTCTTGCAGCTTATAACTACTCTATGTCCCGTATCAAAATTTTACCTTTTTCTTTTTATTTATCCCCTGCTATAGTTTTTCCACGTACATTTTGACAAAGGCCCTCCTAATAACATAGAAACATATTTTTCAACCCCAATAAAAAGTTAGGGTCACACAATCTCTCAAAAAAGAAACCCACCACTAATTCCGGTGCTATTTTTTCAGTAAAATCCTTGCCACCAACTCTTGTCTCATCTACGTTCTGAAAATAACAATTAAATATCAACGAGTGTGTCCATGGAAAAGAGTAATTTGCAATAACAAAGCTAGTCCAAGGGGTGTGTTCATGTTATGGATGACTTTGATGCACAAGCTTTAGACTTCTGTTCGGTTCATTAAATGGCATACTCCTTATAGCCTTCGTAGTACTCTTCAACACTGAATTGAGATTTGTAATCTCTTTATTGGGTGCTCTTAATCTGCCTCTGTTGGGACTTAATGCGCAAAGATGTTGTTACCACAAACTTTTTGGTACTTTAGCAGTTGAAGTGCAGCATGGTCAAAAGATGGCTAAGCTTAAGAGTGACAGAATTACACTATCTATTAGGTTATTTGCTGAATTAATTTATAGAATTTGGTTTAGAAGGAATCTTAGATTTTTGGGCGAGACTCTTGAAGTAGTGATATGCTGTCTACAGAAATTTTGTATAGAGTTGCTAGTAGAGCACTTGCTAGCATTTAGGCGCACCCAAGCTCTGTTTGGTAGTGTGTAAAATATTTTCAACTGAAAATGGTTTTACATGGAAAACATTTTACAATGAAAAACTCATTTCCATGAAACTTTTCCTTTGTTTGGTTGGATGAAAAATGGTTTTCTATTGTAAGCATTTTTCTTTGTTTGGTTGGATGGAAAATCAACACTCGTATTGAATCTTCCAATTGATACTCTTTATTGCACAATGTTATCACTTTTTTTTTTGCATTACTAACCCAAATTATTATGGGGAGACAAAAATGCTGTTTCACAAAGAATATTACATTTGCATAGTAAATTATATTCGCAAAAGTTCACTTTGACCATCGTTTATGATTTATATCTAAGGAAAAATATAGTCAGGTGGGATCTTTTTAAATTCGTTTTTATATGTATTTAATTAATATTTACTTTTTATAATTTTTATTAACGCTCAAAAGTTTGCATTGGCATGCTTGAAAGCAAGAAGTGTAACATTTTATGTGAAGCAGATGGAATATTATTTTTTATTTAAAGCAAATTGATAAAAATAATTTTAAAAAAAACAAATACTCATTTTTACAATTTCATCTTTACTCATCTCAACCATGAACTGGGCTTCCCAAATTTCACCTCCGTCAACTTTCATCTTCACAAATCAACCAAACCTAGGGTCTTTGATTCTCTTATCCTCAATCAATCAGTCACGGGTTCCATGATTGAAATAACAATTTTCCGATCAGAGAACCGAGAATTGGTTCAATAAAAAGAAATAGCGATGCATATTTTATTTAGATCTAGAAAGTCGTTGTCAAAATTAGGGTTCTTGATTTAAGAAAGTTATAGTTTCATTAAAGATTACTTATAGTAGACCATGATGATGATACAAAAAAGAATTATTGAGTGCGCTCCCCCATTTGAGATTGGCGGTCTCTACCTCATAGATATATGACGATCTTGTTTGCGATTGATGAATACTCATTTGTTGAGATTATTTGCTCGCGAGAAAGTTTGATGAGAGTGAAAAGAAGTATGGATGAGTGAGATGGAAAATGTTTTACTCCTAATCGTCGAGTAAAATGTGTTCAACACCGGTGTAATATCCTTTTAAACCTAATATTTTCAGCTTAAATTTTCGGCCGAAACAAACAATGTAAGTTGGGGAAAATAGTTTGCACGGGAAAGCTTTTACTCCTGGTGACCTTATTCCGGCTGTAGAGGGAGAGTTAGCCTCAATCATTCTTGCTAGAAGGCGGGCCATGGTTAATAATGATGCATAAGCTGATGAGGGTATGCTCGAGGAGGCTTTAAGGCTGTGTCTTATTGATTACTGTTTTGACGCATCTTTTTTTTTTTAAAACAAATGATGACCAAGTAACAATTTATCACTTAAATGAAGTGTAAAAATTGATGTAGAAATGAGGGAGTTTTTTTTTTTAAAAAATTTCGAAGTTTTGCTTGCATTAGTCCGAATTTAATAAATTAATGATATCACATATCAGTCTATAAAATTGTGCTTGCATGAAACTTTTGGCTGCTTATATTATGCTTTGGTCAGTAGCCTAATATTCGCAGTTGTAATGAAATACTATCAAGGTTGTATCTTCATTGCTTGAGGCAGAACTGACAAGTCTTGGCTCTTTGAGGAAATAAAAGTCGTGAACTTAAAATAGGGAAAAATCCTGAGGTACCCCGTGGTTAGGGCTAATTCCTTGGGTAGCCTGATGGTATTTGAGCTAGCTGAAATGCCACCAGAGTCACTATCTATGGCTTAAATACCCTTATTACTAACGCCGTTAACTTTTCTGTTAACTTTCTCAATTTTATTTCAATTTAAAAACCCCCACCCACTTTCTCTCCTCCCCCCACTCTCCCTCCTCCCCCTTACCGTGAACCAGCCCTCCCCCCACCCCCTGCTCACACTTCCTCCTAGCCTGAAACCACCGGCCCACCCTCCCCACCCGCAACCCTTACCTAAACCACCGCCCCACCCTCCCCACCCGCAACCCTACCCTAAACCACCGCCCCACCCTCGCCTGAACCGTCGACCCACCCCACGTTATACTTCGGTTCTCATCTCCGCCGTCCCCCTGCCCACCCTTGCCCCTTCCCTAAAACCGCCGGCCTCACCCTTCGCCCTTCCCCGACGACGTATTACGAAGAGGAGAGAGAGAACGATGGTGAGGTGGTCGACTTCGCCCAAGAGAGAAAGACTTGTGGTGGTGGTTGGGATTTTGCTTCTCGAAGCCGTCTGTGCGGAGTGGTCGACTAAGTGTCGCCGTCTGCGTTGGGTGGTCGACTTTACGCACCCGTTTGGGTGGGGTGGTCGACGGGCATGGTGGTGTTGTTCTGCGGGGGAGGGTGGGGTGGGAGAGAGGGTGGGTGGTGGGGAGGATAGAGAGTGGGAGGGGTGTGGGGTTTGAATTTTTTTCTTCTTTTAGAAAAGTAAAGTTTAATTTAAAAGCCTTAACGGAATCTAACGTCCGTTAGCAGTAAGGGCATCTTAGCTACGAATAGTGACTCTGGTGGCATTTCAGCTAGCTCAAATATCAGGAGGGTACCCGAGGAATTAGCCCTTACCACGGGGGTACCTCAGGAAATTTTCCTAATTTATATATTGACAGTAGATATAAATTGCTTTATGATTTTTAGTTATGATTAGTTGTCAAGATCATGGGTTTGAGGTAAGGCTTTATGATGGTATGGTGTTGCTTTTAAGAAAGTTTTTCACACTGGTCTTATCTGTTCTAAATTTAATGCACGTCAATATTGGATATGTTCAAGGGTAGGAAAATACTAATTTCTGGGATCTAAAGCGTAGACTATGTATGTTCTACTGAATAGTGTGTCAACAATTACTGTTTCAGCTAACATGGGACTGAGTTTTTATTTTTCAATTTTTTTTGTTGTTGTTAGATTTTCTGCTTTGATGGAAGCACTTAGTCCTGGTGCAAATGCTGATATTCAAATGGCTTTGATTTCACTAATACACTATGTTTTTATATGCTTTTGACTGATTCATATTCACCCGATTTTTATCGTGGTTGCTTTGTTTCCTGCTGCAGTTCTGCTCCCGAATTAGTTGGACTGCTAGATGAGTTGAACGATGCCGCTAAGCAGCTTGAGACCCATGTCAATCCCCTCCTTTCTAAGGTATTTACAAGTCTCTATAAATAGACGCACACACATATATAGTGCTCTACGTAATCAATATATACGTGATATTCTCGTGTTTAATTTGTGATACATTTTGCCTCTGTACTTGTAAGATTCATCTGAGTTGGGTTGGCATGTAGTGCACTCGATAATTAAGCAATAAAAATGAATGTGTTGCTTGTATGTTCCTGTTGTAGTATATGCTCAAACATAACAACCGTTGGTATGTTAGCATGTGATTTCACTAGTGCTCAGTTGAGGGCAAACCTTTTACATTGACTGATGAGTCCTTCTTTGTAGTTTTTGAATATGTCATTCAGCATGCTCCTACCCTCCTTGTTTCTCTGTGTAGGTTGGAAAGGGGGAGAATGCTAAGAAAAACGGAATGCATTATTTGGAGGTGAAACAGCTCTTGCTGCTCGCTTATTGCCAAGCTATTACTTTTTATTTGCTTCTGAAATCTGAAGGACATCCAGTTCGTGACCATCCAGTTATAAATCGCCTTGTGGAGATCAAGAGCTTGTTGGATAAGGTTTCTTATCTTTACTGTACAGTTTTGCATCTCTTCACAATACGGAGTAGTGCATAATCAGCTGTTTAATTAGCTGGCGTATTTTCTTTGGCACTTGCCAGAAAAGAAAAAGAGGTAGATCATTTGCATTGTTAACATGAGAATTAAAGATGATGTAAATGCTATTCAGAGGTTAGATTCTCTCCCAAATATGCTAAACCTAAATGAAACACCCCTTAATATTTTTCGTGCCCCTTTCTCTTACTGATCTCCTCTCTTGATAGAGTGAATTCCCTTGCTCTCCCTCCAAGCAAGTCTATCTATATTTCAATATTACCCCCTCCCTATACCAATGCATGACATAGTCTATCTTGTGGGGTGTGCTTGTGCAATATGTTTAGCAGTAATTTGTTGAGGTGTCATATTCTTCAGGATAGCTTAGGACTGAGAATGGTGTTGACATGGTTTACCCACCACCCAAAGTCCAAGATCCCACCTTGCTGGGATTTATATGGGGTTGTCAATTTTGTTGTGTCATCAAATCTTAACATCCATTTTTGGAAATAGTTACTTGCATCTTTTGCGTGCTGGCTCAGTCTGTAGAACATTTGTGAGGCCTTTCCCAAATTATCTCGATCCTTTCAGAGCTGTCCCTCTTCTTTTTTTTAGTGTTTCTTTAATTTTGGTTTATAAGAATTATAACCCTCGCTTCTTATGTCTAAATCACATTAGCTTTAGGTTTTCTTCATTATCTTCGACATGTTGACCCGTGCCGTGTTTCTTCCTTCGATCGTGTCTGCCTTTGGTTGCTCATATTATTTGGTTTTGGCTGTCTTCTGTTTGGCTCTCACGTTTGTAGCCTTCTTATTCTGGTGGCTTAGTTCTTCCCAGTTCTTTTGTTAAGTGAAGCCTCCTTGAACTTCCATATTTAACATTTTACCCAATTTAGACCATTCACCATTTTGTACTCCATTGACTTGCTCGTCTCCTCCCCAATATATGTGTATGTACTCAAACGATTCTTCAAAATTTGGCTGTTTGGCAATAATCTTGACAAATATATTGATCTCTTTGTTTGCTTTTTTTTTGTTGCCTCGAGTTACGGCATCATGTCTTTAGTTTGCGACTGGACATTTTTGAAAATCTTTTATATTTCCCCATCATCTTTTTTCATTTTTAATGTTCTGTTGCTAGCTTTTGTTAGTTCCGTCTTTGTTCATGTTTGAAATTCTCATTTTCGCAACCTCTTGGTTTTGATAGATGAAAGAACTTGATGGGCATATCCCAGACGGACTTGAGAGTGTATTGGTCAAAAAAAGTGATGTTGCAATCACTAAGAAGCCTGCCATGAAAGAGCGCGTGTTATCCTCTGATCTTTTTGCTAAACTTAACGAACTCACTGGATCAGCTGAGAAAATAGAAGCAGTTAAGGTGATTGTTATCTCATACTTGGTTCGTCACAATGATTGATTTATTTCTTTTCCGAGCTTGAGCTCTGAGATTCATACTGTAAATGCAGTCACGGAAAGCAGCTAAACTAGTTCAATTGCAGCCTGTGGAGCAGAATGAGAAAAAGCGGAGGATGGATAAACACCAGGTAAGAATATTTTCTTTGCAATCTCTTTCGGCGGTGTACTACGTAGCTGTATTTCTCTTTCACAAGCCAAGGGTTGTGATGTAAAACAATTATGTGGCAGGATCAACCAGTGAGCTCAGAGAGTGTGAAAATGTTGCAATACAGAGCAGCACTCGAGGAAAAATTGAAGCAGAAAGCTGGTTCTGCTGCATCAAAAACTGACAATACCAAGAAACAGAAAATAAAAAAGCTTGCTGGGTATATTCTGTTTCGTTACTAACGCATACTATTTGTTTATCGGATGTACCTTCTTTTATTTTTATATTAAAGTTTTGATATGGGTTGGCTGGTAAAATGTAACAGAAAGCTTGAAACAACTGATGATTTTGATGATGATGCCATGGATTTGGAGGGGACCACTCATGGCATTAGGCGTCCCTCTAATATATCCAGTAAACTCTCCCAAATTGTTCCTGCGAAGGGTAAAAAGGTATACGATTCTTTTACCTTCTGGATCTTCTTCCATGTCGATATTATATAATGACGATTGGTATTTGTTGGGTTTGAACGTTTTGTAGCAGCATTCTTGTACACTGATTATTCTAATAGATATGAATGTGTCAGACCTTGGGAAACATATTTTGGCAGTTCTGGTTGCCTTGGGATTCTGAGCCTGATCCATTCACCAAAATAGTTGTTGATCTACGGCATACTCCTTGCGTCCCTTTAAGTAGCTATGGCAGTAGTCCTTTGTCCCTTCGACTTTCAAAGTATCGAAGAGGGAAGGATTCTAATTGGTGGACACAGTCCATAAAATGAAATGTGCAATGTAATTTTGACAAACCTGAAAGTGAAACTGGAAAGGCTTTGGGGACTGAGGGAGTATTTTGCTCATAGCTGTTTTCCATTGTTACTCGAAGCATTAAAGCAACATGCCTAAGAGTAGTGATAGAAAATGACAAGTATTCTGACATTTCATAATATGAGAAGAACCCTTGCTTGTTTGTCATGATTATCTGGCCAATTTATTTGGTACACCTTGGAATCCCTAGAGCTACGTTCACCCAAGACACGAACTCATTAATTAATACATTTATATTCAGTGGGCCGCGCAAGAGAAAAAAGAATAAAATAATGAGATTGAGGTGTACATTATAGTTCTCGATTATCAGATCCATTACCACATCCCAACCATAGTAAAATCATCGCTCCTGTATCTCTGGGAACCGTCGGCTGAGTGGTGTCTTTCTGTTAGTGCTATAGCTTTCTGGTTTAGGTTCAGGACTTTTTTCTGTAAGTTGACATTCTAGAACTTCGAAGTGATCTTAGTTGTGGTTTTTCCCTGATCAAAGAAGTTGCTTGCCATTTCTGACTTGACAGCAATGGAGAATAATTGTCCATTATAGCAACATAGCTAGTCAACTTATTATCATTTAGTAGGTCTATACACCTGACTCCACTTCTAAATTTTGCTTCAATTTGTGCATGGTCTTCAAATATTGCTTCGACTAGATGTTACATTTTTTTTTTTCGGTGAAATTTTGCTCTTCAATCGTTTTTTTTCGGTTAAATTTTGCTTCAAACGTTTTTTTCGGTGAAATTTTGCTCCAATCTATGTTTGGTTCCTATAGTCTTAGGCTATGTTTGGTAAACTTTTCAGCTACTTTAAACGGTAAAAGGATGGAAACATCAGGGCCTTTTCCTGTTATGCTTGTTGCCTTTGCTCTGGTCGGACACTACTTGTTACCTTATCCACTAAATTATCTACATTGTCCGATCATTCAAGCGCTGCTTATATATTCTCTAAGCAGGTCGACTATCCCCTGCTCGTGTAGGGCGAAGAATGAGAAATGGAACTTTTCTTTGCGATGCTTTCATGCTTTTGTTACCTTCTACTAATATATTCTCTGTGAATAATGTTCTTCCATTTTTTTTTTGTTATTGATAATGTTATTTTCTTTTTGAAGGGTGTTTCTGGTGATGATGACCTGCCGGAAAGAGATGATCTAGGAGAAAGGAGATGGAAACATGAGCTTCGGGTTCTGGCTGGAGCCGGAATCAAGTCAAAGGTTGATGGTGACGCGCAACTTGAGGATGAGCCAGAGAGCTTTGGTGGCCATGAATCCGATGCTGGAAACAGTGATGAAGACAACGGATCCGAAGATGACTACTACAATTTGATAAAAAGTCAACGAGAAACTAAGCTTAAAATGAAGGCAGAGATGTATTCAAGGTAAATTGCTAGCTTCCCATCATTTCACATTCTTTTATCCTGTGTGAATTGTGGAAATTGAATATAGTGGAGCTTGTTTGCAATTATTGTCATGATTGGTCTCTGTTCCTCGATCTTTTCATTTTACCTTAAGCACCTGGTGTCGAAACCTTATTATTTTGACATGCATGGGTATGAACACTTGACAGTTCATTTTTGGACCAAGAAGTTGGAGAACTTCCATAACATTGTGAAGCATGCTCGAGTTTGAGTAACATAGTGGTTGGTTACTTTGGAATTGATGCTCATTAATTTTATCCATGGACCATGATAACATCGATGAATCCGTAATTTCTGTCTTTTAACTGTTCTATTGAGAATAAGGGATTCATTAACCTTCACTGCCCTTAACAATAAAAAATAAGGTACAAATGTAAGGGTAGAACTGTCAACTTAAATTTTGTTGTGTATTTTGCTCTGTACAGTACAGTACAGTTGTTCATACAGCTATTTTTTTTTCTTTTAAAAAGCTTCATTTCCGGATAATTGCTTTCTGGATTGTGTTATAGTAGTATTTTCCTTGATGGCATGTTTATACAATGATATGTCTGGTACTCTTGATTTATGCAGAAATCCACAAATCGAGATTGAACCGGAGACCACTGTCGACGGAAAACGTCATATCACCACTCAGGTAACTAGAGCTTACTTTATTATTTTAAGGATGAGGCATACATTTTCAAATGGAGTGTCCTAATATTGTACTATTTCATACTTCTAGATGGAGAAAAATAGGGGGCTCACACGTAATCGGAAGAAGCAGAATAAAAATCCCAGGACAAAGTACAAGGTAATGATTAGAATCTCACGAGAAGTGCATCTTTCTGTTCACCTTCTTACGCTTTTATGTGAAATACTTGTCCATTTTGTGATATGTTCCTTTCAAAATTATGTAGTTGAAGCATGGAAAGGCAGTTAATCGTCGTAAAGGGCAGGTGCGTGACATAAGAAAACCGACTGCTAGTTACGGTGGGGAATCAACTGGTATCAATCCCAGGATTAGTCGAAGCACCAGGCTCTAGGATGAAGAGGTTTTGTGGTGTTTGTTCGGGTGATTGGGTTAGTTTTGTTGAGTTGGGTGCGAGAGTATATTTCTTGCAAGTATTTGCACGGGAGCGGCAGTGATACAAAGTTTTGTTTTGTTGACTTGTATGTATACCGGTACTATCATTGAGTTGAATTATAAGATATAAATTAAATTATACGAAGTTTTCTGTCTCTTAGGGAGGCCAATTTTTTCCCCTCCTTATCGTAAGGTGAGATTAGCCTTGGACGATAGAGCATTTTTTATTAATTCGCTCAAGGCCAACTTTCTTCTTAAATTCTAGTTAGTTGAAGTCAATACAGGGAACACATATCTGCATGAGAGCTCTTCTTCCATGTTTTGCTCTTGAGATCTACTCAAGCTAAAGTTTAGAGAGCTTCTTCACAACTAAGGCTATAATCTCCCACTGTGGTGCATTTGGTAAGCGGTATTAGATGACTTCGACGATAATGAATTCACGTGTATTATTGAAGAAAAATCTCCTACTTATTATCATTGTACTGAAAAGCAATCCCCAAAATGTGACCTTTTTCCCGAACTGTTTCCACTGAATACCACTCTTTAAATTGGTAATGAAAGGAGGGTACAAAGTATTACCATGGAGAAAAGCTTATATACTTTCTCCGCTTTTTTTTACTTGCATTATTGAACCATATTACGCAACCCAATACACATTTTATAAATTAAATATCTTGAATTCTATATAATAAAAAATTATATGAAGTCGATATTAATAATCTTCACATTGAGACGGATCTAACAACATCCCACATGACTATGTTTTTATTTATATATAAATCACAAATTTGATTCAAAGCAATATGAATAAATAGTGTGACATTCCTAAATGATGCGAGTAAAAAAGAAACGGAGGAAGTATAAATTAATTCTCCCTACAATAATTTATAATTATTTACCCAATGCACCGTAAAGATACGTGTGAAAGTTGCTTCATAAGACTACTTCATATCATTTTTGGAGAATGTATGATATGAGATGCCAACTTCTTTCGTTTTTGATATCGGTAGGTATTTGGGCTTCGCGTGATCATTGACCAAACCGCTCGAATCCTCAAGCTTTTCATAAGTGGCAGATCCAGAAAAATTATTGAGTGGGGTCGAAGTGTAATTATTATATTTTATAGGGGTCAAATTGTTAATTTTTCAAGATAATATTCAAAAATTGCAATTTTTAAAGGGCAATTTCACACCACAAGGTGCATCCGCCACTGCTTATCATCATTGATATGAACATGGGAGTATACATCGGGTGTCATTGGTAATAGAGACGAGAGGCCCTCTGAGTTATTTTGGTCATAAGATATTTATGGACGAGTTTAATTCATTTTTTAAAATATGCCGCGTGTATATTGGTTGGAGTTTGGATGGAGCTTATGTTATACTTTCTGTGTTAAAGTTTTACGCTTACTACTGTATTTTTCTTTATGTTCAAATCGAAAACAATGGTAGAAGGAAATTGTGCGAATAGTATAAAAGTTTAAACGTTATAAAAGAAAAAACAACGAAAATATCAAAATAATATTTATTTTAAAAGAGAAGAAGTTGATAACAGTCATTAATAGTACACTAGTGTTAGTCCCCCGCGATGCCCGGAGTTATTAGTTAGCGATAACTAATGTAATCTAATGTAAAAAATATCATGAAAAAGAAGAAAATAAGTCATCCCATTTAGATAACTGAAGTCTTGATTTTCATTTATATATCATCACTATTTTTTTATAGAAGCATCAATAACATCATGGTGGAGTGGTGGTTGAACCTCTTTGTTCTATGCTTGATTGTTTGGTTGACCTCAAAGTATGAATTCATGAGTTATTACTAAAGGAGAGATATGAGGATCTCAATCCATAAGGTGGTGGACATAAGATTGAAAAGGTTTGAGTGAGAATTCATTGGCATGAGTTTCCTTACCAATTTATGCCAATTAAACAACTTTTTGATCATTAATGGTATTACATTCATTCATTTCTTCCAATCAAACGTCGTCCTCTAAGATTGCGAATCAAGTCTGAATCTCGGTCAAATCAATTTGAGTTGAGTGTTGAACGGACTTTACTGAGTCGAGCATGAGTTTCTCATTAGTAGTTTTACTCAATTACTACCTCCATCTCTTTTCATTTGCTACATTTGTTTTTTCTCATTTCGAGACGACTAAAAAAATTAATATCTAAAATTAGGTATAGAAAAAGATTAGAAAAGATTGAGTATGCATTGAAAAAGTTTAAACAAGAACACACATGAGTACGTTTTTCATTACATACTAAGATGATCATCATTACCAAATGAATAAGCAGCAAATAAAAAAAAAGAGAGGAAGTAATACTTACCCCATGATGAGTACAACCTTTATTATACATTAGGATGAACCATGAATATGATACATCAAGACTTTTTTTTTCTCATTGCTCGTTTAGGCATCTCTAAATGAGCAAAACTACGTCTAAATGAATAATGAGCAAAAAAATAACTTTTGTGTATGGTGAATATTCAGTATATTCTCCATGATGAGAAGCAAATGACTACAAATTTTTGTACCATGATCATGAGCATGATACACCCAAAATCATAAATCTTTGATGTATCATGCTTATGAAGTCATAGTCTTAAATTAATACACCCAAAATTATATTAAAATATCCTTTGATATATCATGCCCACGAAGTCATGAACTAGTAATACAGCTATATATATTACTATCTCCGTCCTCCGTAACATATTATTTGCAACGATTTAAAATAGGACTAGAAAATGACTATTCATTATAAGTAATATGTTACGAAGGTAGTATAATCTCGCGGATTTCGATCCTGCTGACACGGACATAGATAACTGATAACTGATAACTGATGAGATTTTTAGCCCCAAGAAACGATGCATGTTCACCTACTACTCCTACAACAGTAGAATCAATAAATGGATAGAAGCCGGATTTTGATAATTGGCGCAACAGGGAATCTAGGACACCACATCGCAATAGCCAGCACCAATGCATCCCACCCTACATTTGTTCTTGTCAGAGAAACTTCATTTTCTGATCCTCTCAAATCCCAGAAACTCCATTCTCTTTCAGATTCTGGTGCCATTCTTCTCAAGGTCTTTCCTTTTTTCCATTTCTACCCTCTTCCTAATTTTTTCTGGGTATTTCTTTAAATTTTGTTTTTCCACTTTTTTTTTTTTTTTTTTTTTGAAGGGTTGTTTGGAAGATGAGGAGAGCTTACTTAAAGCAGTGAAACAAGTGGATGTTGTGATTTGTGCTATTCCATCTAGGCAGGTTTTTACTCAGAAGAGTTTGATTCGTGCTATTAAAGTTGCTGGTTGTATTAAGGTCTGTTTAATATTTGCTCATTTTTGTGTAGTTTGAGATAAAATGGGTATTTTTCGTGAGGAAATCACGCGTCAATCGGTGTTATTAGTATGTAGTTATGTTATGCATGAAATTTTTGATTTTCCCTAGTAGGATATCATTCTCTTTTGTTAAATTGGTAATGCAATATGTTCTTGGTTTGCTGAAATCATGGGTACATACTTTAGAAGATAAAATAATTTGTGGAAGAATAATAATTTTATTAGATTAGAGAACACGTGCAATTTGTAGAGTTGAATTCGAGATGCTTAGTCATATTGAGAAACTTTTAGAACTCGTTTGGATTTGTTTTATGTGAAAATCGCGCGCTAATCGGTGTTGTTAGTACTTATTTAATGCTCGTTATTGGATTGGTTGTGCAATTTGTTCTTGATTTGCTGGAATCATGGAACATGCTTTAGAAGATAAAATAATTGTGGAAGAATAGTTAATTGTATAGAATAGAGAACACGTGCAATTTGTAGTGTTGAATTCGAGATGCTTAATCATATCGAAAAACTTTAAGGACTTTTTTGGATTTCTTTATGCCAAAAGCAGGAGTGAATCGGTGTTATTCATGCTCAATGTTTCACCTTTAGTTTCTTATACATAGTCGTAAGGGTTACATATATAGTTCTCCTTATTTTATTTGTGTGATTGGTTTGTTTATAATTGTGAGTGGGGTGCAAAGAAAGTTGGAATGTGATAGTCGGTATAGAAGCATTATTTTTTTCAATAAAAGATTGATGAACAGGGTGATTCATTACTAAGTTCTAATGCTAGGGGGATTACAAACCAGAAAAATTGGGGGATTACGGGGGTTACGAACCGGAATGTTTCCAAAGTTGGGGACCTAATTACAAGCAGTATGCAAAAGTTGCTGACAATAACTAGGGGGAGAGGGGAGAAGCCTAGTTACATTTACTGGGAGTTTTTCCCTCCTACGAAATCTAGCCATTGTGTTTTGTTCAGCTCCCTGTCCACAAAGGAGACCCTGACGCCTGACTTCCTTAAACTTCTGCCTTAGTTCCCTGCACAAAATCAAAGTTGCAGAGTAAATATTTGTTACTTTGTTGTGGTAGTTGAGTATGTCGATACGTCTTACAGTTGGAGTAGATCATCATCTCTTGTACCGCTTGCTATTGACCAGCAGAAAGAGCTTCCCCTATGCTAATAAGTTTGCTAGTGAGAGTTCAGAAAGAGCTTCCCCAACCAAATTTATGTTTATAGAAGCATGGATTGACGATCATTGATTAGCTCACCAACTGAGCTTGTAATTTATCAAATTGAATATCATTAGTACCACTTGTGATCATGTGTTGGACTCTTTTTCTGTTGGGGTTGGTAATTTGTGATGGTTAGAGCTCAACCCCTAATTGAAAAGAAAGGATGGTTTAGCAACAACGAAAGGTTTAGGGTCTTTCGAAATTTGTTCGCAGTTAGTCATCCTGTGATGAATGGGTTCATCCATGGCCAAGCAAAACTTTCATCTATTGTTTCTCGCCTAAAGATCTGATTTAGTTTATATTCTGGAAACTTGGTTTTCCCATAGTTTTCACATTATCCTTTGTTTGTAATAGGTGGAAAGTAGTTTTCCCATTGACATTTTCATTTCTGAAGAAAGAGATGTCTCATTTTTCTCCATTGTTCCTTACCTTCCTCTTCCTCTTCTACTGTCCAACATCTCCCCTCCCTTTTTATCATCCCAAATTTTCGCCAATTTTTGTCGTAAGTAAGCAAACAGAGGAAAGCAAATTATTATTGTGTTTTCACTTGATAGTGTTTTAGATGAAATCCCAATTCATTGCAAATGTCTTATGTCCAACCAGACAAAGCCTAAAAGGAATTCCAAATTAGCGTGCAACATAACTACGTAAGTGGAATGCACAGGGAAAGAAACAGCTAGCTATTCGAGTCGTCCTCAGATGAAATAGAATGCTTCATAAGTTTAAACTGTATTTGCTTGGATTCTTGATGCAGATTACGCGTCTATCTGTGATGTTATAACTTACGAATAACAGAGTCTTGTAACTTGCAGAGATTTTTTCCTTCGGAATTTGGATCAGATCCAGACAAGGTGCAAATAGCTGGCATAGACCACAACTTCTATTCGGGAAAGGCTGAAATAAGGCGGCTAGTGGAAGCGGAAGAGATTCCATACACATACGTGTGTTGCAACTTCTTCATGAGTTATTTACTCCCTTCTCTAGTTCAACCTGACCTGAAAGCTCCTCCAAGGGACAAAGTTACAATATTTGGGGATGGAAATGTTAAAGGTCTGTTGAATTGCAGTTCTTTTTTTCATTTTCTTGGTTATAGGCTTAGTACTGTACATTGCATAATGCTCCATCTGGCCTCAAACATTTGTCCATTTGTCCGGTTTGATTTTTGTGGTGAAAGATCATATATTCTCACTACTATGAATATCGAAATATGATGATTTAATTCTTACTCGATTCATTTCAATGCATAACTTAAGATAATTTGATAAATATTATTAGTATGTCATTAGAGAGATTAATGGTTAAAGTAGTACATTGGAGAAAGTGAAAGGGGGCTACTAGATGAGGATGGAGGGAGTAATCAGGGAAGTACCACACTTAGCTTTAAAAATTAAGAACTATACGGCCTCTTCTCGCTCGTTCAACAACTTGGATCTGATGTTGAGTGAAAGCCTGCCTTACACTTACATCTGACTTTAGAAAATGGCCTGCAACCGCAAGTTGAAAGTGCTGTAACTGATTTTAAATAAACTTTGCGTTAAATTGCATTTCAGCTCATTCACTTTCTTCTAATCCACGGAAAGAGATATTTTGCTTGGTTGACGAGTATTTTATTCTGTTTTCCAGGATGATGATAAGTGCTGTTTGTTTTCTTCACATTACAGGCGTGTTTGTGAACGAAGTTGATGTTGCTGCCTTCACAATCAGTGCAGTGGATGACCCGCGTACCTTGAATAAGGCAATGTATTTGAGACCAGATGGAAATGTTTACTCCTTGAACGAACTGGTCAATATTTGGGAAAGTAAGATCGGGAACGAATTGGAGAAAGTTTATGTTTCGGAAGAAGAGCTTCTTACCAGGATTGAAGGTAGTTAACTAGCTCAGAAGTAGAATTCTCTCCTTAATTAACGTATACAAGAGAAACGGAAACGTGAATGATATACAGTCCCCAATCCTTTGGCTGTGGCACAAAAGCACAATCAAACAAGCTAAGATCTCGTTAAGTAACTTTCTTGCTTTCCCTCGTCCATATGGTTTGACACTATTAATAAAGGTATAGGGGAAGCGTAAAATGTGATAAGTGTTTCATTAGAATGATAGAATGGTAATAACAGGAATTAGGAACTCTTAATGGGCACATAGAGAACAAAAAGACAAGAGATAGACTGAGTGTTTGGCAATTGACTGTTGGCTGTTTGCTTTATATGCTGGTTGGTTTGTCCTACTGTTTTTAGTGACTTGTTTAACCGGCTGTAAAATTATTGGACGTCAAAAAAATATTTAGTAAAAGTGGTTGTAATCGTTGGCTATGTAGTACAAAATGGAAGCAAAAGCCAAAAGGCAGCCAAAAAAGCTGTTAAAAGCATCTTTTGGCTGGAAAACCGGCTTTTCAACATTGCAAAAGCCAATTACCAAACACTTTTTTTTGGTTGTTTGACCACAAACAAAGCCAATAAAAAAGCCACCCAAAAGTCATTTGCCAAACACCCCAGTATGTGGATCTAGAGAGAAAAATGGATGATGTGATAAAGAGAATGTTTGTTTTTAACCCAAAAGCGAAAGGTAAAAACACAAATTGGAACATTTATCAAAGTTAAGTGTGAAAAATAATGTGATGGAGGGATTGCAATTTTTGTCCATTTTTAGGTTCACGATTGCCGTGATCCTTGAGTTACAAATATAGTTTTTGTTGAAACTAAGGAACCCACCTTAAGGTTTAAATCAGGTGCATTCAATTGCTTCAGGAGAGAAAAGGGGAAGCATGAAGTGTAAGTTTATGCCTTATGTTGCATAGTTTGCACTAACATTAGTCCTATTTGTGCTGTAGAGACCCCGTATCCAGACAACATGGCGCTTGTCTTCATCTACTCTACTTTTGTGAAGGGGGATCAGACATATTTTGACATCGAGTCATCAGGTGGAGTGGAAGGAACCAAGCTATACCCTCACCTTGAATACACCACTATATGCCAATATCTGGACTCTCTACTCTGAAAATTAGTGTATGTTGTTTCTAAGCTTGAACATATATTGGGTTAGTTTCTAGGGTGAGAGCATGAGTTTTATGATTTTCAAGTTGTCGTTGCTGAAATTTCTCTTGTAAAGTGGAGGAGAAGGTTGCACTTGATTGACTGTTGGACAGTTGGACTGTATTGCTAAGTTTATAGGACAAATTGAATTAGTAATCTGACGACTACATAAAGATGGAGCCAGGGAGTAGCAGTGCGGTAGAATCAAAATGTATGTAGAGGTCGAGGAGTGATAAATCAATAATAAGTATTGGACAAACTTGTCCGATACCAAAACTTATGTGAATGTAAGTGAATAGCGATGTACTTCATGACTGTAAGAGCTTGCGCCAACCAGCTCTTGTATTATGGCGATATTATGTTATTGCTCGTTATTTTCTCATATAGCAGTATTACGCTTAAGGCATGACTTTCGACTAAATCATGGGTGCGAGGTGGATGGGTGACTCAACAATTCATAGTCATGGACCAATGTTGGAGCTCAGTACAACATGATGATGGGCATATCTTTCCTGCTAGTCTAATTCCATATTTTGCGTGCGCTAAAAGATGAGTAAACATTACTCTTAGGCCTTAATAAAGCTTCTCCAACCACCGACATTATAATGTAAGGAAATAAAGTGAGCAAAAATGTATCAGAATCATAGATAAATTATATGGAGTCATGTTTATTTTAAAATGTAATGAAAAAACCTTAACTTCTTTTTGCTAAGAAAAACTAGATTTTCTAAATTGACAATTGTAACAAACTAGTTTTTAAAAGTTTACTCTTTTACGCTCTGTTCAGTTCACCTCAAAATAATAATGTTCAGTTTAAAAAGTTTATTTCAGTAAAAATCAATAGTGCAAAGAAGAAAAAACAACACGAATCAATAAAAATAAGTTCAGTTTAACAAAAATAAGTTCAATCAGTTAAAAATAAGTTCAGTTCAACAAAAATAAGTTCATTTCAGTAAAAATAAGGTGAACTGAACAGGGTCTTAATCATTTTATTTTATAATAATTGTGGTACTTTAATATGTCATACAAATTTGTTCAAAAAATAGAAATTGTCCATACTTAGGATTGCTTTGTTGCCTTGGTGGATTCTGAGTCTAGAGTACCTAGAAAAGTTTATTGTATGAGGTACACTAAATTAGAAGATCAAATTTGTTTGACATATCAAATACAAATAATAAACCCAATCACTTTTCATATATTAGTTGTATGCACTCCTTATTACATTATAAATTATGTCGTACTTCCTTTATATCTTTTTGTTTGTCGCTCTTTTCATTTTAGGACGTATTTATTTTGTTTGTCCCTCTTTTACTTTCTCTCGTACAAAAGTCACTCCTATAACTTTACTCAATATTTCTACTCTCATTCCTTAGCTTGATTGGAAAATGAGATGGGACAAACAAGAAGATACGAATTAATATATAATTATTTTAGAAAAGAGTCAGAAACAGCTTCAGTAGAGAGACAACTTCACCCTCAGCAATTGACCCAAAGACTACCATTGACGTAGACATATTATGGGACAATTGAGACCAAAGAAATGAAAGTGGACGTATTTTAGTTGTGATGTACTAGTCATACACTCATACTGAAACCAACAAATGAAGTTAGCATACAAGGCCAATAACGTAATTTCATCTCCCTTAGTGCTCTTTAAAAAGCACGATATGAAACACAATTAGTTGATACTACACACATATAATACATTTGAACTACACCTACAATATTTACGTCTGTCAAAAAGCTACTTCACTTATTTTTTTCAGGAAATTTCATTGACAAAAAATGGCCGAGAAGAGCAAGATTTTGGTGATCGGAGGCACGGGATACATTGGCAAATTCATCGTCGAAGCGAGCGCTAAGGCGGGACACCCGACATTCGCTCTCGTTCGTGGCGAGACACTCTCTAATCCTGCTAAGGCTTCCATCATTGACAACTTTAAGAATTTGGGTGTCAATTTAGTTTCCGTACGTTATACATGTTCTTTGCCTATACTAATGTTGTATGTCTTATGGGATTTTGAAAACATTAAATGGTTGTTAATTTGTTATTGTTTGTAGGGAGACGTTTATGATCATGAAAGTTTAGTGAAGGCAATTAAGCAAGTAGATGTCGTGATCTCTACCGTTGGGCACTTTGTGTTAGCGGATCAAGTGAAGATCATTGATGCAATCAAGGAAGCTGGGAATGTTAAGGTATTGTTTTTATCTAATCTAGAAAATAGAACATCTTTAAAGCTTCATCAACTTTTTCTCCTTTTTTTACTTTAGAATTATTAATACCATTTTTTTTGTTCGAATGAGCTATAAGGACGGCAATATTACAAAAAGGAGAGGAGGAGAGATTTGAACCTATGACTATTGTTCAGAGTTTCAATCAATAGGCCAAGACCTGATTGGTACTAATACCATTACTTGTCTTTCTAACCCACTAATAAAGTAATTCCTCGTCTTTCTTTTAAAAAAAAGACTATTTCGTAAGTTGTGTGTATGCGTAATCTAAATCTCTTTCTGACACAATCTCCGACACACATTGTTAGCATAAGTAACTTCCATTATGCTAAAGTTCTAAAAAATTAATATTTCAATAAGAAACAATAATTCTAAGATTGCACGTGATATAGACAATGAAATTGATTCAGTATATTGAAACGTAAAACTCAAGTATAGAAATGGATTCAGTATATTGAAAAATTAAACTCCAAGTATCCTTGGGTTTAGCTTGAAGAAATTGATAAGTTTAAATTCTTGAGTTTTCCTTTTATCTAATTGACAAATGGAGCCTAGAATATTCATCATCATTGCGAGTAGTACATTCGAATGATTTTCTGAGTGTTTTTTTTTGCCCACCTTCTCCCCTTCTTCAATGGTCCAAGAGTTAGAGAGGGCTTGAGGAAGGGAGTGAATGGCCCAAAACGATAGATTCTGCTAAAATCTTCTGTCACTCTCACTTTTTCATGGTTTAACTATTTAGGCACAGGTGATGCTCCGAAATTAATCTGTTCTATACTTTAGTTAACAATTAAAATTTGGTGTAGAAAAATATTAGCAAAAAATTATAAATTAGTAGTTTTACAAACAAATGCAATTAAAATGTTGTAACTTAATTGTTGTTCTTCATTGAAAACCTATGATGATTACATTATTAGTATTGATAAAAGAAGCAACAATAACGTAGTGAAACAATAGTTAGAGTATTTAACTTCCATACACGAGGTCGAGGGTTCGAAACTTCTCATGGACAATTTGCACTTTTTATGAGAATAACGTAGATAAAATGTTGTTGAATAGAAGGGATAGTGACACGTGACGGATTGCAATCCGTGCTTACGCTTTTTAATATCACTACTCACTAGTCACTACGTATGATTTATTTTCATTGCTTATTAAATATTTTGATAGTTTTTATGGTGCATAGAGAGCGATAAAAGGGATTGACAGAGTCGAGGTTTAATCTCAAAGTTTTGAAACTACTCTTATAAAACTTTATCAAAAATACCAATTAAACTAGTTGACATCCAATGTCGTAGACTCATAATTATCTTACTACTCTCTAATATATGTGAAATGAGCCTAGTATTAGATTTTATATTTGTCTATTTTGTAGAAATAATAATGACATATATACCCTTAAAATTTTCACTATTCTATAAAATCCTCCTATGTTACTTCGACACCCTTAATCCCTTGTTTATCTCAAAAATTGTGTGCCTTGTAACACGGCACGACATTTGGATACTTTGTTTGACCTTTTTTTCTAGAAAATAACCGAGTCAGACACTTCGACACCATATCCAAGTATGTTCCTTGATTAAATTTCATCATGAGTAATTAACACCTATATGGGGGGATGTTCAGAGATTTTTGCCCTCCGAGTTTGGGGTGGATGTGGACCGTACGAGTGCAGTGGAGCCTGCAAAATCAGCGTTTGCCGTCAAAGCCCATATCCGGCGAGCCGTGGAGGCTGCGGGGATTCCCTACACTTATGTATCAGCCAATTACTTTGCTGGGTTGCTTCTCCCTAGCTTCTCTCAGCCTGGAGCCACTACCCCTCCAAGAGACAAAGTTGTCATCTTAGGTGATGGAAATGCTAAAGGTAACATAATATTACATCCTCTCTTTTCCTTCTTTTTTTGTCCATAATGCACAAATACAAGCTTGTCGTTTATTTGTTATAGTATTCAATCAAAAAATTCAAGTTAAAATAACAAGCTAACAATTTCAATAATATACAATGGTAGATGTTGTTATGTACAAATTACAATACGCAAATGCTAATGCCTAACATTATAGACAAAACAAGTATTTAATATTTGATGAGAAGTTGTTACACATGTAAGTTAGGCTTCATGTACAGTTTAAATAGAAATGTCACTAGACTGAAAAAAAAAATTAGAAGCATTGTTTATTATTTTTCACCGAACACGAGCATGATAGCAGTACGTGACATATACGAAGTGGTTTTTTTTGGAAAAAAGGCCGTGGATATATACAAAGTTTGATAAGATTAATATAATAAAGTCCAATATTGAATATAATTTGATAACTACCAAAGTGTATGATCTGCTCTATATTTCTGTAACTAAACTATGCTTACATTAAGGCCAAAGGATTATATGTATGATTAATTGATATATAACCCTTAAGAGGATTTATAATGTACTAATTAATGGTGTTATTGTCGGTCCAAATGATACAAATTACAGTGGCTTTCAACAAGGAAGATGACATTGCAACTTACACCATTCGAGCAGTCGATGATCCAAGGACGTTAAACAAGATTCTTTACATTAAACCCTCCGGTAATACATTGTCTTTCAATGAGCTCGTTTCCTTGTGGGAGAAAAAGATCTCTAAAACTCTCGAGAAAGAGTATGTTCCTGAAGAACAGATCTTGAAGAACATCCAAGGTATGTTAACTAATGAACTTTCTCATACAAATCATATAATTTAAGCTATACAATGAGATAAGAAAGTTTTGAACATGCGGAGTCACATTATGTGACGAGCTTAAATCTTCTAGCCCTCAATTTTACGTACTGATTGTGAGCAACTTTTTTTGTTATTCATCGATTGTAGTGCATTTGAAAATTTTGATATATGGGGACATTACACATAAGACACACGAGTACACGACACCTCTCATTTATTAGCACTTGATTTTCGATTTACCCCTAACTAATGACATATTGTGACAAATTAGTCAAAACTTTGTATGGTCTTACTATGTAAATTGTGATCGTAATAGACCGAAGTAAGAAATTAAAATGTCCAAACATAAGGGCACTAGAAATCACTACTTTTGCTAACTCAGTTTTGGATGTTATGTCTTAGCTTTTTTGGGTGTTATAAGGTTTGACTAAACCTTATATTTTTTTATGGGTTTTATGGCCATGTTTGTTTAGGTTAATTCTAACGGTGCTTATATAAACCCTTAGGTTAGATCTATAGCCGAATTTACTATTCAGTTAATCTTAGTGTTGCCTAACACTAATATGTAATATGTATTCTCTCCTAATAAACTATTCTCCCTCTGGTTTGGTGGACGTAGCTACTAGCTAGCACATTGCTAGCGAACCATGTTAAACTATGTGTGTGCTTTTATCTTTCACGTTCTTTATTAGTCTTTGTCACAGAAGCTGTAAAATTTAAATGCCTGAAATTTCAACTTTAATCCAAATTATTAAGTCTATGTTGTGTTTTGACAGGGTTTATAATTCAGTCTCTTTAAGTACAGTATTTTCCAAGTATTGTCTATTTTTGTCGAATAGACCCTATATCATACCCTTTAATTTTATGATTGTATTTACGTTATGGTTGTTGTGTTGGTGTCTTTGCAGACTCTCCACCACCAGTGAATGTATTTCTGGCAATTGGACATGCTGTATTTGTGAAGGGTGATCAGACTAATTTCGAAATCGAAGAGTCGTTTGGAGTGGAAGCTTCTGAACTTTATCCTGATGTCAAATACACCACTGTGGATGAATACCTCAACCAGTTTGTTTAGTATCTTGGCCCTCATGTCATGGTATCATCCAAGTGATAATTTCACCTTGATTTTGGGCAACAAAATAATCCATGAAAAAGAAGTACGAAAGGATCACATTTCTTTAGATTTCTGTTTGATATCCAGAATTCTGTAAACTTTTTGCTTTGGGTTATGAGCACTTGTGTATGAAGTTTACCTAAATAATATTTCAACATGAATTGAACTATGAGAATTTAACTATCGTCTTGCGTTTTATGTTGTTCAAATGGAAATCATTATGTAGCGAAACGTTTCTTGGAAAGTACTATAACACAAAACGAATTCATATGGTTCAATCTCGATATGGTGAACGGTTCTATACTTCTATTTCACCAGCCTGTAGAATGTAGATACCCACTCTCTTGCTTTATGATCGTTTACTAAAGAAGTTAGCTTGAATAAGATTCCCATATGAAATTGAACAATATGAGATCTTAAAAATTGTCTTGCATTTGACGCTTGTTCAAATCAGAACGATTGTTGATAACTAAGAAATAAAACTTAAACCAGTTGTACTATTTGATAAAATAAATAAGTAACGGGAGCAGAGTTCTTCGTTTCTATAGGATTTTATAACATGAATATGCAAAGCTCCATTTATCAAAAAGGTTAAGGAAGCTAAATGGTTGAAGTATATCATATGATTCATATCCTCTTTTTCCCCTTTCACCCAACTCCTTAACTTGTAAAAAAAGAAAGGCCAAATTTTATTATTTCATCATCAATGAAGACCAGAATTCATCTTAATTATAGGCTAGTAAAAGTTGGCCTTGGTGTGGATGTTAATGTACTTTTCTTTGTGTACTACTAGGGGTATGGTGGACTGGTTGATAGTAGATGATACTGATAGTAGTTGAGTTACTGTAAGTTAACAACTTTCACATTGTAAGGAAAAGGAAAGTGTAAGGAAATACAATCCAAAGTAGTATGTAGCTCCAAAGTTGGCGGGTAATTGGTCACTGTATCTTCATAGTGTTAGGACTTAGGAGTTTAGGACAAATGCAAAGAAAGGAAAAACATATCTCTATTATATAAGTGAAGAGGTGGGGGTGGACACCAAAAAGAAAAAAAAGGAAAAATAAATAAAATAAATCAATAAGTTTATTAAGTAATTAAGTTTTATTTCCAAATTTAGCCATTAGATTTTTAATAAAAGATGTTCAAAACTTCTAACTAAAATATCTAAAAACCTACAAAATTAAAACCAATTTTAAAAAATATCAACAATTATATTTTCTTGAGATCTATAGATAGACACCCACTTTACTATACTTTTATATATTTTTGAAATTTTTTATTTTGAAATACATGAGTAATTGATTGTTCATGAGTGAAGGCAAATTTGATCAATTTGATCATGATAAAGTATGCATGAGTGAGAAATATGATAAAGTATTTTCAAGTACTTTTAAATTTTCACGTTTTTAGAAACTCCCACCTTAATGAATTTTTCTTTTAAATTTCCACCTATCATTCCCAATTTTATTAGAAACTCCCACCATTTAATGATTTTTGTTCAATTCCGTTAACAAAACCGTGAAATGGGCCCCATATATGCATTTTATTATCAGTTTACGCTGAAATTGAAGTCAATTTAAGGGCAAATCCTCAACACATTTGCCGAATTACAACTATTTGAAAAGAATTGCAATTATTTCAAGTTCCATTTTGTTAACAAAATGTATCTGTGAGACCCACTTAACGGTTTTGTTAATGAAATTTGACAAAAAAACCGTTAAGTGGTGGGAGTTTTTGATAGAATTGTAAATGGTAGGTGGAATTTAAAAAAAAACTCATTAAGATGGGAGTTTCTAAAAACATGAAAAGTTATGGTAAGATGCGACTATCAATAAAATTATCTACCGTAAATTATGAAATTTCATAATAAAATTATTGTCGCACGCATCGCGTGCATAGATATCTAGTAGAACAATAAGTTAACACATGGATGTACGTAGCTCACCAATAATATAAGTATCTAATACACACATAAAAAGCAATAAAGAGGGAGTAGGTGTAAAACTTATTATGAGTACATGGAGAGCATAAAATTGAGTTAACAAAGACAAAATTATTTTCCGTTAAAAAAAGAAAGACAAAATTATTTCATAAAAAGGTTTATATAATACTCCAAAGTCCGAACAAAGCAATAAGTACATAAATAGTGGACATATTTATTGGCCAGGTTACCAAATATGTAAAGTCTAGAGAATCCAACACGCAATTTAAGTTAATTTTATTTATTTATCAAAAAAGAGAGTCATATATTGGCATTTAATACTACTTTGCCATCATTCCTTTCTTACAAAAGAATAATACTAAATTCAACTTCCTTTCTTAGGAAAAGGCCAAAAAGGCACATTATTATATGTGCCCATTAACATTTAATTTATGTGTACAACCTTATTTCATGTAGTGATTACTTATTCTTCGTTTTCTTTTGCGGTAAATTTTGTATCAACTCTTGCAGTTGCAAACATGTTAAGAGAGTTGAGTACATCAATTAGATATTAAAGCAAGATTGGAAAAGGGTAAAGGAGTTCTCAATAGTTTAGGAGAAATGAGGAGGCTTGGAGTTGGACACTAACATGATGATGTACAGGTACACAGTACATTATTATAATTTCTATTGTATAAGAAAAGAGGAAGGTACAGTAAATATCGATATTATCTTTTTTATGTAATTCCTAATTAAATGACACAACTCCCTCCCTCTAATTAATTGATTTCACAATTTGAAATTTTTTTTTACAAAATATCCTAACATATACTCATCTCCATAATCTTTTTTCTCTTGTTCCTTACAATAATCATTCATATGCTTTCGCATGTATTTCGTATATTTAAAGCTAGTCTGCAAATTTACAATAGGTAGCACAACTCAAAGATTTGAAATGGTGAATGCTAAAACAGTAATTTGTTTTCTTCTTCAAAATTTTGTTAATTCTGCTAAGGAAACAGATGAACGGTTGAACTTCGAGAAGATCATAGCTCGCTAACCGTCTTTAGGCTTCCAGATCCTGATCTTGCAAAATAGGGAATCAATTTCCCCAAGACTTATCGGGGGACAACATCCCTCCGAGGTTTAAATAAAGAGGATCAAGTTTCTAGTGAAAGTATAATAAAGATCATATGATTTTTGGTTTTTCAATTGAGACTTTAAAGGTTTTGGGTGGCTTACTGTGTGAACTCAAACACGCACTCGAACATTAATTCCAATATTTTAGCCAAACTCGGACTCATTATTATAGTGCGAAACTGCGAATCGAACTCAAGCTTGACAAATTTAAGTGTTATCGAATCTGGCCCTTTTATGGTTCGGTTCATCTTGTAGCCAGCCCTAGTTGCAAGGTTAGGGCCAAAGCTTGGACTCAACCAAGCTAGACTAATTTAAGATCAAAGGGGTCTGGTGTTTTGTCTTCGAATATCAACGAACTGTTGATACAAGGGCTTGTCTGGTTGCTCAAAATAAATCGAGGAAATTAGAATTGATGTGAATTTGCAAAATAGAGTGGTCGTTTAGTTAAATAGAAAATGTGAAAATTCGACATTTTTTTTTTGAAGCAAATTTTCATGAAATTTTGATCTCCCACAAAATGTAGGAATTAAATTACCTACTCTCCCTTTGGTCAATAAAAATTCTCATAAAATTCAAAAACTCACATGTCAACCAAACAATTTAGAACAACTCCTAGGAATTTCACTAAGGAAGTAATTTTCCATGAAAAGCAAATTCCTATGGAAGTTAAATTCCCACGAGAGCCAAACATGCCCTAGTCCTATTAGTTTTTTTACCCAAACTGAAAAATGTGGCAGAGAAAAGCAAAACACTATAACTACAACCAACGGGTATTGCTCTTGAGAAATCAAAACTAATATACTTTGTATGATCTAAACTTTACTTCAACTCCCACTGTTTCTCAATCTAATGGATCGGGGCATAAGAGCGGGAATGAGGACAAAGGAAATCCCAACCCAATAAGATTTAATCCCACAGCCTCATAGCCGGGGGGTGGGACTCTCCCCCACTGCCTGGGGTGGCACACTTGCTAAGAAGTAAGAACGCAATAAACGATTATAGAAAAAAACTTCAATGAAAAAGAATCGCACGATTTCTAATTGCCGTAGAACTACCAATGAAAAAAACTAACATTGAAGAACATTATGCCTAATTTGAGATCTCCAATTACATACATGCGCACAACATCCTCAATATCCTGTTACAGCAAATGCAGGGAACACTTGTAATTATTCTGCAAACATCTATACCGCTGAGGAGATGTCCATCCCCTGCATTTTCACCATGATGTTTACACATTCACAATCATAGTCATAATAGAGCGCACATTTCATCTCGTTAATCGATTCACTTTCACTCATTCTCGCGTTACCACGCTAGCTATAATAGCCATAGTGAGTTCATCACCAGTGACATAAGTAGTGGCTTATTCCGAAGAAAGACTTCTACTAGGGGATATCAAAAATTTGTCATCAATACAATGTTGAACAATCAGAAGTACTTTAGATAGATGCTTGTTAAGTACAAACTAAAAAGTGTATTCAACATATAGAATTAGGACAATAGAATGTATTCAAGGAGAAAAAGGAAGAGGGAAATAAATGAATAGAGAAGTGCCTTACCAATACTTGGAGCTTTAATACACCATGAAATCGAATACAGTTTAACAAAAGGATCAGCCAGGTAAGGTCCAAAGTAAGCAACAACAAATTTCCTCGCAACTGCAGGGTAATGGAAATGCAACCAGATACCGTATATACTTGTAAAAAATAACGCAGATAGAAAAGATATATTTGGTCTGAATCTTCGCAATTTCGCCCCCTTCACTCTTGTCCTAAACTAAATTTTAGAGGAAGGTTCAAGGTTGATCTTTCACTTCGTCGATACCTGCAAATATTTCATGATTCAGTCAGCACGAGAACCACTGGCAGCATTCCCGGATTTCTTCCCTCCATATTTCTGCATCAAAAAATATCAGGAAGTCGTTAATTGGAAGAGATGATTATGGAGAAGGAGAAAAATATGCTACTAGCAAGGAGCACTTACCTGCTTTCCCATGTTGAAAGGAATATATCTGTACTTGATCATGTGTGCTATTTGCCGCTTCATGGTGAGAACAAACAACACAACCCAGTAACACAACAAGATTGGCCAAAATACAGGAACATCAAACACCGAGAAGAAAGTCATGACAAACGCTATGCAGAACGCCTTGGTTATGGTGTGCCTGCAAGTAAAAAAGGATATTGTTAACACCTCCCACACAGTACAGTTACTTTGATTCATCAGACTCGATAGTACATGCAACATCATGCTGAAGTTAGATGGCTTATGCCTATGTTCTCACGATATTAACATCCATCTGTCACAAAGACAATGTCACTTAATGATTCTCCAAGATATCCTTTGACACTTTCCAAATTTAATCTTACCCAGGAATATATCTGGTACGGCATCCAAGAAGTTGATAAATTTCAACCACAGGTTTAAACAAAAGAACCATCACCAGGGCTCTTTTCTTGACCGGTAAACACTTACGGCCTGTTCTCCCAGCTTATTTTCAGTTCAATTCAATCTGGAAAAATACTTTTACTCTCACATATCACTATTCATTGTAATTCAGTTCAGTTCAGCTATTTTATGCCGAAGAGAACAAGGCCCCACCCCTGACTAAGGAAGTGAGCGGAGCTTTGGCAGAATCAGGATTAGCTTGTCAATGGCACTAAGGCTGACTCCTCTTCCGCTGTTGAGATCAGAAAGGTAGAAAGAGATGTGAGGTGGTTGGTGTGGCTTTTGTACATGTGAGAGGGAGGAAGAGGAGAGAGTGCATTGATAGGGTGGTTGCGAGTGGAGGAGCTGGCGGTAGTAAGGGACAGGAATGGGGTGGTGAGATGTCTGGTGGGGTAGCCGGGGTCGGGGAGGAGGACGGAGGAGAGGGGGGCAAGGATGTGGGTGCTGACGGTAGGAGTGAGTTGGGGTTACGGTTTTCATTTTCTTATTGATTTAATAATTTTTCTTAGGAGTGGAAAAGTTAAATACTTCCTACGTTTTTTAGTTGCTACACTTTCCTAATAAAGAAATTTCTTATTAGATGCTACACTTCTTTAATTGACTTTTCCTTCTCTCTATCTCTCTCCTATCACATGAGTCCCTCTCTTTTTTCCTCTCTATCTCTCACATCAAAAAAAAATCCGAAAAAAAAAGTGTAGCATCTAATTTGATACGGAGGAAGTAAGTTATTTTACAAGTCAAACTTGTTACGGGTCAAAATGGCCCATTTTGGGCAGATACACCAAAGTTGGGATTATTACACTAAAGTTGCTAATAAACCAGAAGTATTTTGAACAAACCGGCTAGTAATGCGATCATTCCTATTCATGTTTCCAAAAGGAAACTAGGGGGCGTTTGGTAAGGGGGCTTTAGGAAAGGGAAAGGGAGTAGATTGATTTCATTCCCTTAAAAGTTATTTGGTTGGAGGGTTTTGTCTTTCCCTTTCCCTCCTCCATTACCCCAAATCCCTCTAACTTGATTCCCCATCCCCCCTCCACTTAGAAACGGGGGTTTTGAAAACCCTTGACCATTTGACTTTGACCACCCTACACTCTCAACAACCACCCCTTCCACCACCTCTACTGGCCAACCTCTATCATTCTCACCTCATCTCCTCCATCCCAACTCCTCATCCACCGCCACAGCCACCACAGAACCACCACCAGCCACCACGGAACCACCACCAGCCAACCCAAAACCACCCACAACACCCTAAAACAACAGCTATCCTAGCCGGGATACATCCCACTCCACCGATACCACCCCCACTCTGCCGGAATGCGGCCGGATACCACCGAAATCTAACTCTAGCCCACTCAAACCCCTTAACAACGCCTCTTCCCCCCCCCCCGTTAACCACCCCCACCCCTCTAGAAACACCCCATCTCCGTAAACCCACCATACACTAGCCCCGACAACCACCCCAACCATAAACCCACCCCACAGCCGACCACCACCCCAGCCCCGACAACCACAAGGCAACCCCTAAAAAAAACCCTCGCCAGATCTACAGAGAAAGGAGGAGAGAGAGATGAATCTCCGGCGTCGAGGAGGAAGCGACGAGAACGGAAGAAGAAAGATGAATCTCCGGCGTCGACAACGAGAGAGAAGAAGAGCGAGATGAATCTCCGACGGCGATTTGGAAAACGTTGAGGGGAGGCCGGAGGGTGGTAGGAGGGGGGAGAGAAGGAAAGAAAAAATATTTGCCAAACAACATTTTTCAGGAAAAGGTTTTGCTTTCCTTACCCCTCCTATCCCTTTCTTGATTCTGTTTCCCTTACCCTCTAGGAACCAAACGCCCCCCTAGTTCCATCATTGTAATAAGTAATAACTATTTTCCAACCTTTCCATACAAAACATAGGAAAATGGTAAAACTAGATTCTAGGAAAATGTTTTCCTCCGGAATGTTTTATTCCCAACCAAGCAGAGGGAGTTATAGTCATTCATAATATCTTCTCGACGGGAGTCAAAACTCACTATCATATTGGCTAAACGAACGTAAACATGATATAATTAACTGTTGTGCAAAGATCAAGTACGGTTGCAAAGCCAACAAGTCAACTACTTCAGTACAAAATCCATCTCCCTCACTACTACATTTAAAAATAAAAATAAATATAAATGAACTAGCCAACTTTGCACAACATCTTCAATCAACCGATATGCAAACCTCCAAATAAAATCAAAGGTGATCCCGTCAGATGGCCCTGTGAATCCATAGGAAAGCTCACCATGCACAATGTAAGCACCATATATTCCTAAATGTATCGCAAAGGTAAGAGTACAACTGTAGTCTGTACAAGTGTGCACCTTACATAAAACAGGATCCCAACCACCAAAACAGTAGGACATTGATGGTATCCAAATTCCTTCGCTAGAAATACCAGAGTTGAGCAATCAAGCAATTTATACCAAACTGAGAATAACCATCCATAACCCATATTCAAAAGGAAAGTTCAGTATCTCTATACCCAACTACGGTTGATCAGAAAAATGTATTCCCAATAGAGGAATTATACACAAATGTACAATTATGTCTGCAAACGGAAATGCATATAAATGACACTAATAAGTAACTTAATTAACAGTTTGAAAAATTCCACAAACACTAATGAAACTTCATTACGAAGGTTAACTGTGACTCCCAGTTCCATTCATTTAATATCCCTTTGGAGTCATCAACATAAGAGATGTCGTTTCCAATATTGAAATAATTTCAGAGGTTTTTCCTCACTCCCACGCCACCTCAGCAGCCCTACCATTTCTCTCTTCTCCCCAACCATCACCGCCCGGCGCCCCCTTAAACTCTCCATCTTCTCTTTCTTCCTTACCCAGCACCACAAATCTATATTCCCTCTCTTCACCTATCCAGATTCCAGCCACTATTACTCCCCTCTTCTCTTTCTTCCCCTACCTATCCACCACCCTACCTCCTCATCTCTCTCCTCCTCACCATCCCTTCCATCTCCAGCCCAAATGCCCAATCCCTTATCAACCACCAACCCATCAGATTCCATTCCACCAAAGAGACAACCTCCGGCCAACATAAAAATCTCCACCCGCCACCACTCATCCTGGATTTACGAGAAACAAAAGATTTGAGAGGTCAGAAGACAAGGAGGGAGAGAAAATCTGAGCCATAACCCCGACAGCTGTGAACAGAACTTGATCAATGAAGAACCTAATGATTTTGTTGGGCCAAGGCCATCGGTGCCAGTTATAGTGGCTCGGTCTCAGCTGCTCTCTCACGAAGGCAAACGCAAGATAGATAGATAGAAAGGAAGAGAGGTAAAAAGGGAGTAAAAGAAAGAGATTGAGAGGCCAATAGGGAATATAGGACGTTGGCCTTGGTCTGGTGGGCAACCAGAAAAAATTGTTGCAAACATTGGTCTTTCGACGGTATAACAGGAAGAAAAAATTCTTTGGGGGTGGCGGCCGGGTAAGAGAAGGGAGAGAAAACGGGACTGATGGTGGCTAGCTTGGGAGAAGAGAGAAGAGGAAGGAGGTGGAAAAGGGGGGTTTCTTAAAAAAAAATTTTGATAAAATTATACTCCCTCCGTCCCCCAAAAGATTTCCCATTTGCTTTTTTTTGAAGTCAAACTTTGTAAACTTTGACCATAAATTATAACTAATATATAATATAAATAATTGTCATCGGTGATCTTGTTAGATTTGTATTAATAGGTACATTCAAAATATCAACATTTTATCATTTTTATTAATAAATAATATGAGATATAAGCGGTCAAAGATGTGCATTGGAGACCGTGCAAAAAGCAAATGGGAAATCCTTTGGGGGACGGAGGGAGTACTTATTAGTGTTAATTAGGGTCCTTTTAGGCTTGTACACATTGATGAAGTATTTAAGGTCATTCAATGCATAGTTAACATTTCGGTATAATTTTGTGTTACCTAAATTGGTGTACATTTGTCTGACCCCCCATACTTAATTTATTATATAGAGAAAATTCTCCTATTCGAAAAAACAAGTTCCGTAGGAAAGAATTCTTACTCCTCACATTCTAACTAATAGTTGTCTGCAGAATATAATGCTCTCTCCATCACAAAATGGACATCAATCATGGTTGATTGTTCCCCGCTAACCCCTCCTTAAAATAAGCCGAATTATAGAATTATCCTCCAATTACCAATATTATTCTTCCAATCTTCCCAAGCTAAGATATTTAGTAGCTCTCCCTTCCTAGTATCTATATCAAAAGAAAGAAAAAACCTCCATAATATATTTATCAGCTATCTCCTCTTGTTAACAGTCAAGACCACACCATTATATTATGCCAAGATCTTAGACCTATGATGCTACAAGATAGATAAAAAAACAATGGTAGAACACAGATCAAAACTGGAAGGGGAGCCAAACTCTTGTATCTAAGTCCAGCTCCCTGGTTCACTAATACAAATATACAATAGTACATGTCGTTCACTTCAAAAAGCACTTTCAACCAATTTGGAGAAGATGATATGGCTAGACCTCAGGGAACTCACCAACAAGCAATAGAAGCACTGCAGATTTAAAAATACATTGTCCCGAGAGCCCAAGTGCGCGACTAGAAGGAAGATTACTACAAAATCACTCATATAGTAGAAATTACATATCCATTCCTTCAGTAGAAGTTGAGCACTAAAAATAACCAATATTGAATCCATAATAAACCACCATCGGCCATACATAAAAATCACATATAATTTTTATATCAAGCTGTCTGTTTCTAAACTTTGAGCTAGCAGTATCTAGCTGTGTATCTTGTCAATAAATCCATCCAAAGAGTTAGTCACAAATGAAGTGTGATATAAGCAAAATATAGAACAATCCAGGTATTTACTTGACTAAAAATGGCAAAATTTTACTTATATCTATCGTCACAGATAGAATTTTTTCATGGAAGTGAGATATAAGCATAATCCCAAATGAAGTCAGCAACATCATTGTTCTTACAAGATACAAGCTACTCTTTCCTTCAGTAGTTTCAGTGTTCGACAACATCTACGCATCTAGAGAGTGTCAGATCTCCAAATACACTTCTTAGAACTAACACAAACATTTTATCTCTTCTTTTTAACACAAACATTTTATCTCTTCTTTTTCCAATTCAATATCATTTGCGTCACATGATAGGCCAAATTTCTTGGGCAGCAACTAGCAAGTGTTGGATAACCTACTCTACAAGCTCAGGCCTTCTGATATACATACCACAACTCCACAAGCAAGTAAAACCACCATATATCAAGATCCCTCAATTTCCTCAAGCAAGAAACCTACAACAGGAATATGCAGCCTCAACCCAAAACAGAAACAAAAATGCCAACTAAAGTGATCGTCACCTTAACATGGTAGAAACATTATTGAATTTAGAGAAATAAAGAATTCAAAAGGACAAGAAATCTGTCAATTGACAGTCTGTCCATGTCCGCAATAAAAACCAATTGCCTTAGATACCCTTCGCCAAGCTCACAGGAATGCAGCCTACCTTCCAAATCCCTCAAATAAGCTTGGAACATTTAAGCTAAGTATCGGTTTTACTTCTTTAGATCTAAATACATGAAAGGGAAACTAAGCCAACAAATAGCTTGTGAGAAGATAAACACTTCAGAGAAGGATATCAAGATATTGTAGCCTTTGAAAGATCGGTAACTTTCTCACCCAACACACCTCTCTAACCAACAATTACTAGCATTAACAAATGAACCCATTAATCCTGGCAATCTCCCACAATGCAGAAACTATTCAGCTATTCTTAGATTCACAAAGGTAAAAGCCGCTAGAACCACCACTTTGCTTGCCAATATCACACTCCCATCACCTCGTCCACCAAATTACCTCCTCCATTGAAGAGTATTAGTAAAGTACTTCACCGGCATCGTCATAGTAACCTTTCAATTCCACCCACACCATTGCTACACTCTCAAATCTAACAACTACAGTACCACTAATCATCTAGCTAAACCATTCAACAAGGCAATAGAGCCATAAAAAAATTAACAACTTCATACACTCGTAAAGCCAGATTGAAAACCCCCAAATCCAACCCACATGGAAGAATCACTAAATCAAAAAAACATATTCAGCTGAAAATAGCAAAAAAAAACTACCAGAAATCATCAATAACAAAAACTTCAAATCGAAACAAACGGTAAACGAAACGAGGGGAGGCGATTACCAGAACTTGAATTCAGGAAGCCGACGAATAAAGGGCTTAAATTCATCAGACCCTTTGGTGGGCAAAACAGCACCATCAGAAACCTCATGCTCAGGGTCAACCAAAGGTGATAAAAACCCAATTAGCAGATTCAAGATATAGATCCCAAGTCCATAAGTGATTATGTAAAACCCTTGAACAAAATAAACCCTAATCCCATAAATCATAGCAAGAACTACAGTTCCAACCCATCTAGGTACAGCATGTGGAGTTGTCTTATCCAAGTAATACTGATAAATTCTTGAAATTTCATGAATCTTCTTGCTCACCGGAGTTTCTGTTGATGACCCACCTAATCCCTCCATTAATAAACCCTAGATTTGATTTTAATTGCTCTAACAAGATCTGCCCACCAAAAAAATTCACAAAATTAGTCAAATTTAAGGGTAAAAACAGTTGAAAGAGAGAATCTTTTGATGTGGGTATTGTTTAATTAGGTCGAAATGAATAGAAAAAGTGTGATCTGGGTATTTTAACACGAATAATAAATGAGTTTGAGTTAGGTTTGATTTACCTTTGAGGAGAAGAGTAGTACAAGTTGAAGCTTCGAAAATGGCGTGTGAAAGCGAATTAGAGCAACAGTAGAAAACTGGAAATGGTGAAATCTGATGGTGTGAGGAAGTTGAAAGGTCGTAGAATAAGATAGAAAGAGAGATTTGGGGAGAAGGCTTCTATTCGCTTTATCCCCTTTTCTCTCTGAATTGCTGTGTGTTTTTAGTATTTATTTTTCTGTACTTGCTTGATTTTGTTATTCTCTATTGTTTAAAGCGATTGTAAGAACAAGAAAAATCCCTTGTTCGAGGTTACTCATGGCTTGCGTTCTCCTTCACATGTATGGAATGAAATGGCACAATTAGTTTTTAGGCACAGGCGATGTATATTTATGTATTATATTAATATTAAACTTTGATGATATTTTGGAATTAATAATTTATTAGTGATTAAATATAATAAACTAGTTTGTGACCCTGGCGATACTCCGGATTCATTTTTATGTTTAATTGAATTAGATTAATGTTTTTCATCAGAGTATCACTTTTTCATTTTAATAGTTAAAAAATTAGAAACACAATTGAAGAACTAATTAAACAATTTAAAAGGGTCATGGCAGATTGCAATGAAGATATCTCTTCACTTTTCACCAAAGCTTGATTAAGGTAAAATGATTTATTAATTGCAATTTGACAACAAAAAGGGATATGGTTTTGTGGTAATGCATATGACATTCCAATTAAGAGGTCATGTTTAAAAAATATTAATTTTATTTTAAAAACATTTAAAAAGAAACCCGGCAATGCTCCGGGATTTTTGTTAATTGCAATTTAATAATAGTTACGAAAAATAATTGATGTCATGTACTGTGAAATATTATTAAACATCTCATTTACAATATGGATTTTGAAAAGTTACAATTTAACTCTTAGTTTACATTTATACATCATTATTGACTTTGATAGAAGAAGCACTAATAACATGTTAGCATGGTGGTTGGAACTCCTTATTTTATACTCAAGGTCATGGGTTCGAATCTTCATGTTGGCATTTTTTTATATATGACAATAAAGTGGATAGGGTCTCATTCAAAGAGGGATGGTGACACGTGGCGGATTGCAGTTTTTGCTTACGCTTTTTAATATATATATATAGACGTGAAAAGTATAATTAAAAAATAATTTATATATATGAAAAGTTGCAACATAACTATTGGTTTATATCCATATAACATCATTGATTTTGACAAAAGTAACAATAATGTTGTGGTGGAGGAATGGTTGGAGCCCATACTTGAGGTTGAGGGTTTGAACCTTGACACCGAAAATCTTTTATAATACTATGAGAATGTCGTTGATAGATTGGTGACGTGTGGCAGATTGCACGATGCGTTTCGCTGAAGTGAACTTAAAAACAAGTTGGGGGAACAAACCCTCTTATTTTATTCAGTTCTCAAATCACTTCTAGGTAGACCTTGCAAAGCTGACCCAACCCGAATGACCCGGCCCGAACGACCCGGAATCGATGACTCGAAATAAACCCGAGACTCGAAATGACCCGACCCATGCTGACCGACTCAAGATTGACCCGACTCGATACTGACCCGAATAATATTTATCTATATATTTTTTTTTAATTGGAAGTAAAGGGTCAGCATAATTTCAAGTAAAGCCTATTAAAGGTGGTGCTCTGATACCAATCCTCCCCTTAAGCCTAACACTGGGGCAACGACCCGAAAATTGACCCGATCGAAAATTGACCCGATACGAAATTGACCCGACCCAGACCCAACCCGAACAACCCGATTGCCAACTATACTTTTAGGCATGTTCTCTTTGATATAAAAGAGTTGAGTTGAGCTGAACTGATGAAGTTAAACTGAACTGAATTGAACTAACTGAACTTTTTTTGAAAGGGAAATTTCATTAATTGAAGGTCAAATGCCATTTATATGACTATAGGTATTAAAGAAAAACAAAATACAATCAAACAAGATTAAATCAAACTCTTCTTCAAAGAAACTACAACGAACCTGATCAATTGTAGTAGATTAGTAGTGCAAACCCTTGTATTTGTTAAATCTTGCAACTATTAATGGAACCGTCTATTATTTGGACATAGTTTGGAAAAAACATTATTGATCTAACGAAGTTAACTGCATCTAAGATTTCAATATCTTCATGTAGATACTCTTGAAACAACCAATGAGGGCAAATTCCCATACATGATTATGAAACCCTAAATCTTCACTTACAACGAGACTAACAAACAACAAACACAATCTTCCAAGCAAAGTGATTTAGGTAGTATATTTTAGAAAAATTGTAGTATATTTATATAGAGATTTAGGTAGTATAGTTTCTAAATAATATAGTAGTATACTAAAAAATCATAGTATATTATTTTAGAAATGTAGTACATTCCTATTTAATAGATGTACTGTTCACATCTATCAGATAAGAATTAGGACTTTTCCGGCTTATTACTATCAAAGAGATGATGTTGACAAACCTTACATTTGGCAAAGAACTAGGGTTTTTTGGGTTTTTAGAGAGAATGGTGGTTGACATAATAATAGAACTAAATCGAACTGAATTGAGTTGTAATTGAGAATAAATAATAACAATTAACCAACAATAAATTCATGATAATAAATTATTAGATAGTAATTATAAATAATTATTATAATGGTAAATAATAATAATTAATAAAAATGATAATAGTATTTTAATTGTTAGTAACTAATAATAACAATAAGTAAATAAATAGTTATTATTAATAATTAATGATAATAAATAGTAATACTAACTATATAATAACAATAACGTCAAATAGTATTTATATTACTATTATAATAATAAGAATTAATAATATAAAAATAATTATTATCATCATAATAATAATAATGAGTAAGGATGTAATTAGCAAAATAATATTTAGCAATAATACAATAAGATTAATTAGTAAAATAAATTAGATCAACAATACTAATATTAACCGAAATGGTTAAAAAATACATGGAGCTAAACTGAACTGAAAATAAGCTTGCAAGAATAGGCCTAAAGGCTTTTTCTTTTCTGGCATAATCGAGCTGAATAAATTTGAACGGAAAAAACTGAAAATAATTGAATTCAAAAGAATTGATGAATTGAATTGGAGAGTATACATCATATTATCATATACCTTAGTTTTTTTCATTGCTCATTTAAACGTTTTCAAATAAGCAAAAATGTGGCGTTCAAATGATCAATGAGAAAAAATAGCAGCATAGTACATTCAAATGTATAATAACGTTGTACACTTTCGCTTTAACTATCCCAATCTCATCCACAATTCCCATATACCAAACACCCCCAAGACTTGTTCACCCGCTTATTTTCAATTCATTTCAGTTAAGTTCAACTATTTCAATACTTTTAGTCTAACATATACTAATATTTTTTTCAATTTAGTTTAGTTATTTCCAATACAGTAGAATTCAACTATGGGTCCGATCTATAGGTCTAATCTGATATGAATTTTTCTTATCTGATATGAATTTATCTAATTTGATCTGATTATTTCTGAAATAAGCACTAAATGATTGAATAAGTTGAAAAGAATATAGCTTATTTTTAGGCCAAAAAAGAATGATCCCAAGTATAGGTGGCAATCGGGTCGTTCGGGTCGGTTCAATTTCGGGTCAGCTTGACTTCGGGTCGATTTTGGGTTGGGTCTACTTCGGGTATTCCATTTTGGGTCGAGTCGGGTTTTGGGTATGTTAGTTCAGGTCGGGTCGGGTTTCGGGTGTGTCGATTTCAATTTCGGGTCGGGTCAATTTTCAGGTCGTTGCCCCAAGCCCCCAACAACGATACAAAGCTCTTGATCGTTGATTGAGGAATTGGCCGTATTAGGCTAAATGGGGAGAATTGGTATCTGAGCACCATCTTTATATTGGGTTTACCAGAAATTATGTCGAGATTTTACTTGAAATTTTAAAATTATGCGTATATATTATTCGGGTCTGTCTCGGGTCGGGTCAATTTTCGGGTCGGGTCAATCTCGGGTCGGCATGTTTCGACATGTATGGGTCGGGTCATTTCGGGTCTCGAGTTGATTGCGATCTGCGAATCATTGTTTTCGTGTCAATTTCGAATTTCGAGTCATGTCGTTTGGGTTGAGTCGGTTTTGCCAGGTCTAATCTCAAGTCAATTGGAGCTTTGGACAACTTTGAATATGGGCCCTGTTATGTATGAATAAATGAAACACCACAATGTCCACAAAGTTTGAAGTGAAGAATACAGGGATAGATCAATAGATGACTGATGACTGATGACTGATGACTGATGACATGTTAGAAGCAACTTGCTGGAATAGCAACTGTATGACACCAAATTTCCACGATAGATAAAAGTTTCCATCCATCTGGTGTTACCAAAAGCGATGTCAGCCACAAGTTCAGGTTCTCCATGTAAGACCATATATTGTACACATATTAAAAAGGTCCCAGATTCGTCACCTACCCAGATAAAATACATTTATAATATTTACTTAATAATGAACAAAAAAAAGACACATCTCCCTCCCAAGAGCCAAAGCTTTGCTTGGATGGATGCACTCATATTCAACTTTCCTCTTTTGGTTAGTTTAGTTCATCTTCATCCTTAAGAATAACCCCTTTTCATGCCAATTCTTATAATCTTGGTATACAATTTTTATGTGGGTGTATAATTTTCCTTCCATTTGTTGAATGTGGGTTTTTATTTATGCAGAATTCCTTTGCTAGTTTTGCTTTGTACTTCTGAGTGTGGTTTTAGAATTGGGTAGGAGTTCAAATTTGCTCATATGACCTGAATTTTGATAATTAGGGAGTTTAAAACTAGTGGCGGATCTTGGTTAAAATAATATAAGACTCGTATCTCTTTTTCAATACGAGTGCACTCAGACTATATGTCACAATTATTTTATATGTATATGTTAGCTTGTACTATTAGATAATTGAAAAAATATCCGAGGCCGGCCTTGATTGGCCCCGGTGAAAGATCATCCTCTGCTTGAAAGTGACTTGTATGCAGCTAAGCCAGAATACCCAATGGTGCTTTTGGGGCCTTGTTTGAAATTGAATAGTCTAACACTGAAGCTTATTTTCTTGATGTTCCATTGGCTTCATCATTGCTGATAAGGTTTAGGGTCTCTTCTGCTAAAAACAATTTAGCTGATGTGAACTAAGTTGAACTAAAATTAAGTGAACTGAAATGAACCGAAAGGAACAGTAATATGTGATAGTAAAAGTATTGTTTAGAGCTGAGCTGAGGTGAATTGAGAATAAGTTGGAGAGAACAGACCCTTAGTTTAGTATGCATGTCTCAATTTTTCACAACTAGCAAAGGACAGTTTCACAGTTGCAGTTGCTAGTGTTGTTAAAGTTTGAGTTTCAGGAAGTTCATTACTGTGAAGGTATTATCAAGTTCATGTGGTCTTACCGCCAAAAAGAAGTGTTTTTTACTAGTTAGCCATCATGAACTACTGAGTTTACCTAACACATTTAGAAACAACGATCAATAGACAATAGTCCAACAGCTAGGCTATACAACCAATACAAATAGCTCATTAAAACAGCTAAGTGAAACAGCGGTCAAGAGCCAACAACTAATAGGCAAATATCCCCGTAGTCTTTTATTTATTGCAAATTAGTGTAGTAGTCATGCATTCACAATTAAGGGTCTAAATAAAACAATTTATATTGTAACTTGGTAAGGCTGCTGATATTTGATGTCAGATTACATAATGGGTGGGATTTTTTTTGGTTGATGGTTTAGTCTATCTTATATAGAGCACGAATCCTTCCGGGATGGGCTGGGTATTGGTCAAAATCTGACCTTCCTAGCTTGAATATCTTGTCAATGCTGAGGTGCCGACAGCCAATTTCTTGCCAATGCTATTCTGGTTTCTGCAGTAATCTGTGAATGCTTTTAGTCTTAGAGCATGTATGGTACGAGTTAGTTGAGTTCATCTGTTATATCTGAGAAATGTGGTCCGATTCAGGCTTTATTTCTGAAAGCTTTTTAGTTAAATTCAATACCTAATTGATATAAAACCTGCTATTATTGTTTCAGAAAGCTTTTTAGTTAAACTCAATACCTAATTGATAATAAAGCTTTTGTACATGGGCTGACTGTCCAACCGCCTAAACATGGATAGTTGTCTTAGTGTTTGATTAATTTATAATCCTGATCACTTGTCATGTTGGGATGTTTTATTTACTAAAGGAACTTGCTTTTGTGTGCAGTTTAAAGTAGTAACTGTATCTCAGTAAGTAACGCATTCCAAGAAAGACCGGGAAAAGTTTAATTATATTGTCTGCAACATACATGGCTGATCATGTTGCCACCTCTTCTCGTGATGAGGATGTAACATCAATGACATCCTCCCAACCAAATCAGCCCTTCTGGATGTCTCACTGGAGTAACAGATGTTCTAAACCAAATCCGAAAGTTGACGATTCTGCAATGATTTGTTACAAGGAAGGTCATGTTGATATGAGAGGTCACTTGATGCAAAGTGGGCTTAAGGCGGAAACTAGTCTTCAATATGGGAAAGGAGTAAGTAACAGTGCTGGAACTGTTGATAAGAATTCAAATAAGAAACCGGGGAATCACGAGAATAAACTAAGTTATTCATATTTCCCTTCTCTCAGCCTATGCCAAAATAAAGGAAATGTTTCCACTGTGGGGACTCAAGCTGATCATGAGTCTGGCCACAAGTCCATGGCGCTTGCCTTAGCTCCTGGTAAAGACGGTACTTCTAGAGATTTCAACCCAAGGAGTAGAGAGCAGCAAGCCAGGTCTCATTTATACCAAGAACAGAAAGGCAAAGCTGTGTCAAGATCTAGCACATATAACAAATCCAATGCTTCGAAGCCAGTTAGGGTCTTTGAAAAACACTTTTCAAATGATAATTTCACATGCTTTAGTCAGGACCGGTGCAAGTACCAAAAGTCCTCTTCAGTTTTGTTTCATGAGAAGAAAATGGAAAATAACATTTGTGATGAATCTGGATTTTGCGATGGATCACATTTGCAACACGGCTGTTCCCCTGGAAAAAAGAACATCCAGCTCTTTAACAGAATTCCGTGTTCATTCCACAATGTGGAGACTATGAGGATTTGTACAATGGTTGGTTCTATGGAGAATATACCCGGACATCCACCAAAAATTTCTCAGAGGGCTCACCACATTCTATTCACCAAAGAAACTTGTGTTAATCTATCTAAAGGACATCACTTAGTTGGAGAACCAACTTTAGCTCATCCAGAGGGGCAGACATTTGGTGAATCTTTTAGCATACATCCTAATCTTGCTTTTCAATCAAGAGGAGTGAAGATCCAACCTCTGTGGTCCTCCACTGACAGTGAAGGAAAGGAAACTACAGGCAATCCTTCTACAAGTAAAGTAGATTCATGGAATGAAGCCTCTGCTGAGACAGATGACATGCATGTAGAATCAACTTTCGCTCATCGTGGAGGCATGAAGAACTTTGGTGGTGTTTTTAGCATGTCTCCTAAAGTTGATTCTGGTTCAAGAGTAGTGAAGATCCAACCTTTGCCGACTCCCACAGATAGTGAAGAAAAGGAAAATAGAGGTGATCCTTCCTTCTGTAGAGTGGGCGCAAAGAATGGAGCATGTTCAGAAACTGGTAGAATGCTAGTAGAAGCTTCAAAGCATCAGTGCATTTTGTCAGGTATTTTGCTGCTCTCTTATTATAGTAATTTTATTTGAACCACGCCTTCTGTTAATGTCTTTACATTATGCAAGTAGAACTAAATTACTCCAAGCATTTTTCTTTAACTAATTTAGCATGTTTTCTTTATTTAATCCTAGGTATGGAATCATCCCCAACAACTAAGGTATTCACTTCTTGTTTCCTGTTAATCATGTGTTGAATGGTCAAGTATGCATGTTTGCCAATTTCTTTCTTTAACTGCACAACTTATGTAATTAACATATAATCTCATAAAACGGAAAAAACTCAAAAGGATAAGCACAATACACACTCCTTCAATTTCTAATTGCTTGCTCCAATTCTATTTTTGGAGTCAAAGCTCGCTAAACTCCCGTTAATATCTAAGAAAAATAATCATGTTATCCGTTATAAACTGAATTTCATTTTTTTTCCAATTACGCGAAACATATTGATTATCAAACATGTTTCCTACAGACCATGAAAAATCAAATGGATCATACAATTATGGACTTTTAAGTAGTGGTGAACTAGATTTTTTTTAGCGGGTGCATTCTACAAATAAGTCAATTTATAAAAAAAGATAATAGAGTGAAAACGATAAAAAACGGTTGATGGCGATCGAAGGAGACTTGTGAATTATGATGTAATGTGATCTTAAGAAGCCTGTTGCGCGTTCTTGAGAAAGATATGCGTTATTTTACTACATAAACTAGCAGGGAGCCGGTCGCGGCCTATGACCCACGTCACCCTCCGAGGCAAGGCAGTTTCTGCTGCTTGGCGGACAATTGTTTTAGTTTTCTGGTTTTGCTTATTATTTTCTAGATCTTGTTTCCTTATCTTAGTTGTAGTAGGATAAATAATATTTTTTGTTTCGTAAGTATAGGATAATATTGTTTCCTAAGATAAGAAGAGATAGGATAATATTTGTTTTCTAAATATTATCGTATAAGTTAGTTTTTTCATAACCTCTATATAAAAAGGGGTAGGATGCCAATTTCAATGTAGAGCAGTCTCAGTGTAGAGAAAAATAGTCTCAGTTGAGAAATTAGTTAGTTAGGAATTGCTAAGAGTTGTTGCTCATAGAAATTACCAAAATTGTGGATAGAGGTTTTTCCCTACTTGTTAAGTTAGGGATTTTTGTAGTAAAAAGTTTTTGCTTTTAGTTCTCTAAGATCGCACTTTTATTTTTGTTTCATTGATTCTCGTGTTATTTTCAGTATTTTGCTTCCGTTAGTGCCTTATATTGGTTTCTTCCCCATCTTGATTATGGTTATTGAGAAATTTGCCATGGACATAATGTGTTTTTTTTTACATATTGTCTTATGTTATCTTTTATTTGACTCCAATGATTATTGATTTGCAAGACCTCCTTCTTCTGTTGCTGTCTCCCTAACAGTTGCCTGATGTTATATATGCAGGATGATACAGTGGATGAGAATAGCCCACCAGCTGCCTATAATTCAAGCACAGAGAGGGCTATAAGCAAGAGGCCCATCACAGAAATACCTGATATAAATGTAGAGCTTCCGGAGATCCAACCTGAAGTAAGCTCAACAGATGGAAAGGAGCCAAGTACCTCAAGAGTCCATAGTTTGAATGCTAAACAACTCTTCTCATGCAATGAACAGACCTCAAGGTCTGAGTGCAATGCCCGCCAAGAGCGCTCTCCTGCTCTAGATGCTAACAGCAGATGGATTAAGCGTCTGAAGGTAAGTTCTTCTGATTCATTTGGGGTTGGTACCAAGAGTTCAGATATGGGGGAAGGCTCGTCGCATGAGAAATTCAATACGTTCTTCAACAGAATAATGAAATGCAATCGAGCTACATCTGATACCAAGCATCATGGTAAAGTACATATGGCAATAGAACAAAATGTGGAGTCCCTAAGAAGTGGTGGATCCTCATCCACAGGTTCAAAGAAGAAAAATCAAAGCATGACGCACGGGTGTTCTTGGATTCAGAGATGGTGTCAAAGCTGCACTGCTCCCCCTCCAAGTAACCCTGAGCCCCTTGTGATTTGTGAGCCACATAGCTTGAAGTTTGGGCAAAATGAGGTTGCAAAGAAGCAGTTCCCAAGTATTGCTGCCATGGCGCTTATGGGGAAAGCCATGAATGGATTTCGCTCATGTGAATTCAAGAAAAGAGGGCCTGTCGTAGTTTGGAATACCAAGGAGTACTGAGATACATCTCCCATGAGCTACCAAGAAATGAATCACTGGGAGATGCTCATGTTATTCGTGAGATTTCAGATTTCAGAACTATCCTTTATTAATTTTCAGTCCAACAAGATTGATGGCCATGCATATATATTTTCGAATTCTTTAGCATTCTAAATGTGCCGACAGTGAAATTATACATGATGGGCAGATCAAGTTTTCTCCCCTGAATGCATCAAGGTGGTACCACGGTCTAGAATCCAAGTAGGCATCACTTTTCTACAGCTGATCCTTAAATTTGTTGCTAAGACGTGATGCATCTTTACTCAACATCGGGCATAGGTAGTGTGTGCGAACGGTTTGTCCCTGTAGCTGCTGTGAGGGGCATGTACCTCTGGACTCCATTCTTCCCCAACAGATTTTCGAGAGTTCCCAGATGACCCTCAGTGTGTCTGCTGTAGGTTGATATGGTCAGTGAACTCTATTATTTATGAGATCCTTTTATTAATTCTATAGTGCTTTGTTTTCTGTTGTTTTCGTCACTTGTCTGAATAAGCCCATCAATTGATATATCCAGCATTTACACATTTTACAAGTTTGTGGTTTGATACTTCATGTTGCTCTTCGCATGACAAGTTTCATGTGATAGTAGGTATATATTAGATGGATGAGGATTATAATCTGTGTTATCAGAGAGCTCATTCAAAGTCAAAGCATCTGACTCTGGAGATCCTAAAAGCGAGTCGAAGTCAAAGCAACCTCACCTCTTTTTCTTCTTCATGTACTATAGGGTACTCGAGGTGTTGATTTACATTGAAAATCATCACTTAACCAATTGGATTAGTGAATTCCATATTCATTGAGAGGTACATGTTATATATGTAAAATATATATATATACACATAGATTCATAGATCACACAGCAGCTAATTCTTCAATTAACAGGGAACTCTACTTCCGCTATTAACATATCCAATCTTGACTAAACCTGCTGAGAACAGTCATCTCTACAATAGTCCTCTTCCCCCTTCTCCTCTAACAAGATAGAAGAAAAAATAGAAAAGAGCTTACTGGTTGGGAACCATGGTTCCATTTTCAATATGGCATCCAGTTTTCTGTAAAGTGGAATCAAAGAACCCACCTCCATGGGTCCTTGAGTCCATACCGAGCGGAGCGAATTCTATGATTATGTCTTTAAAGGTAAGTGTGCCCATCACTCTGTTCCACTCATCAACTATGAAGCTTGATTCGCTCTTTATCTCCACCATTTTTGTTATGACCTGCTTAATAATGTCTGTTTCTTTGTGTACGACTGGGGAATCCATTCTCACGCTTTTGTTGTTCCTAATTTGAAAACTTTGAGCAAAAGGATCGCGCTTTTGATTCTCACTGATTAACTGATTGTTATCCTTGCCCATTTTGATGAACTCTGCCAAAGGCATAGTCCTGTGAGAGAAGCATAAATAATCTGTGTTCAGCAACATTTCACTGTAAAGAAGCCGAGTTTCTGGTTTGATGTTACATGCCAATTGCCACAAGGTGAATTTAGGGGGATACAAAGTGTTAATGTAACTCACTTGAATTCAGAAAAGAGCTGATCATTTTCTAGGAGAAAGGTGATGTCGCCTTTCCTTACTGTTCCGACTAGCTCTTCAGTTTCCCTCTCTACCACAGCTACTGCAGCAGCTTCTTTTTCTGACAGAACTAGGAATGCCTCTGAGATACTTTGGTCTGCATATACTTTATGAAGACAGTTTTTTCTCTGAATTCTGTCTCCGAGATAAATATTTCTTGGATCAGCATTTTTCTTTTTTTCGAAAAAGGCTAATTACCTAATCTTTGTCCGGAGAACAAAGGTCTATTGACATTCTTACCCTTATTAACTTTGACATCAGTAAATAAACTATAAGGATCCTACACTCGATGAAAAGCAGTAGCATCTTAATCTGTTCTTTTTGTTTTTAAAATGTAAGGGCTCTCACAGTCTCACTCCATAGCACTGAGAAAGAGAGAGCCATGAATAATAGAATATCATACACATGGGTGCATAGTTTAATTTGCTCCGACTTTATTTTTTGTTAGTAAGGGTAAAAATATTCAATTATACTTCTATATTGTTAGGTAAATAGCCTTACACTTTTGTACATACAATCTTTGAGTATGTGTAATACCTAAACTCTGACAAGGAAACATTAGCAATGGTGTCAAACCACTCTAGCCCACTTGATTGAAGAAGGAACTCGACTAGTGCAGTCTGTTACTAACAGGATAATGTAAGTCATCTGCAATGTTAGTGTTAGAAATTTCTAGCTTGAAAACTACCTGTGTGATGAAACCGATGATTTGATCTGTGGTTCTTTCTATGACTGGCAAAACAAGGAGCTGATGCTTAGCTAGAAGCAGTAACACATGGAAGATAGTGTCATCTTCCAAGTGCACGGGAAAGTACGGATCCCATAGGAAGTATTTTGCCAGCTCTCCGACCTGTTCAATTAGTGATGCCATACCATGAGACACAGCTTAGTGCTAGAGCAAATTTAGTTATGTCAGAACTCAGTTCGAATTAATAGTCTACTCATGTCAAATTTGGGATGTTTGAAAAGATTTGAGATTACACTCTGAATTCCTAATTTACGAAGGATGTTTTTGCGAAATCTGTTAGTACCTTAGTTTGCTTCAGGTCAGGATTCTGATCTAGCCTTGTGAAGAAGCCCTTGTATGCAGGGTGCCCAGCTTCCTTTGGGTTCTGGTCAGCTGCATCCCCTTCAAGCCTCTAGGAAATATAATCATCACTAGATTTTATGAACATTCTTGCAAACAAATGCTTTTTTGGGTGGGGGTATTAGGACTGAGAAATTCAACAGTATATGAATGCAAACTCATATATGAGACGTGCTGCAATAATTGATGTAACAGTGCACAAATGATAAATGGGGTTTTAATAATATTCGTAAGGTTATAATGAGGTTACGTTTGGTGCATCAATGAAGCTACGGATGTCACTATACACCGAAAAAATGAAGCTGCTGATGTTCGTATAACCAGAGAACAAAATGAGCTTTTGATGTCGTACTACATTGAGCGTGTGATGTGTTGAGACAAGCTAGTAAAGAAACAATCAAAGACAAGAAGTAAATGCTTGACATTCTGTCATGTACTGAACAATAGGCATTTTGAACATTTCCCATTTGGGACAGCAAATGGAAAAAAAAACCTCCCTTGAACATTTCCAAATAAACTAGCTTATATCTATGTTAGACTCGGATTTTGTATACTTGCCAGAAGTGTAATGTACATGGCAACTGTAAGGTACCTTAATGCACCATAGGACCATGGAAGCAAAACTAATGATGCCGATGTAGCGGTCCGAGAGCTTTGAACTGGCGGCATTATTAGTATTAAAGCTGTCTGATGATGAATCTGTAATAAGTGCTACTGATACATTCTTCTCATACAACAAGTGTATTACATCTCCTAGTGAATCCCCAACCTTCAATTCCAGCACTTGTATTTCAGAAGGAAAGAGTAATAAATTAGATTAATTTAGGTGACAGAATGTGACAATAAGTGAACAAGAAAGTAGATGACAATTCTGTTAAAAACAGCGCCTATATGGTGCTCAATATGCCAACATCACGCGGTGTGCGTAGTTTGTAACATTTTGTTCAAGGCGAAGCTAGCTTTAACGGTCCAGGGTTATTATCCATCGATTGATCAATTGGAATGTGTTTGGTCCACCGAATGGCTAGTCCAATTATCTATAGAAAAGATAAAGAAAACCCTTTATGCACAGTAACCAACAATATGCAACCCTTGCGGATTCCACATAACCTGATTCTCATCCTAGGGATTCAATAAGCATCGGAGGGACTTCTCCAGGAAAACCCTCGGGGTAGTTTTTTCTCTGTTTTGCAGGTTCCTTCAGCTAGCACGTGACTCAGACTCAGCAGCTTGTGGTCTCCCCAAAATCATTATTCACTCTCTCTAAAGTCTCTTAGCGGAAACATAATGCTTTATAATTATCTTGTATTTGTATCAAAAATAGAATGATAATTGATAGGTTAATACAGATGAAGCCACTTATTAAGATCTTAGCTTTGCCATTGTTTTGATGTAAACACCAAACATGTGTTTTAAGAGCATGTAGTAACTACTATGTATTATAATTATATCATTATATGGAGTCTCTTTATTCTTTTGGTGCATAATTTGTTCATTTTAACGATATTGTAGCTCAATCTACAATGTGAACGCTTATGAACAACACAAAAAGTAATACTATCATTTTACGCCGTAGGGCCGGTTAATTACTTATTCAACACAAAAAGTAATATGAACTGTTCTTTTATACAATATACTACCTTTCTTATTGATTTCATGAACAAATAGATGCTCAATGCTCATACACGTTCACGAAACGAACATTTTATGTCGTAGGCTGGTTAATTATCAACATTTTTTTAACAAGAAGACAACATAATTTCTTATCAATTTGGTTGTTCTTCTCATCTGAAATCTCCTAAACAGTATTGCGTTCATCAAACTTTTCGATCTTGAAAGTAATATTCCGAAATTTGTCTAAAAGTTTTACATATCCGTAAATATAATTTAGCATCAAATTAACAAAGATAAAACAAGGAAATGAGATAGGAGGTTCCTAACCAGGTGAATGTCTGATTTCAGGCAGGGAGGCGATTGAGATACTGCTAAGGTACGTTTGGAGGGCAGAGACACAATCTTTTGAATCATTCTCCATTTTTTCTTTCTCTGTGTCTCTAATATCAGATTGCATTGCTGCAATTTGGAATTGAATAATCCACCCCTCCCATCTTTTCGGGGCTAATATTCCTTGAATCTTTCACGACGTGCCACATGGCGACAATATCATCGCATCAATTTGATAGCAGAAATTAATGTTATCCCACAAATTAAAGCTACGTACTTTCAAGACATAATTTAGTTTAATAAGAAAAAATATTAAAATGATGAACTTTATTATAAATCCTCAAAATGCCGAATATTACAAATAAATCTACTTGTTCAACATCGGTCCTATTTCTCAAAAGTACACCGCCCCGCCCAAGTGTACCGAAGGTATGCCCGATTCGTCTAACAATGCTTCATAAATTTGGGTTGTTTTTGAAAGTAGGCTGAAGCAAAGAAAAACAAGAATACATTCATTAGCCAAAGTGTACAACTTTTTATTGATGTATAAACAAAAGTTTGATACAACATTTCTATGATTGGTTGACATTTATACTCTAACTCTCCCTTGACATTGAGAGAAAAGGATCTTTTTTATTTTAGTAGTAGTACTGCAGTATCATTATCATACTATATAATGAAAACTAATTTCTCCTCCAACTTTATTCTTTCCCTCTTTTTCTCTTTGTACACAGCATAGCATAACCAAGCTGGTTTCTAGTTGTACATATGACAAAAGATTTTCCCATGGAGCTCATTCTTTTTAGTCCATCCCTTTGTACTACTACTATCCACCTTTGACATAATGCCTTCTAAAGGTTCGGATTCCGATCTCCTTTTGAAGAAGACTTATGCCTTAATGAAGTTTGACAGTTGAACTTGGAAAATTATATGACTGTGCCATCTTCAATGGTTGCCTTCTCCAATATGACGGTGATTCCTGATCGTATGTAGAACCCTTTCTCTGGCCGATCAGCTTCTACGACACCCTAAATTTATTCCGAAAAGAGATGATTATATGCTCAAGAAAAGCAAAAGGAAAAGAGACAGGGTTCATAAAATGCTTACATCTTTATTGGTGATGATCACATCTTTACCTATCTTTGCATTCTTGTCAATGATACAATTCCTGCCAAAAGAAAGAATTACCTTTTTAAAACACAAGTTCTTTTTGAAGAATTTTACTCATTGAGACTTTAGTTTGTAGGTTCACATTGCTTTAAGGCGCATAGATTAAGGAGAAGGTAAAGTGAAAAACGAGTCTGGTTAGTTGGAGACTGGTTCTCCTGCAAATAGAAGCCAGGGTGCAATTTGGTAAATCTACTTGATGTGGTGCTGTAGCAATTCTTCCGCTCTATTCGTTGGAGAATCAGTTTCCCATCTAGCCCTTTTCTAGAAAAATTAGTGCACGAACAAAATATAAGAAAGACAGAAGTATCCTATGTTACTTCGACACCCTCATTTGCCTCTAAAATTGTGTCGTGTCGGACACGACGTGATACTTGGATACTTCGTTTTTAACTAAGAACTTGACTTTTTCCTATAAAATGGCCTAGTCCAACACTTCGACCCGTATCCGAGTAGACACTTAATCCGTGTCTAAGTAACAAAGGAAGTGTCCATGGACCATGGTTAATAGGGAGTTGGGGCAATTTAGTCCCTTTGTCCCAGTCAAAGAAAGAGTAGAGAAAAAGGCTTTCCAAAATGTAGTATGCTAACTTAGCCCTATGACCCCGAAAAGTGGTAGTCATAGTTACATACTTCATATGTTAGGTTAGATTTGGAATGGAGGGAGTAATATCATTTGCAATTGCGGAGTGACAAATATGTTCAATCGAGTTCATTTGTTGTTACTTCTTACTTCTGATCAGTTTGAATATATTAAATACCTGATTATTGTGTTTCGCCCAATCCCAATTGGCACCTTACCCTCTGCTAGAAGAGATGCAATCTCGGATTCAGTTTGATAGTACTCTGCACCCATCATCAAGGTATCCTGGAAAGCCAAACAAATAGGCATTTAGAAAATGCTGATACATGTATGAAGAAGACAAAAGGAAATCTAAAAAGGATCTTTTTAGGTAGAAAGAAAACCTTCTAGATCTATACCTTGAGCTCTACACCGGAGTCCAAACGTGACCTCTCCCCCACGATAGAGTGTTCAATTATACACTCTCTCAAGAAACAACCATCTGAAATGATAGCATCCTTAATCTGCATCATAACCCAAATAAGACATTTTCTTCTCTTAATGAAAGTGTCAACTTTGCTTTGGAGCAAGTTGTAAGACTGCTTTATATGACACAAAAAGTTTAAAGGGAGTAACGCGTACCTTGCACTTGTCCATTTTCGTAGGTGGTAGGAACCGAGGGGAAGTGTAGAAGGGCGTCTTTGGGTCATAAAACTCGAAGCTTGGTGACTTTATCAAGGTAAATAAGATCATTAGCGTTATTCATCAAATTTATCTCAGTACCTAAGAATAATCCCTCAAAAAATATCATATAGATTACTTATTAGGTTAAAAGCTCACCTCTTTAGTAAGGGCCAAATTAGCATCAAAAAAGGTCTTCAGGGTTCCAATGTCTTCCCAGTAGTCTCTGAATAGATATGCCTGTTTAGACATGAAAAACACTTCAAATGTCTAGAATGCATGGAGAGATCATGTGTGCAGGTGTTTGCAGATAGCAGATACATTTTTCGAAGAATGATTACCCATCCGACATAATATGGAAGTTCTTGTTTTATCCATATTAGTAATTGAGAGGCCTAAATTACAAACATTGACATCATTGAATCTAATTTTGTTCACATAATTTATTGTTCAGTCTATTTTTGTTTGATGGTCCATCCTTTAATCTACTTCATGCGTTTTCCCTTTTTTGTCAATGTAAATGGCAACAAAGAAAAGGAAGGAATAAATCCAAAGAGTGACCATCTTTTAGAAATATATACCTGAATGTTTTGGTCCTTCACAGCAGAAGGAAGAATTTCGAACCCAAAGTCATTGGCTTTGGGGTATTCCTGTGTAAGAAGCTTAAGTAGGACATCTGTCTTGAACACATAAACTCCCATGGATGCAATATAAGGATTTCTTAATGCATCTTCTCGCGACAATCCCAGGATTTGTGTGTCCACTCCCTGCAGCAAAACAGATATCAAAACGATTTATTGTTCACCCTTTTCAAAGAAACACATGATTAAGTACACCATAAAAGGATCATGTCACCAACCATTGCTTCCAACTCAGCCCCCCTCGGTTTCTCCCAGAACTGGACTACTCGGCCTCTGCTGTCTATCTTCATCAATCCATAATCTGATGCACGGCTGACAAAAGACATAAAGTTGAACACCATTACTAACAGGATACATAGACTAGTATACGAACAAAGGAAAAATACTAGTTAGAGAAGAGAAGGCAATGTCAAAATTAGCAAAATAAAAATAAAAACCGGACATTCAACACTGAAGATGGAATACCTCTCACCCACAGGAACACAAGAAACTGTGATGTCGGAATTTCTATCAATGTGATTCTGCAAGTGATTAAGCAAAAGATTATTAAGATTTTTTGTTCTATATTGAATTATATTTTAACAAGAAACAAATCAAATTTACCTGCACAAGATCCATATAGTCCATTCTATATAGCTGATCACCAGATAATATCACAACATTCTCAATTTCCTTATTCCTCGCGTCCTACTTATATAAATCAAATTAAGCACATTTCTTCTAACCGAAGTCCAATATATGTGATTCTAGAGTTTCCAAATAACAGTGAAAGATGCAGAAATTTACTGTCCTACCTCAAACATCCATATAAACTGTCTGACAGCATCAGCTGTGCCTTGAAACCAGTTCTTTCCAGCTTCTCCTTGTGTTTGTGTAGCAGCCAATACCTTTTAACCAATAATGGCAAAGAAATTATTATTACATTATAAAAATAAGATGTGCTATTCATATGATCAGTGTTGCACCAATAATCTACCTCCACAAATCCGTCTCCAAAGTTGATACCATTCCCATGATAAGTGCGGTGAATGTGGCGATTAAGGGAAGCTGAATTGAACTGAGTTAATATGAATATCTTGTTTATACCACTGTTTATACAGTTACTCATTGGAATATCAATAAGCCTGTAAGATCCTCCCACAGGAACCTGTAACACACTTCAATCAGATATATATGGTCTTTAACCAGAATACTACCAAAAATTTATTTCTTGTACAAAACTACAGAAGTTTACATCAAACCAAACAATGTATAAGCATATTTTAATGTGCATAATAATCAAAATTCCTTGATTCAATATTTTGGTACAACTTTATCATCCTACTCGTTATACTTCTACACATAATTCGCAACCTTAAATTTAAAAGGATTACTCACAGCAGGTGTTGCTGTTCTGCTGGTAAGAGGGAATAGTTGAGCTCCTACACCTCCTCCCAATATAATTGATGCCACATTTTTAGGGTCAGCTCGTTGCCTTTCGAAAATTGGTGTCTCTTTAATCTGTATCAAAATCAAACAACCAATAACAAAATACTAAATATGAGCAAAAATTATACTTTTGAATTGCATAAACAAAACTAAAATATTGGAAAAAAAACCCGAAAACTACTACATTTGAAGTTTCGTATTCACACAGAAAAATGTGAGCCATTGATCAACATAACTAATGACAGAATCAAACCTATGTTACTCAGACTCGGATACAGGTGTCCACAGCACAGCTATCAGGGTGTCAAAATCGGCCATTTCACAGAAAAGTGCATAACTTTTGGTTTAAAAATAAAGTACCCAAGTGTCTTGTTGTGTCCGACACGAGTCCATATTAAAGTTTGAAGAGTCCGAGTAACATAGAATGAAACTGAATTACAGGGACCCAAATATTTGAAAACTTAGCATAGAAATAAACAAAATTTGCAGTGTAAATTGAACTTACAATGGTATCAGTGGCATTGTTTGATGTCAAGACAGAGAAAGCAACACCAGTTTTAATCTTTCTTGTTCTTTGATCAGTCTTTAAGCTCTTTGGCAACTGATTAACCAAAACATTGTTATTCAAACTCTTTCTAATTCTTTCTCCCCAAAAACCACTTTCACCATCTCTTTTAACTGTTGTTGTCAGATGAGTACTTGCTCCAAATGTTGCACAATAAGAATCCATTGAATGATATTTTTTACACTGACCCAGAAAGCAGGAAACCTGAGTAAAGATGGTGATGATGAAGAAGAAGATTGAAGAATCCCAAGGATTCAGAGAATCAAATAAAGTTGCCACTCCAATCTAAGCAACCAATTAACCAAAGTAAAGTATTAGATCACAGAATGGTACTAATAAATTAATTTAGTATTCAGAGCCAGTTGTTATATATACTTATACTAATACTAAGAAATTCATAAATATGCTTCATTTACAAAGTAAACCCATTAAAACAAGCAACATTCTATACAAGAAAATACTAAAAAAAAAAGAAGAGAGATATCTGTATAGGTAGTCCTTACAGCTATGTATAATAAATAAAAGAGAGCGCGTACTAAGCATTAATAACACTGATTGACGTCTGATTTTGAAAAGTTCTCACCTTTTATGTAGGAGAGTACTCTGAAAATGTTCTGTTTTTTGAAGTGAATTGAAGAAACTGGGGAGACTAAATAAGGAGGCAAACTTAGCATGAATAATGGTGAAATGGAGAGGGGGTAAAACATGGGCTTTATTGGCCTGTGAGCCCCATTTTTCACGAGAATCCCTTCTTATGATAACTGGGAATTTCTATTGTATTGCATTGAAATACTAAATTTATTGACAGTGAAATCATATTCATCTTTGTTTTCTATCTTTCTCTTTCATAGATTTGTAAGTAAATGGTTATACACTCATAGAACGTGATAAAATCTTTCATATTTGGCTATTTTGACTCGGACAAAATGCAAGCTATCTTTTTCGGACTCGGTTATAAGTGTCTACTTGAATACGGTCATCCGATCTCATACTTGTACAAAGAATATAAGTTTTTGGTCTAAAGTGAAGTATTCAAGTGCTTTGTTATAGTCCTGACACGAGTCTGATACGGATACGTATATGAAGTAGAAGACTTGAGTACATGGATGATAGTAATTTTTGCTTGGCAAAGTGCAATTACTGCCCTCTTAAGATGAGAAAATCATCACATCATTGCTTTCCGTGTATTCTAGGGTGCTAAAAATCCTACACATTAGTCATTAGTAGCTGAACACCTGTCCATTTCAGAGACAAGCAGACAATTTGGACATAAATTTGATAAGCATAAAATAAACTTAATTTAATGGTTTGATTACAAATAGAAAGGTTTGAGCTTGAACTGAAAGAGAAGATAATTTTGGTTTCCTGTTGGAAAATTTGAATAACGATGTATTGAGCTAAACATTCCACTCTAATGATATGAGATGACAAAACCATTTAGTTGGTTCATGGGTGCAAATATTTGGATTCTCACAAGTCTTCATTTAATGCTCTGTTCTTTTGGACTGGATTAATTGAAAGCAGTTCGATTCAGCTCCATTTATTTCAGTTCAGTTCAGAACATTTCAGTCCAGTTCAGTTCAATTCCTCTTCTTTTGTCTCACAATTTCAATTATATTTTGGTCCAGTCTATTTTCCTAAAAAAAAGCCTAAAGTAAGGGATTCAATTCTACCAAATGTAACTTTTTGGAATGGGTTTTCCTTTATTTTGTTCTCTGCTATAAAGGCTTTATCAATTAAATCGGTGTGAAAAACCATAAGGGCTGAAATCCGGTTAAAAATGGTAAAATCACTTCATTTTAAAGACATGATAATAATGTTGCATGTTATGTAAGATAATGTTCAAATCTATTCGAGTTACTAAAGTAAGTGGATATGGCATAAGAAAACGTGAGAAGTAGAATGCAAAATAAGTGAGTTGTTTGTCTGGTAGTGTACCTCCTGAAATAAGTTGGAATTCCTATAAAAGGTAATTTCCTCATGGCTAACCAAAGTACCAAATAATTTTCGGAAATTGCCAAAAAAAATTAATAAGAAAACTTACATCGATTAATATGGACTTGATGGACACTTCTACTTATCAGAGTAAAGCTAAAAGTTGGGTACTCAACTTTGATAAAAGTTGTATTTTGGGTACTCAAGTTATAAAAGTTGCAGTTTGGGTACTCCATCCATTTTTCCATCCATATTTCATCCATTAAATAATAAAAAAGGTATTATTACCCACCCACTTGAATAAAGAAGTGAGAAACTTTTATTATTATATTAAAAATTTGCTATTACTTAACCCTCTTGAATAAATTTAGGGTAATTCTACATGGTGATCTTTTTTTTTTAATAATTTTTTTGTGGTGGACATTTTTATTTTGTATTCTATTTAGTGATGCTCAACTTATTATTTTTACTTTTTATAAACTTTTTTCAATAAAAAATATTTTTTTTATTTCAACAATTATGTTTAAATTACAAAAATATAGTTTTAAACACCTACTTGCATCAGCAAATTGATCTTGCAATTAAGAAAATAGCATTGCAACAGATTGATGATGATAAGCACTCTAATTTCAACAAAAGACTCTAAATTGGGCACCTTTAATTGAAATTAAGCAATTGGATTTCTGAAAAAAAGACAAGAATTAGTATAATCCACACCACAGTCCATAGTATCTGCTTTGAAATTACAAAAAGATCTTCTAAAAATCAATACTTTGACATAAACCCCAGTATAGAGAATTGAGATGTAATGACAAGCGAAAAATCAAAAATTGATGGTATAAAATACAGAAAAATAGAAGGAAAAATACCTGAAAAGGGGGATTTAAGAAGGGCAAAAGACCATCCAGACGATCAATACGGAAAGTAAGAGGAAGATTGATATCACAAGACAAGAAGAATCTGAACTCGTTTCCGCTCATCCTTAATTATTAATTTTAGAGCCTTGTGATCAAGTGTAAGTGATGAATAATTTTTTGGATTTTTGAAAAAATAATTTTTGAAATTTAAAAATAATTTTTTAATAAAAAAAAGTTTATGAAAAATAAAAATAATAAGTTGAAGGTCACTAAATAGAATCCAAAATAAAAATGTCCATCACATAGAATTTATATAAAAAAAAGTCACCATGTAGAATTTCCTCAATTTATTCAAGATAGTTAAATAATGGCAAATTCGTAATATAATAAAAAAAAGTTTTTTCTCCTTTAATTAAGTGAATGGGTAATAGTAGCTTTTTTAATTATTTTAATGCAATAGGATGGGAATATGGATGGAAAGATGGATAGAGTACCTAAAGTGCAACTTTTGCAACTTAAGTACCCAAAGTGCAACTTTTGTCAAAGTTGAGTACCCAACTTTAACTTTACTCCTACTTATCATGTTAAGATTGTTAACCAAACAACTATTGAGAACATAAAAATAACATGTCATTATGCAAAATATCTTATGCCAAACTATTAAAGTAGAGTTGTTTTTCACGAAATTATTGTATTTCAAAAAGGACTTTCAATGACATGTCAACATCTTGACAATAATATTAATGGACAAGTTACAATTTTACAAATGAACCAAAATATTAATGACACATCATGAAAGTGGTATTTATTTTTACAATATAAATATGTGCAAAAAAAAAGATGATTTTTTCATACATTATTGCACCAAAGAAATACTGTAGTATATGTTCCTTTCCTAATTAATGTTTTTCCTCTTCTTATCATGTGAATATTAGTATCCTCCATTAAAACGTCCCACTTTTTTCTCTTGTCTCTTTTATTTGCTATAATTAGCATTTATAGTGATCTTTTTTCTTCAAACATGCAAGTCACGGCACAATCCTCATCTTAGCAAAACTTGCAAAAGGGAATACGAATTGGAACAATCTATTGGCTTGTAGGATTACAATTGCCAGTTGGTGCCTTTTTACAGCTTACAATCCCTTAATTCCTTCTTAACATCTTTGACCGCTTAGGAAAGGTGGAATTTTCACTCTTTCGTATTTTTTTCTCTGTCAATATGATAATATCTAATATTGACGTACATATCAAGAATAACATGTAACAAGGCAAGAGATTAGAATAAACGAGACTTATAACCAGTTATTTTCAGCTTATTTTCAGTTTAGTTTAATTAAATTCAGTTCATTTCAGTTCTCACTATTTACTACTACCTCCGTTTTTTTTAATATGCACATTTTTCCTTTTTGGGGTGTTTTTTTTTAATTGGCACATTTCTACCTTTTGCCATAAATGGAAGGTTGGCCCACCTAATTATTACACTTCTCTCCTACTTTTTCTTTCCTTCTCTCTACCTTTTTCACTTTTTCCTTACTTTTACTAACCTTCTCTCTTACTTTTGCACTTTTTCCTTGGTTTTTGTGAAAACCCTTAGGTGCATATTAAAAAAAACGGAGGGAGTACTATTTAGTTCGCTTTAGTTTTTTCAATTCAATTCAATTATTATCAGCCGAAGATAATAGACCTTTATATGATTAAGAAAAGCTTCAGCCAAATATAATAGAGTAAAGATGTAAGTAATATTGATCCTCTACATAGAAAAATGACACAAAAAAAGATTGGTGAAATTAAGAATAGAAAGAATAGTTTGTTTTCCTTAATCAGCAAAGTTGCTAGTGAAGTGAGTTTCTATTCATATTCTTTTTCCCACATCTCGTTTTTGGAACATTCATTAAAAATTGGAAGATGTGAAAACAAATATTTATATATGGAAACTTTTTTGGTCACTCCTCCCACTAAAGATATTCCATGTTTAGAAAAACGAAGAAATCAGTATTTAATTACCTACATGTTCACCGCTTGTACTACTGTTTCACAATGAGCCCCTTCATCATGATTCAATGACGATTAGGAATAGAATGCCAAGGTTAAGCCTCAAACAATAGTATAACAATTGTCATTATTAAAGATTGTTTTTTGATACGTAGCTTTTTTCGAAATTTGGTGCAATTTAGGGAATTTAAGAATGTAAGAACAATTTGCAATTGAGATTTAATGTTATGACAACTTTTCTGTGAATTATATGGTGTTTGAATAAATCTACATCCAATTATTAACGATTTGTTGATTAATGCATTGTTTTTCCGAATTTTCTTTTGCGTATAGAGATTCACAACTATTGTAGATATGATTGGACATCAGACTCGAGATATAACAATCCAACACTTTACCAACTAGTAGTTGATATTCAATCAATACCATATAAATTCATGATAGTTACATTTTTTGGTGCGTAAAGAGTCACAAAGGCGGGATAAGAATCAATCTGAATCCTTTTTGGAACTAGGAGGGATGCTTTAACCGATTGATCTATCCATCAGACCATCACTCTCAATTCATGAGTTATTTGGATATTAGCTTATTTATTTTGTAAAGTCTAGTTGCAATGATATATAAGATTAAATATCAAACTCGTCTACATGAGTTGGGCTCGGTCGGCTATTGAAGTGGCGTCAAGTTGGGCCAAATTATCAAAAGAAGAGTCCTAACACCGCTCGGTGTCGAGACCGTCGTGCCAGCGAGCCACCTTTTAGGCTTTAACTTTTTTCCTTTTTGGCGAAAACCACCATGCCTTTCGCATAGAGGGCTCATGTTAGGCTTAACCTAGCCCTGCACGAAGCCTCGTTGCGACTCATGTTCAACTCTAACCGATTCCCTATATGGCTCTCAAGACTCATCTACATTTGTCTCTAAGTTTTTAGTGGAACCATCACAAAGTGGATTCTCTATAATAGCTACAATCTTGTTTCCAAAAAAAGAGCTATAGTATGACATTAATGCTTTAAAAAGCCTTTCCATATAAATTGGAAAACAAACCCTATCTTATGCAAAATGAACAAACTTTTACACTGGTATGTAATAACACTAGGAAACAAAGTTATGAGTCACAAAGGAGTAGATTTAAAGCATTAATCATACATATTTCATATTGGAACTATGAAAGGTTTGAAGCATAAATATGATGTGATAACATTGCAAAATTACAAAATTGAGGTAAATTACAAAGCTTGGAGTTTGACAGGGAGGAGCTCCAATTATTTCTGCAAGACTGCAAATATATTCTTGACCGCACACGTGGCAGAAGTATAACGGTGATAAATGAAAAAATTTAACACAAATTTTTTTAGTCGTTAAATTACCAACTGGGGTCCAGTAAAGCACATCACATATGTGGGCCCAATAAGGAGTAAAGCCCAGCGGTCAGAGCCTTAGAAATATCAAGTGTGGTTGGCCCACAAATGTCCACATTTAATGGAAGTCCATGATCCCAAAATACATAAGCAAAGTGGTCACATAGAAAGGGACAGAGCAAGTCATAACAAGAAAGTCCATAGTACATCACGTGTTAGGTCTCCCTTCTTTTCTAAGCATGCGTTTAATTAGAACATCCTCAACAAGTAGTTACAATTTGGGGCTTGTGTTAAATCAAAACCCAAGTTGATTAGTGATTAGTGATGAGTGATGAGTGATGAGCGATGATGACACCTTCAGCTTCCGTTTTGCAATATTTGCAACCAAATGAATTGTACATAAACCACTTAAGATAAAAAAAAAAGGTGAAATTAGACAAAAATGTCCATGTACTTAACAAGGTTAAATAAAATAAAAACACCACCACTTGCCATCTGGCAGTGGAGGTTTCAAGCGGGGAGGAAGGAGTGAGGAGGGTAGTGGTGGAGGTTTCAGCGGGGGAGGAGTGAGGTGGGTAGTGGTTACTCAAGGAGGGAGAGAAGGTAGGTGGGTGGACGGTGGCTGGAAACATTGTTGATTAGTGATTAAGAAGGGTTTGGCCCATCATTAACTAATTAGGTTTGGATAATCACAAATTAGAAAACAATAAGAGCATGTAATTTATTTATTTATTTTGTTAATTAGGTAGGATAGGTAAGTAAGTGAGGGTATAATGGTCTTTTGGTATATACCAAAACATGTCAAAAATAGTTTGGGGGTAGGTATTGTGAAATTTCCTTAAAAGGAAAGCGTTGCGAGTATTGTGAAACGGATGAAGTATATTATACTATATCCATTTCGCAATATTTGCAATATAGGAAAGTGGCAAGTGAACCAAGGAAGAGAAGAGAGTGTGTGTAAGTTGTCTTTATTGCCAATGTGATAAAGAATAAAGTAGTGCATAAAAGAGTAGATGGTTGGAAAGTGGAGGTATATGTTGTTTTAGGTCAAAAAGACTACCCATTAGAAGAGATTTTTGCAAGTATTATGAATCATTCCAATAAAGAATAGATTGCATTTATTGCGAAACATATATACCATGAGGCCAACCAACCCATATAACACTCACTAAGAGTAAGTAAAGCTTGGGCTCATAGGTTTGAAGTATGGAATCAAATCCCCTTAAGGGGTGCTTCATTCAAATATTTGAAATGGCATGAATTGAAATCTTATATCATTTTTTTTTATTTTTTGGGCAAAAGTACAGACAAATAAACACAAAACACGAAGGCCCTTTTTCTAGCTACATTTGCTAGAAATTAGGAGCCCATTAGACACGAAACTATATGACTCTTTATTACAACAATCCAAACAACGAAAATTACATTGGCAAAAAAGGAAACCCTTACATGCACCCATATTCATAATACGTTGCTTCTTTGGTTGGCTGGCGACAAACGACATCGAGCAATTTCCAGCTTCTCTCTTCATACCTGCATGAAAATTAGTTAAGCTAGACCTACTTTTCCCTTGACTTTCCCCTGCCCTTGATCACACGGCTGACTCGTGGACGGTGATGAGGAGGAGGTAAACGTCGTGCACAAGGCTGACAACCTGTTGTTTTCTCAACTCTTGGTGCACCATCTTGCGTTAAACCTATCAGTGCAACAATTATATGTGATGATTGCACAGAAGAAACCGTGGAGTTCTCATCACTACGCCCATCCTTACTTCGCACCAACTCGAAAGGAAAGGTTGTAGGGACCACTGAGTGTTGATCTGTGTGATTGTGTCAACTTGGTTATTGAGGTGTTCTCCAATTGGCCTTTGCCCTGGTAACAATTAAACTCAGAGTCGCTTGCTTCGCTTAACACATGGTTGTAGGAGTTCTCCGTCATGATATCGACTTTTAAAGCGAAGGCTCGAGCCTTCAAAACTGAGATTGAGCGAGGATCGTGGAATTTCAACTCTTGTCCTGCTCTTAGTTTCTCTACATTGTCATGAGAAATTTGTAAGCTCATGCATGGCCTCTTTTTGTTCACAAAAGTAACCTTACCCTTCGGAGGTATATTAGTAGGCTGGCAATTAAGTTTCAGAGCCTACTCTTTATCCACCTCCATATCATCTTACTAGCATTCAAGCAAACACTGACTACACTGTTGTTGCATTCCCTTCCCAATTAATTATCTCCTAACTTTGAATGTGCTACATGTGGTTGACCAACGTGCCCTTCTAGGCCATGACACGACTTTTTGATCACTGCAGCCTGTGGAGATGCAGAGTTCCATGGTAGTGAGTCTTGTGACCTCGCCATATTAATGTTCGCTCCCTCTTCTACTCGGTTTCTTGTAGAAAATATTTTTTCCACTCCCACAACTTCTCGAATAAGGTCCTCACTTTTAGGCTCTAGCATCCTAACTTTCTTTAAAACATCATACTCCTTCTCCAACATTTCCATTTTTACCAAAGCTATACCTTTCCTAAATGAAGCCTTCACATTTCTTTGATCAACCTCTAGCACCAAAGAACAAAAATGGATAACTTTGTTCAATTTATTTAACTTTGGAACACATGTCATATTCAAATGGAGAGAAATCTTGTATCATACTGGTAGATTGAAAACCCCACACCAATTAAGTCAATTTCTATTGTTGTGGTAGCTACCAATGCGAATACGACTATCTCTTTTTTTTTCTCTTCATGGAAGATATCCATGTCAATCCTTGCACCAAAATTAACCCTTCTACCTTGGTATGTATTAAAAAATAAGAGGGAAGAACTAGGGGTATCCGGGTACCCGGATAAGTGGGTAGTTGTTTGATAGGCCCCCGGCCCGGGAAAGTCGGGTACTCGGACACCGGGTACCCGGTTCTTGTGGGTCGGGTCAACGGGTACCCATGACCCGGATTCGTGAAAAAACTGCCAATATAATTGAATATAATAAAGCAGATTCAATCTTTCAGAAAAATACACAGCTATGATTTCCTTGGCCACTACCATAATTTCATACCATAAGCTAAGATTTATAAATCTGTATTAACTAAATAGTAAATATGTCATCACTTAGATTCATAAATGTGCTATACCATTTGTCACTGCCACTATGAATTTTGTCTAAACTAAATAACAATGTCTAATATGCAATAATATAAAGTTGCCACTGCCACTGAAATATCCAAGAATCTTAGTTATCCAACACATTGATTTTACAGTGTCGGTAAAATTTTAACATACTAAAGGATAAGCTATGTTATGTTAGGGGAAAATTTTGTCGATTAGCAGGTAGGGTATATTAAGGGAAAAGCACTGCAGTAATGATAAAATTAAGAAAAGGCAATTTTTTAAGAAAGAGAGCAAAAGAACTAACCGGGTCAAACGGGTACCCGTGAAAAGACAAAGACCGGCCCAGAAATGTTTGGTTTTAGCGGGTCAGGTACCCGGCCCATTAATAACAACAAAATTGGAAAACTACCAGTTAATATTACCCGGGTCGACGGGTCAAGCGGGTCAGATTTTGTTGAACACCCCTAGGAAGAACAAAAGGAAACATAGGTAATATTGAACACTTGGTACAAGTTTCACATTGTTACCTCAGGTTCGATCTTCCCTACATACCGTCGGTCTATTCAATAAAAGATCTATCGGAGTAAAAGATCCTTATCAAATTTTAAATAATGATAATAGTGTAAAAAATTTCTGTTTTATGTGCGGACCTAAGTAAAACCATCTGGCATTGCTACATTTAACATTGCCCTGGAAACCATAGGAGAGATTATTTAAACAAGAGAAGAGGTCATGACTAACTTAACCTCCATAGAAGAGATTAATTAAGACTGCCCTGAAAAACTATTCGAGCTTGACTGATGTTTGATACCAGGCAAGACTTGGCACAAGATTTCAACAAAGGCTCGACTATTCAAGCTCCGTTTGAGTAAAAAAGAATTCAGCCAGTCTTCATTAAAACCACTTATGAATTTGAGAACAAATAAAGTAAATGAACAAAGTCACATCAGACGAACAATGACTATGAATCTAAACAATATTGATGTTTTCCTTGAGATATGTTTTCAGTTTGTGCTATCGTATAACAATACCAATAGCATGAGCATTAAGTTCATTAGCTAGGGCACAAACTGGTCTGATCATTTACTAGTTAAATACTTCAGTCAAGCTCGAATTCAGGTTGTCTAGTTGGAGAAATGAGAAATAATTTACTAACCAATCACCTGGAGTTATAAACCAGATGCTATGTTTCAAATGCCAATTGCCAAACATCCAGAACACAACCCACTTCGAAGTTAGAGCAATCTTTCCAAAGTAGTAAGCAAGAAATCAAGACAATATGGTTCAACAATGGAAGAAAATATTTCTCTCAAGGCTATTAAGAGTTCTATTCGAGTATTTTGCCTCAAAGAAAGATATAAGTGAACAAAAAGTCGGAGCTACACTAGAATATGAAAGACAAAACTTGCAAGCGATACCCTAGCAAACCATAAATCCATAAGAAAAGATTAAAAAGCGCATTAAGCAGCAGCAGGGTTAACTTTTTCATTGGTAGATCGGGTATAGATCTGCAAGCTGGAATGATGGGCTACCATCTTGATGGAACCCCTCGACACAAGCTCTCTGATGGCCCTCCTTGCGAGAGATCCATTGATCTGACCAGAGCAAATAAACAAAACCAGGTCAATGATCTGCTAAAATGAAATGTGCAATAAAGACACAAGCAGCCATTTGAAAGTGAAGGACGATACATCAACTTAGCTACTCACTTCTGTATTAGGCATGACGATCATCAGGTAAACCTCTTATATTTAAGATTATACTGAAGCTTACCAGGGGTTTTGTCACATTTCATATAAGAACAGCTAAATATTTACATCTAATTCACCACTTCAGCCATTAAAATCTCATCTACTAACTTCGTCACAAACCCTCCCTCCATTCCAAAGGAGAATAGTACAAGCCAAATACACTTCAAGTTGAATATGTTCAAGTGGATTAGTTATCCAATCAATATCTTAAGCCAACAGTACCATGACAACCAAGAGTGCTGGCTACCCATCACATCATTCCTTTATATACCAATTTGTTTTGTTAGTTTAGCCTTATAATAATTTTAAGGGTTTTTTAAACACAGACGTAAGCTTGTTCTATGAAATTCAATTAAAAAGAAAATTCGCATTCTGAGGATATAAGAACTTCAATTAACAAAGAACTATGGGAAGGCTATCAGTTTTGTCCTCGCGACAACCCCAGAGAACCATGTCCAATATCATAAACGGTCACTAATTTCCCAACGGCAACTGCATTAATAGTTTCAACTTTTTATCGGTAACTCGTAGATGCCTATTCTTGAAAAAAGAACCACTCTTACTAAATAGTAATTGTTTGGCATCACCAACACTTGCATTATGTACAATCCTCTCTTTTTGATACCAAGATATCAGACAGAAGATCCAGTACTTAGCATAAAAATATATACATAAGAAACACGACGACAATAAGTTTATAAAACATTCTAGTGCATCATATCCAGTCCATCCTCAACAAACTCAACATTGGCATAACTTGCTCCTATCCAAACTCGACGAAATGAGTAAAAATTTCACTTTAAACAGCAGAAAGACCTCAAAGGCTCATTAGCATTTTGTACCAATAAAAACTGTCCCTTAAACCTAATAGATAACCCAAGTTATCCAATCCTTACATTTGTTTCAAACAAAATTACACATTACCTAATAAGCACTAAACAAAAACCAATTCACCAACAATATCACATCCTTTAAAGCACTCAACAGAATCCCACCGTAAATCGCGACACAAACTCGAGAAGTGAAGAAATTCCACCTTGACGCAATACACAAAACTCAGACCTCGACATAACATGAACAGATTAGCAATATCATCTATAACAATTTACATTCATTCATTGGCATACTTTCTTAAAATCTCATAATCCAGATAACCTAACACAAATCTACCTAACTAAAACAAATACAATCGTATAAACAAAATCGAAGATCCGTATATGAAACACACAAAATAGAAATGAAAACAAATATGAAGAGAAAAAGAGGAGAAAATATACCCTGAAACGCTCAGAAAGAGTAGCAGCAGTGACAACCTTCTGCTTAGCAGCTTCAGAGAGAAGCTTATCAAAAGTAGCATTATCAAACAACACTAAGTTGTTCACCTTTTCCTTTTGCTTTCCCTTACTCCACTTCTGCAATTTCCAACAAAATTTCACTTCTGTTAAATCTCAATTTCACAGAAAATTAACAAAATCGAAAGAGAAATTAGATGATTGAGAGTAAGAAACAAACAAACCTTCTTCTTCTGCTTTCCACCACCAGATTTGGCGGGCTTTGATGATGGTGGTGGTTTGCTGTCTTTCTTTGGCGCCTGCAAAAACACAGATCATAACAACATCAGAATCATGTAATTTGGAAAAACGAAGAAGAAGAGGAGAAAGGGAGATGATGGAAATTACCATTGATGATGCAGAGGAAGAAGAGGCGGAAGTGACGAGGAGAGAAAAGGAGGAAGTGCAGATAAAGAAGAAGATGAAAACCTAATTAGGGTTTTTCGTCAATAAATATGTGAAGGGCCGTGTGGTGTGGGGGGTTGGGAGTGGGAATGAAAAGTTATAGGCTATATCAAGCCCGTTCACTCAGGCCCATGTAAAACTAAGCAACTAGTATTTGGTTTTCTTTATTTTTGTTTTTTCAATCTCATTTTTTTTCTTCTACAATTTTTTTTGGCTATAGTCTTCCTATCATTTTTAAAAATACTAGATTTTAAGCTCGTGCGATGCACGGATTTGTTTGAATAGTTGTAAGAGTTAAGTATCATTCGAACACACTCGCATTTTAATTGCTCGTGCACGAATTACTAATTTTTATGGCTACTGAGATCATGTGCTTAATCAGCATTGTAAATGTTTACGCTACCAATGTATATACTTTATCTGTTTAATTTTTTATTTCAACGTTTATCCGATGAAACTCTCACATTATGTGGTCAAGTTTAACCAAAAAGACATAGCAAATATGTTGCAGTTATTTATTTTTAAAAGATGTTCACTCATTAATGTTGGTATGCCTCTACTTGTATTTTCAAAAGCAAATAGTTTCACGATTGATTTGTTACTATTATTTACTCTATAGTAAATCTCATAACTCAAAGCCAAATTCCACTATACCACATATGAGTTTCTTTTTATTATCTAGATTTAATTAACATAGCAAGCCAAACATATCATGTATAAATCAAAACATATTAGAAAACTCAATAAATTACTAATTACTTTTGAGAAACAAAATAAAATAAAAAAATAAGGAAACATCTACAAGTATTTATGGGACAAATACATATGATGGTACAAGGTTTAGATAATACTCCTTGTGGTAGCAGATGTTATGTTTCATTATTGTTTTAAATTTTTTTTGGAGAGATAAAATCGTATCTTTTTTTCATTTCCTTATTTGATAATATCATTTGTTCTTAATAATTTACCCATTAGCATTGGGTATGTTAAATTTTAGGCATTAGTTGGCTTTAATTATCAGATGTTATTTATATAAAGAGGTAAATATGACGGGATATAATATGACATAATAATCGCGAAAGAGAGAGTATGAAACCCTAATTGTTAGAATGAGAAGGAATAAGTAGTATACTATTGCCACAATTAAGTGTATTACTTGACTTGTGAATATATTTAATAAAAGTCTGCAAGCTCTTATATAATAGACAAAATATGTGTATATTCTTTTACAAAAATATGAATATAACATAATATTAACATTGAGATATGCCTTGAATTATCTGGCGCTAAGCACGAGGTTTTTTTGAAGTTTCGGTATATGCGTGCGGTTTAGTAAAACATCTATGTTTTGGGTTCGTGAATAGGTTCATTCGATCTAGGTTAATTAGAGGGGTAATATATAAATCCTAAATTAACCTTTGCCTCCATAATTTGTAATATTGTACTCTCTCTCCTTACGATACTATAAATTTTTTTGATGTTTGCACCCGGTTCACCCTTCGGGCTACATCTGGATCGAGGCCAAGTTCGGGGTGTTTAGGTTCCATTCCTTTCCCAAGGGTGCTGCGGGGATTCGAACACAAGTCCGTCCTACCAAAGCCAGTCCCCATCACCACTGGACCAACACTTACTTGGTTACGATACTATAATTTGTATTACACATTGTTAGTGAACTGCATTAAATCTTTTTGTTTTTCTTCTCCAATTCTTTACAGAAAATGATATATCTATTTCATATTCAAAATATCACATAACTTTTATTAATCTTTATCTTTTTTGATAATTGATCTTTTTAAATACTTATTACCCGCCAAATAAAAATTATAATTTTTTTGAATTGTATAACTAAAGATGATTAATTCATAAATTATAATGATTCTTGTAGTATATTCAAACTTTGTCTTTTATTTATGCAAAAGTCTAATTTATCTTTTCAAAACTCGAACTTTATCTTTTACTCCCTCCGTCTCAGAAAGCTTTATACACTTTTTCATCCGTCCCATAAAGGTTTATACACTTCTATTTTTGGACATGACCCACTACTACTTTATTCATTTAACTTTTCAACCATGACTCACTACTCTATTATATACAAATAAGATAATATCCCACTAACTCCTATCACATCTAATTTTTTAATAAAATACAATTGATAACCAAACAACCACTTATAAACTAAAACTACGTGCCGGATCGAGTGTATAAAGCTTTATGGGACAGAGGGAGTACTATTTATCCAATGTTTGATTATCGTTTAAAACTCAAACTTTATATTTTATCTATCCAAAAGTCTAATTATCTTTTTGAATATAATATAAATAGGTTGCCTAGTAATAGATACTCGTACGTAATAATAAAATAAGTATATTTTGATCTGAGTTCAAAGGTATAAAAATTTTATTTTTTTGAGTTGTATAACTAAAGGTACGATTAATTCATAAATTATAATGATTCTTGTAGTTTATTGAGACTCAACTTTATGTTTTATACATGCTAAAGTATAATTATCTTTTTAAAACTCAAACATTATCTTTTACTATTTATCCAAAAGTTTTTTTTTAAAGTGAAACTTTATCTTTTATCTATCCAAAAGTCTAATTATATTTTTAAAAATATAATACTAAAATTATATTTTGTGACATGGTGCGCTGAATATAATAAGAAAAGTATGTCAAAATGGATCTTATTTTGAAGTATATTTCGATCTGAGTCTAAAGGTATAAAAATTATAATTTTTTGAGTTGTATAACTAAAGTTTCGATCAATTCATAAATTATAATAATTGTTGTAGTTTGTTGACGATCAAACATTATCTTTTATTTATCCAAAAGTCTGATTATCTTTTTGAAGCTCAAACTTTATCTTTAACTGTAACAACCTGAATTTTTAAGCTGTTTAATTATAAGTGTAACACCCCATATTTATATATATGTTAGTAAATATCTATATTAAATTATTTTATAAAATAATTTAAATTAGTCTTTTATAAAATTATTCTCTTCCCTACTTTGACTTTATCTTAAAATTAGCCCAAAACCTATTCCTAGTTGGAATAGATTAAAAACCCATACCCATTAGGTTTAGTTAAACTAAACTATAAATAAAGGAGGAGGAAAAGAAAATATATATAAAAAAAACAAACCAAAACAACCTTACCTGGAGACTTAGCAGCAACTCCACGACGCCATCCACATGCTCCCCCAATCTCCTTTATTCTTTTAATTTTCTTAAACTTCAATTTCTCTTAGTCATGGCTATACCTAAAGCATATACTTGCTAGCTATTGCATACCAACCGTTTATCATTCATCTTCACTCATTTTTGTGACAATTTCGACGAGGATAAAAAGGGATCTTGTGAGTGTATTTTTTTGGGTTGAATTTCGGATCAAAGGAGGTTAATTTCGGATCTTTTTACACTACTCTATATCATAATTACTTTATTAATCAAGTAAGGTTCTTTCCCATATTTTAATTTCTGATTTGTATTGATTTTCGAATTGGGGTTTTTATTAAATTAGGGTTCTTGAGAAAATCAATTTGGGGGAAATTTATACTATGCTCAATTTGTTTAATTGGTTGATGTTTTACGTGTAATTCGAGTTAATTAGCATATCTATGAGTTTAGTTTGCAAAAAAAATTATACTTTTAAAATTACTACGAACTCTTGTTATGTTAGATTGATGATTAGTTTCTTATTTTGATTTATTAGTTGAATTTCAATTTAAATTATTATAGTTATTATGAGTTTAAATGTTATTTTGAAATTCTTGAGTATATTGGATTAGTTGTTAGTTTTAAATCTTAAGTTGAATTATAGTCGAATGATTGTATATTTGATGAGCTTATTGTATGTCATTGTTGTTAGTATAGGGTTAAGGAGAAGGAGTTAGTTGGTGGGAAAATAATAAGGATGATAGTAGAGTCAAAATCAGCTTGACTTTTGTTGACCAAATTTGACCAGTTTGACTTTTGTTGACCAAACTTGACCAGTTTGACTTTCGTTGACCAAATTTAACCAGTTTGACTTTTGTTGACTTTTTGTCCTATTGACGTTGAGTTGTTTTTAAAATTAGTCAAAGCTCATTAATTAGGTTAGGTTATTTGTATGTGAATTATGTGAAGTATAGTCAAGTGACTTATACTATACTTTATTATATTGTAGATTGTGGGTTCGTAGAAGAACCTTATTGACGTGAGATAGTGTTTGGTTGATTGTGGTACGGTTGCTGATAAGGTAAGATTTCTTACTAAGACTTGTATAGATTATTTTGAGAATTGGATGATATTGGTTTAAAGTTATATTGAGTTTTAAAAAGGTTTTGTGTGGTTATATATTGAGATTTTAAAAAGAGTTTTACATTATTTATATATTGAGATTTAAAAGGTTTTACAATGTTTATATAATGAGATTTAAATCGTTTTGACGATATTTATTGTGAAAGAAAAAGGAGATTTATTTATGAGATTCAAAAGGGAGGAAGTTCCTCATATACCAAGTTGAGATTTAAAAGGAGGATGTTCCTCATTGCTACAGGTTTTGAGTAAACTAGAATGTTTCTATGTTTACTTAATTATGATTTATCATGTTTTATAAGAATGTTTTTGTGGGGTTGCCGGTAAGCGGTATTCCTCGGGTTTGGAAGTAGGTTGAGTTTTGTCTCAGCCATTATTTAGTAGTTGGGTGTATGTTGATCAATACACTTGCCATTTGTCTTCCTTCTTGGTTCGTTATCAAGTTAGGGGTATGCATACTAGGGGCTTTGGTGTTTACCTGTCTCGTGAGCCTAGCTAGCTCATTGGACTTTAATACTTCCTACTCACAGGTTTCAAAACAGTTACATTTTAAATGTATTTACAGGATTGTTTTAGAAAGAAAGAAAGTTGAAAGTTGAGATTTATTGGAAGGTTGTTTTATTTTATATATTTAATTTGTACAGGTTGGAAATGAATTTGTAAGATATTCCTATATATCTTACCTGCACATTGGATGGTTTTGTTTTAGTACAGTATGAAATCTTGCTCAGCCTTTTGGCTGATACTATAGTGTTCAATGTGCAGGGACTTAAGGTGGTTAGCTCAAGGTTGGGTGAAAGAGTGCGATGGATTTAGTTATACGTTAGTAGGTTTAATAAGACTTCCGCTGTTATTCTTTTGACTTTAGTATTTTATTTCAGTCTGTAAAAATTATTTAGATTCTAGTTAGTTTGATTAGTTAAACCTTATTGACTTTTTATTTCAGTTAGAACCTTTAGCCTTGCGGTGATTATTATTAATTATCGCGGCGTAGCACCTTTGGAGTTTCCTTAAATTATTTATTATATTACATTTTCAAAGTAGAGGAATTTCAGGGGTGTTACAGTTGGTATCAGAGCTTTAAGTTATTAAGAGTCCTAAAATGACCTTAAACAAGAGTAGGTTAATGAATTTGTTAAAAACTAGAAAGCCGCTGCGAGGATGAGACTTTGAGAGGCAAGTAATTTTTATTTTATGTGTGAATGTTTATGCTTCTCTTTTCATTCTATTGTTTGATTTGATGGAGTTTTAAACATAATAGTTGTGAACTATTTGAGTTTGTTTTGTTAATTGTTAATTATTAATTAGTAAGGGTGAATCAACATTGGTTTATCTTTGTTTTTTTTTATTGCGATGCTAGAATGATGAATCGACGCGTGGGTAGTAGAAGCTCAGGTTCGAGTCGTATGATACGCGAGATGGCTCAATCCAACCGAGCCTTGACTGAAGCTATGGAGAAGCTTGCTGCGGCCCAGGCTGCTGCTCTTGCTACTCCCGTTGCTCCTATTTCTAGTCATGCTAGCTCTCATGCTGTGATTTCGAAAGGGATTGATCAGAAGAAACCGTCTACGTTTGATGGTAAGGGTGATCCTACCAAGATGGAGAACTGGATTCGAGAGTTTGACAAGATCTTTACTACTCTCCAAGTCCCTGACCAGATGAGAGTTGATTCTGCTGCATACTACCTGGTTGAGGATGCTGATATTTGGTGGACTCACAATAAGTTTGATCTGACTACTAAGGTGATTGTAGATGAGGAGGGAGAAGAGTTTATGGAGGAGAGAGAGTTTGGCTGGACTGAGTTCAAGAAGGCGATTCGTGAGGAGTTCTTCCCAGCCCATATGAGGAAGAGAAAGAGGGAAGAGTTCAATGATCTCCAGCAGGGAGATATGAGTGTCCATGAGTTTTATGTGAAGTTTCAGGAGTTGGCTCGCTTTGCTAAGGGGCTAGTTCCTGATGAGCAGGAGAGGGCAGAGAAATTTGAAGAGAAACTGAACCCTAAACTTCATTCTAAGATGGGAGCTGGGGATTACGCTACAGTGAAAGAGGTGTACTCCCGTGCTTGTAATGCTGAGAGAATTCAGGAGAAGAAACAAGCAGCAAAGAAGCTTAAAGCCACCTCAGTTGGGTCGACTCAGGTGACAAATAAGAGTGACAACAAGGGTAGAGGGGGTTTTAATAGAAACAAGAATTTTGGGAATCTTGATTCTAGTCAGCAGTATTCTAAGGAGAATCAGAGTTCCACTCATAGCCGTAGTCAGCTCTCAGCACAGAACCAGAGGACTGATCGGGTTTACTATTGCAAACGTTGTAGTTCAAACCACCCTGGCAAAGATTGTGATGGTAACTTGGTGGAGTGTAACCATTGTGGGAAGAAGGGGCATCGTGCTTATGAATGCTTCACAAACCCAAAGTCTAGGAACTTCAGGCCTGAGATGAGTTCGAGAAATGGGCCACAGCCAGATAGGAGACCTCAGAATACAAACAATGCTCGTCCTCCACTTTCTACTTCAAGAAATGCACCACCTAATCATAATGGAGGTACTGCTAATGCTGCTCAGGCACACAGAGGCGATGCAAGGCGAAACACTGGCCATGTTCATGTGATGAATCAGACTGAGGCAAACACTAAGGGCAACGTGGTGACTGGTACTTTTTCTATCCATTCGATGCCTACTTATGTGTTATTTGATTCAGGTGCTTCTCATTCTTTCATATCTGAATCTCTTGTGAAAAAGTTAGGCTTAGAGAACTCTAAAGCTTGTGAGGCAGACATCTCTACGCCTTCTGGTGTGATTATACCTTGTAATAGTTTGTATGTAGAAGTCCCTATTATGTGTGGTAGTACCACCTTAGTAGCTGATTTGATAGGTTTTCCTTTACATGATTTTCATGTCATTTTAGGGATGGATTGGCTTAGTAAGCATAAAGCCAAGATAGATTGTGAGAAACAAAAAGTGTCTATAGTTGGTCCTAGTGGAGTCCATGAGTTTTGTAGGGGATCTTCTTTGAAAATTATTTCTGCCTTGACTTTGAAATCCTACATGAGGAAGGGATGTCCTATATACCTATGCCATGTTCATGATACTAGCAAAGAGGAGCCACGAGTTGAGGATGTTCGAATTGCCAATGAGTTCTTAGATGTTTTTCCGGATGATATTCCTGGCATGCCTCCTAGGCGTGATGTTGAGTTCAGTGTTGACTTGAAGCCTGGAACTGGACCTATTTCTAAACCTCCTTATAGAATGGCTCCTGCTGAGATGAAAGAGCTTAAGGCTCAGTTAGAGGAATTGCTTGATAAAGGCTATATTCGTCCTAGTGTGTCTCCATGGGGTGCTCCTGTTCTGTTTGTGAAAAAGAAAGATGGGAGTCTTCGACTGTGTATAGATTATAGGGAGCTCAACAATGTCACAGTGAAGAATAAGTACCCCTTGCCGAGGATAGATGACTTGTTCGATCAGTTGACGGGAGCTGGAATTTTCTCTAAGATTGATTTGAGATCTGGCTACCATCAGCTTCGTATTGCAGAGAATGATATTCCTAAAACGGCTTTCCGAACTCGCTATGGGCACTATGAGTTTACTGTTATGCCCTTTGGGTTGACTAATGCTCCAGCGGTGTTCATGGACTTGATGAATCGGATTTTCAGGCCGTATCTTGATAAGTTCGTAGTTGTGTTCATTGATGACATTCTTATCTATTCTAAGGATGCTAGTGAGCATGAAGAGCATCTTCGCACTATTTTGCAAGTTCTAAGGGAGAATAAGTTGTATGCTAAGTTCTCCAAGTGTGAATTCTGGTTGGAGAAAGTTGCATTTCTTGGCCATATTATTTCTAAAGAAGGTGTTTCAGTTGATCCTTCAAAGATTCAAGCTGTTTCGGAGTGGCCTACTCCAAAGAGTGTGACTGAAATTCGCAGTTTTCTTGGTTTGGCGGGTTATTATAGGAGGTTCGTGAAAGACTTCTCAAAGATAGCTCGGCCTTTGACTGCATTCCAGATTCTGAAGGAGCGTCTCACTACAGCTCCTGTGTTGACACTACCTGATGAAAATCTAGAGTACGAAGTGTTTACAGATGCTTCGAAGAATGGTCTAGGTTGTGTGCTTATGCAAAACAGAAAGGTTGTTGCCTACGCTTCTAGGCAGTTGAAGAACCATGAGGTGAATTATCCGACGCACGATCTAGAGTTGGCAGCTGTTGTTTTTGCACTTAAGATTTGGCGTCATTATCTGCTTGGCACATCATTTAAGATATTTTCGGACCACAAGAGTTTGAAATACATCTTCACTCAGAGAGATCTGAACATGAGGCAGAGAAGGTGGTTGGAACTGATCAAGGATTATGATATGGAGATCCAGTACCATGAGGGTAAGGCCAATGTTGTTGCAGATGCACTTAGTAGAAAAACTTCTCATTATTTGCAGACCTTACGTTCCAGAAATCGTCTTAGAGAGGAGTTTCAGAGTCTCGATGTGGAGATGGTGCAAATAGGAGCGCAGCTTAATGCTCTTACTATTCAGTCGACTTTGTTTGACGAGATCAAGGAAGCACAAGTAAATGATCAATTTTTGAAGGACAAGCAAGCTAATGAGCCTATCAATTTCACACTGGCCGAGGATGGTAGTGTGAGGTTCAAAGGGAGATGGTGTGTTCCTAATATCCCCGAGTTGAAGGAGAAGATTTTAGAGGAAGCTCATACAGCGCAGTACTCTGTACATCCTGGAGGGGATAAGATGTACAAGGATCTCAAGCGGACTTTTTGGTGGCCTCATATGAAGACAGATGCTGCTAAGTACGTCTCGAGATGCTTGACTTGTCAGAAGGTGAAGAGTGAGCATAAGAGGCCTCAGGGAATGATTCAGCCTTTAGAGGTTCCACAGTGGAAATGGGATTCGATCTCTATGGACTTCGTTTGTGGACTTCCAAGGACACCGAAGGGGAATAATATGATTTGGGTGATTGGGGATCGTCTTACCAAGTCTGCTCATTTTGTTCCCATGAAGGATACTTGGAAGCATGAGCGATTGGCCGCTGCTTATAGAGAGCACGTGATTAGACTTCATGGTGTTCCGAGTGATATTGTTTCAGATAAGGATCGTAGATTTTTGTCTAACTTTTGGCAGAAGCTTCAGGAAGCTCTAGGGACTAAGTTGAAGATGAGTACAGCTTTTCACCCTGCTACAGATGGTCAGACAGAGCGCACTATTCAAACATTGGAGGATATGTTGAGAGCGTGTGCCTTAGAGTTTCAGGGTTCTTGGGAGGATAAACTTGATCTGATAGAGTTCTCGTACAATAATAGTTACCATTCTACCATTCAGATGGCTCCGTATGAAGCCTTGTATGGTCGTCGATGTCGTACTCCTTTGTGCTGGAGTGATATTGGTGAGACTGTTGTGATTGGACCAGAGATGATTCAGGAGACTGTTGAGCAAGTAAAGCTCATCCAGCAGAAAATGAAGGAGGCACAGGATAGACAAAAGAGCTATGGAGATAAGCATCGTCGTCATGAGGAGTTTGAGGTAGGAGAAAAAGTGTTGCTTAGAGTTTCTCCTATGAAGGGAGTGATGCGATTTGGGAAGAAGGGCAAGTTGAGCCCTAAGTTCATTGGTCCTTATGAGATTTTGGAGAGGATAGGAGAAGTTGCTTATAGATTGGCGTTGCCACCAGGCGTTGATCGTGCGCATAACGTATTCCATATTTCTCAGTTACGTCGATACATTAGTGACCCTTCGCATGTGCTACAGCCCGAGTCTCTACAGCTAGACGATAACATGACTTATGAAGAGTTTCCAATTCAAATTCTAGATCAAAAGGTTTGAAAAACTCGCAAAGGTGAGACAAAGATCATAAAGGTGTTGTGGTCAAATCACAATTCGGAGGAGTGTACTTGGGAAGCCGAGGATGCCATGCGTCTTAAGTATCCCCATCTCTTCACCGAGGTAAACTCATAGTTACGAGGACGTAACTCCCTTTTTAAGGGGGTAGAATGTGTACTTAGGTCGCGTTTTAGTGTCGAAAGTCTTTATCATACAAGTTTGGTTGTTAATTTTGTTGTGTGTTTAATTCCCTACTTGTTATATTGGGATGGTAGGATGCAAGTTGAGTGTAACCTATAGAGTTAATGAGCTATTTTGAAACAAATAAGAGTCTAAGTTTGAATGTTTGATTGTGTGATTTATATTTTAAGTTTCGGGACGAAACTTATTTAAAGGGGGGTAGATTGTAACACCCCATATTTATATATATGTTAGTAAATATCTATATTAAATTATTTTATAAAATAATTTAAATTAGTCTTTTATAAAATTATTCTCTTCCCTACTTTGACTTTATCTTAAAATTAGCCCAAAACCTATTCCTAGTTGGAATAGATTAAAAACCCATACCCATTAGGTTTAGTTAAACTAAACTATAAATAAAGGAGGAGGAAAAGAAAATATATATAAAAAAAACAAACCAAAACAACCTTACCTGGAGACTTAGCAGCAACTCCACGACGCCATCCACATGCTCCCCCAATCTCCTTTATTCTTTTAATTTTCTTAAACTTCAATTTCTCTTAGTCATGGCTATACCTAAAGCATATACTTGCTAGCTATTGCATACCAACCGTTTATCATTCATCTTCACTCATTTTTGTGACAATTTCGACGAGGATAAAAAGGGATCTTGTGAGTGTATTTTTTTGGGTTGAATTTCGGATCAAAGGAGGTTAATTTCGGATCTTTTTACACTACTCTATATCATAATTACTTTATTAATCAAGTAAGGTTCTTTCCCATATTTTAATTTCTGATTTGTATTGATTTTCGAATTGGGGTTTTTATTAAATTAGGGTTCTTGAGAAAATCAATTTGGGGGAAATTTATACTATGCTCAATTTGTTTAATTGGTTGATGTTTTACGTGTAATTCGAGTTAATTAGCATATCTATGAGTTTAGTTTGCAAAAAAAATTATACTTTTAAAATTACTACGAACTCTTGTTATGTTAGATTGATGATTAGTTTCTTATTTTGATTTATTAGTTGAATTTCAATTTAAATTATTATAGTTATTATGAGTTTAAATGTTATTTTGAAATTCTTGAGTATATTGGATTAGTTGTTAGTTTTAAATCTTAAGTTGAATTATAGTCGAATGATTGTATATTTGATGAGCTTATTGTATGTCATTGTTGTTAGTATAGGGTTAAGGAGAAGGAGTTAGTTGGTGGGAAAATAATAAGGATGATAGTAGAGTCAAAATCAGCTTGACTTTTGTTGACCAAATTTGACCAGTTTGACTTTTGTTGACCAAACTTGACCAGTTTGACTTTCGTTGACCAAATTTAACCAGTTTGACTTTTGTTGACTTTTTGTCCTATTGACGTTGAGTTGTTTTTAAAATTAGTCAAAGCTCATTAATTAGGTTAGGTTATTTGTATGTGAATTATGTGAAGTATAGTCAAGTGACTTATACTATACTTTATTATATTGTAGATTGTGGGTTCGTAGAAGAACCTTATTGACGTGAGATAGTGTTTGGTTGATTGTGGTACGGTTGCTGATAAGGTAAGATTTCTTACTAAGACTTGTATAGATTATTTTGAGAATTGGATGATATTGGTTTAAAGTTATATTGAGTTTTAAAAAGGTTTTGTGTGGTTATATATTGAGATTTTAAAAAGAGTTTTACATTATTTATATATTGAGATTTAAAAGGTTTTACAATGTTTATATAATGAGATTTAAATCGTTTTGACGATATTTATTGTGAAAGAAAAAGGAGATTTATTTATGAGATTCAAAAGGGAGGAAGTTCCTCATATACCAAGTTGAGATTTAAAAGGAGGATGTTCCTCATTGCTACAGGTTTTGAGTAAACTAGAATGTTTCTATGTTTACTTAATTATGATTTATCATGTTTTATAAGAATGTTTTTGTGGGGTTGCCGGTAAGCGGTATTCCTCGGGTTTGGAAGTAGGTTGAGTTTTGTCTCAGCCATTATTTAGTAGTTGGGTGTAAGTTGATCAATACACTTGCCATTTGTCTTCCTTCTTGGTTCGTTATCAAGTTAGGGGTATGCATACTAGGGGCTTTGGTGTTTACCTGTCTCGTGAGCCTAGCTAGCTCATTGGACTTTAATACTTCCTACTCACAGGTTTCAAAACAGTTACATTTTAAATGTATTTACAGGATTGTTTTAGAAAGAAAGAAAGTTGAAAGTTGAGATTTATTGGAAGGTTGTTTTATTTTATATATTTAATTTGTACAGGTTGGAAATGAATTTGTAAGATATTCCTATATATCTTACCAGCACATTGGATGGTTTTGTTTTAGTACAGTATGAAATCTTGCTCAGCCTTTTGGCTGATACTATAGTGTTCAATGTGCAGGGACTTAAGGTGGTTAGCTCAAGGTTGGGTGAAAGAGTGCGATGGATTTAGTTATACGTTAGTAGGTTTAATAAGACTTCCGCTGTTATTCTTTTGACTTTAGTATTTTATTTCAGTCTGTAAAAATTATTTAGATTCTAGTTAGTTTGATTAGTTAAACCTTATTGACTTTTTATTTCAGTTAGAACCTTTAGCCTTGCGGTGATTATTATTAATTATCGCGGCGTAGCACCTTTGGAGTTTCCTTAAATTATTTATTATATTACATTTTCAAAGTAGAGGAATTTCAGGGGTGTTACAGTTGGTATCAGAGCTTTAAGTTATTAAGAGTCCTAAAATGACCTTAAACAAGAGTAGGTTAATGAATTTGTTAAAAACTAGAAAGCCGCTGCGAGGATGAGACTTTGAGAGGCAAGTAATTTTTATTTTATGTGTGAATGTTTATGCTTCTCTTTTCATTCTATTGTTTGATTTGATGGAGTTTTAAACATAATAGTTATGAACTATTTGAGTTTGTTTTGTTAATTGTTAATTATTAATTAGTAAGGGTGAATCAACATTGGTTTATCTTTGTTTTTTTTTATTGCGATGCTAGAATGATGAATCGACGCGTGGGTAGTAGAAGCTCAGGTTCGAGTCGTATGATACGCGAGATGGCTCAATCCAACCGAGCCTTGACTGAAGCTATGGAGAAGCTTGCTGCGGCCCAGGCTGCTGCTCTTGCTACTCCCGTTGCTCCTATTTCTAGTCATGCTAGCTCTCATGCTGTGATTTCGAAAGGGATTGATCAGAAGAAACCGTCTACGTTTGATGGTAAGGGTGATCCTACCAAGATGGAGAACTGGATTCGAGAGTTTGACAAGATCTTTACTACTCTCCAAGTCCCTGACCAGATGAGAGTTGATTCTGCTGCATACTACCTGGTTGAGGATGCTGATATTTGGTGGACTCACAATAAGTTTGATCTGACTACTAAGGTGATTGTAGATGAGGAGGGAGAAGAGTTTATGGAGGAGAGAGAGTTTGGCTGGACTGAGTTCAAGAAGGCGATTCGTGAGGAGTTCTTCCCAGCCCATATGAGGAAGAGAAAGAGGGAAGAGTTCAATGATCTCCAGCAGGGAGATATGAGTGTCCATGAGTTTTATGTGAAGTTTCAGGAGTTGGCTCGCTTTGCTAAGGGGCTAGTTCCTGATGAGCAGGAGAGGCAGAGAAATTTGAAGAGAAACTGAACCCTAAACTTCATTCTAAGATGGGAGCTGGGGATTACGCTACAGTGAAAGAGGTGTACTCCCGTGCTTGTAATGCTGAGAGAATTCAGGAGAAGAAACAAGCAGCAAAGAAGCTTAAAGCCACCTCAGTTGGGTCGACTCAGGTGACAAATAAGAGTGACAACAAGGGTAGAGGGGGTTTTAATAGAAACAAGAATTTTGGGAATCTTGATTCTAGTCAGCAGTATTCTAAGGAGAATCAGAGTTCCACTCATAGCCGTAGTCAGCTCTCAGCACAGAACCAGAGGACTGATCGGGTTTACTATTGCAAACGTTGTAGTTCAAACCACCCTGGCAAAGATTGTGATGGTAACTTGGTGGAGTGTAACCATTGTGGGAAGAAGGGGCATCGTGCTTATGAATGCTTCACAAACCCAAAGTCTAGGAACTTCAGGCCTGAGATGAGTTCGAGAAATGGGCCACAGCCAGATAGGAGACCTCAGAATACAAACAATGCTCGTCCTCCACTTTCTACTTCAAGAAATGCACCACCTAATCATAATGGAGGTACTGCTAATGCTGCTCAGGCACACAGAGGCGATGCAAGGCGAAACACTGGCCATGTTCATGTGATGAATCAGACTGAGGCAAACACTAAGGGCAACGTGGTGACTGGTACTTTTTCTATCCATTCGATGCCTACTTATGTGTTATTTGATTCAGGTGCTTCTCATTCTTTCATATCTGAATCTCTTGTGAAAAAGTTAGGCTTAGAGAACTCTAAAGCTTGTGAGGCAGACATCTCTACGCCTTCTGGTGTGATTATACCTTGTAATAGTTTGTATGTAGAAGTCCCTATTATGTGTGGTAGTACCACCTTAGTAGCTGATTTGATAGGTTTTCCTTTACATGATTTTCATGTCATTTTAGGGATGGATTGGCTTAGTAAGCATAAAGCCAAGATAGATTGTGAGAAACAAAAAGTGTCTATAGTTGGTCCTAGTGGAGTCCATGAGTTTTGTAGGGGATCTTCTTTGAAAATTATTTCTGCCTTGACTTTGAAATCCTACATGAGGAAGGGATGTCCTATATACCTATGCCATGTTCATGATACTAGCAAAGAGGAGCCACGAGTTGAGGATGTTCGAATTGCCAATGAGTTCTTAGATGTTTTTCCGGATGATATTCCTGGCATGCCTCCTAGGCGTGATGTTGAGTTCAGTGTTGACTTGAAGCCTGGAACTGGACCTATTTCTAAACCTCCTTATAGAATGGCTCCTGCTGAGATGAAAGAGCTTAAGGCTCAGTTAGAGGAATTGCTTGATAAAGGCTATATTCGTCCTAGTGTGTCTCCATGGGGTGCTCCTGTTCTGTTTGTGAAAAAGAAAGATGGGAGTCTTCGACTGTGTATAGATTATAGGGAGCTCAACAATGTCACAGTGAAGAATAAGTACCCCTTGCCGAGGATAGATGACTTGTTCGATCAGTTGACGGGAGCTGGAATTTTCTCTAAGATTGATTTGAGATCTGGCTACCATCAGCTTCGTATTGCAGAGAATGATATTCCTAAAACGGCTTTCCGAACTCGCTATGGGCACTATGAGTTTACTGTTATGCCCTTTGGGTTGACTAATGCTCCAGTGGTGTTCATGGACTTGATGAATCGGATTTTCAGGCCGTATCTTGATAAGTTCGTAGTTGTGTTCATTGATGACATTCTTATCTATTCTAAGGATGCTAGTGAGCATGAAGAGCATCTTCGCACTATTTTGCAAGTTCTAAGGGAGAATAAGTTGTATGCTAAGTTCTCCAAGTGTGAATTCTGGTTGGAGAAAGTTGCATTTCTTGGCCATATTATTTCTAAAGAAGGTGTTTCAGTTGATCCTTCAAAGATTCAAGCTGTTTCGGAGTGGCCTACTCCAAAGAGTGTGACTGAAATTCGCAGTTTTCTTGGTTTGGCGGGTTATTATAGGAGGTTCGTGAAAGACTTCTCAAAGATAGCTCGGCCTTTGACTGCATTGATGAGGAAGGATACTAAGTATCATTGGAATGATGATTGTGAGAAGGCATTCCAGATTCTGAAGGAGCGTCTCACTACAGCTCCTGTGTTGACACTACCTGATGAAAATCTAGAGTACGAAGTGTTTACAGATGCTTCGAAGAATGGTCTAGGTTGTGTGCTTATGCAAAACAGAAAGGTTGTTGCCTACGCTTCTAGGCAGTTGAAGAACCATGAGGTGAATTATCCGACGCACGATCTAGAGTTGGCAGCTGTTGTTTTTGCACTTAAGATTTGGCGTCATTATCTGCTTGGCACATCATTTAAGATATTTTCGGACCACAAGAGTTTGAAATACATCTTCACTCAGAGAGATCTGAACATGAGGCAGAGAAGGTGGTTGGAACTGATCAAGGATTATGATATGGAGATCCAGTACCATGAGGGTAAGGCCAATGTTGTTGCAGATGCACTTAGTAGAAAAACTTCTCATTATTTGCAGACCTTACGTTCCAGAAATCGTCTTAGAGAGGAGTTTCAGAGTCTCGATGTGGAGATGGTGCAAATAGGAGCGCAGCTTAATGCTCTTACTATTCAGTCGACTTTGTTTGACGAGATCAAGGAAGCACAAGTAAATGATCAATTTTTGAAGGACAAGCAAGCTAATGAGCCTATCAATTTCACACTGGCCGAGGATGGTAGTGTGAGGTTCAAAGGGAGATGGTGTGTTCCTAATATCCCCGAGTTGAAGGAGAAGATTTTAGAGGAAGCTCATACAGCGCAGTACTCTGTACATCCTGGAGGGGATAAGATGTACAAGGATCTCAAGCGGACTTTTTGGTGGCCTCATATGAAGACAGATGCTGCTAAGTACGTCTCGAGATGCTTGACTTGTCAGAAGGTGAAGAGTGAGCATAAGAGGCCTCAGGGAATGATTCAGCCTTTAGAGGTTCCACAGTGGAAATGGGATTCGATCTCTATGGACTTCGTTTGTGGACTTCCAAGGACACCGAAGGGGAATAATATGATTTGGGTGATTGGGGATCGTCTTACCAAGTCTGCTCATTTTGTTCCCATGAAGGATACTTGGAAGCATGAGCGATTGGCCGCTGCTTATAGAGAGCACGTGATTAGACTTCATGGTGTTCCGAGTGATATTGTTTCAGATAAGGATCGTAGATTTTTGTCTAACTTTTGGCAGAAGCTTCAGGAAGCTCTAGGGACTAAGTTGAAGATGAGTACAGCTTTTCACCCTGCTACAGATGGTCAGACAGAGCGCACTATTCAAACATTGGAGGATATGTTGAGAGCGTGTGCCTTAGAGTTTCAGGGTTCTTGGGAGGATAAACTTGATCTGATAGAGTTCTCGTACAATAATAGTTACCATTCTACCATTCAGATGGCTCCGTATGAAGCCTTGTATGGTCGTCGATGTCGTACTCCTTTGTGCTGGAGTGATATTGGTGAGACTGTTGTGATTGGACCAGAGATGATTCAGGAGACTGTTGAGCAAGTAAAGCTCATCCAGCAGAAAATGAAGGAGGCACAGGATAGACAAAAGAGCTATGGAGATAAGCATCGTCGTCATGAGGAGTTTGAGGTAGGAGAAAAAGTGTTGCTTAGAGTTTCTCCTATGAAGGGAGTGATGCGATTTGGGAAGAAGGGCAAGTTGAGCCCTAAGTTCATTGGTCCTTATGAGATTTTGGAGAGGATAGGAGAAGTTGCTTATAGATTGGCGTTGCCACCAGGCGTTGATCGTGCGCATAACGTATTCCATATTTCTCAGTTACGTCGATACATTAGTGACCCTTCGCATGTGCTACAGCCCGAGTCTCTACAGCTAGACGATAACATGACTTATGAAGAGTTTCCAATTCAAATTCTAGATCAAAAGGTTTGAAAAACTCGCAAAGGTGAGACAAAGATCATAAAGGTGTTGTGGTCAAATCACAATTCGGAGGAGTGTACTTGGGAAGCCGAGGATGCCATGCGTCTTAAGTATCCCCATCTCTTCACCGAGGTAAACTCATAGTTACGAGGACGTAACTCCCTTTTAAGGGGGTAGAATGCGTACTTAGGTCGCGTTTTAGTGTCGAAAGTCTTTATCATACAAGTTTGGTTGTTAATTTTGTTGTGTGTTTAATTCCCTACTTGTTATATTGGGATGGTAGGATGCAAGTTGAGTGTAACCTATAGAGTTAATGAGCTATTTTGAAACAAATAAGAGTCTAAGTTTGAATGTTTGATTGTGTGATTTATATTTTAAGTTTCGGGACGAAACTTATTTAAAGGGGGGTAGATTGTAACACCCCATATTTATATATATGTTAGTAAATATCTATATTAAATTATTTTATAAAATAATTTAAATTAGTCTTTTATAAAATTATTCTCTTCCCTACTTTGACTTTATCTTAAAATTAGCCCAAAACCTATTCCTAGTTGGAATAGATTAAAAACCCATACCCATTAGGTTTAGTTAAACTAAACTATAAATAAAGGAGGAGGAAAAGAAAATATATATAAAAAAAACAAACCAAAACAACCTTACCTGGAGACTTAGCAGCAACTCCACGACGCCATCCACATGCTCCCCCAATCTCCTTTATTCTTTTAATTTTCTTAAACTTCAATTTCTCTTAGTCATGGCTATACCTAAAGCATATACTTGCTAGCTATTGCATACCAACCGTTTATCATTCATCTTCACTCATTTTTGTGACAATTTCGACGAGGATAAAAAGGGATCTTGTGAGTGTATTTTTTTGGGTTGAATTTCGGATCAAAGGAGGTTAATTTCGGATCTTTTTACACTACTCTATATCATAATTACTTTATTAATCAAGTAAGGTTCTTTCCCATATTTTAATTTCTGATTTGTATTGATTTTCGAATTGGGGTTTTTATTAAATTAGGGTTCTTGAGAAAATCAATTTGGGGGAAATTTATACTATGCTCAATTTGTTTAATTGGTTGATGTTTTACGTGTAATTCGAGTTAATTAGCATATCTATGAGTTTAGTTTGCAAAAAAAATTATACTTTTAAAATTACTACGAACTCTTGTTATGTTAGATTGATGATTAGTTTCTTATTTTGATTTATTAGTTGAATTTCAATTTAAATTATTATAGTTATTATGAGTTTAAATGTTATTTTGAAATTCTTGAGTATATTGGATTAGTTGTTAGTTTTAAATCTTAAGTTGAATTATAGTCGAATGATTGTATATTTGATGAGCTTATTGTATGTCATTGTTGTTAGTATAGGGTTAAGGAGAAGGAGTTAGTTGGTGGGAAAATAATAAGGATGATAGTAGAGTCAAAATCAGCTTGACTTTTGTTGACCAAATTTGACCAGTTTGACTTTTGTTGACCAAACTTGACCAGTTTGACTTTCGTTGACCAAATTTAACCAGTTTGACTTTTGTTGACTTTTTGTCCTATTGACGTTGAGTTGTTTTTAAAATTAGTCAAAGCTCATTAACTAGGTTAGGTTATTTGTATGTGAATTATGTGAAGTATAGTCAAGTGACTTATACTATACTTTATTATATTGTAGATTGTGGGTTCGTAGAAGAACCTTATTGACGTGAGATAGTGTTTGGTTGATTGTGGTACGGTTGCTGATAAGGTAAGATTTCTTACTAAGACTTGTATAGATTATTTTGAGAATTGGATGATATTGGTTTAAAGTTATATTGAGTTTTAAAAAGGTTTTGTGTGGTTATATATTGAGATTTTAAAAAGAGTTTTACATTATTTATATATTGAGATTTAAAAGGTTTTACAATGTTTATATAATGAGATTTAAATCGTTTTGACGATATTTATTGTGAAAGAAAAAGGAGATTTATTTATGAGATTCAAAAGGGAGGAAGTTCCTCATATACCAAGTTGAGATTTAAAAGGAGGATGTTCCTCATTGCTACAGGTTTTGAGTAAACTAGAATGTTTCTATGTTTACTTAATTATGATTTATCATGTTTTATAAGAATGTTTTTGTGGGGTTGCCGGTAAGCGGTATTCCTCGGGTTTGGAAGTAGGTTGAGTTTTGTCTCAGCCATTATTTAGTAGTTGGGTGTATGTTGATCAATACACTTGCCATTTGTCTTCCTTCTTGGTTCGTTATCAAGTTAGGGGTATGCATACTAGGGGCTTTGGTGTTTACCTGTCTCGTGAGCCTAGCTAGCTCATTGGACTTTAATACTTCCTACTCACAGGTTTCAAAACAGTTACATTTTAAATGTATTTACAGGATTGTTTTAGAAAGAAAGAAAGTTGAAAGTTGAGATTTATTGGAAGGTTGTTTTATTTTATATATTTAATTTGTACAGGTTGGAAATGAATTTGTAAGATATTCCTATATATCTTACCAGCACATTGGATGGTTTTGTTTTAGTACAGTATGAAATCTTGCTCAGCCTTTTGGCTGATACTATAGTGTTCAATGTGCAGGGACTTAAGGTGGTTAGCTCAAGGTTGGGTGAAAGAGTGCGATGGATTTAGTTATACGTTAGTAGGTTTAATAAGACTTCCGCTGTTATTCTTTTGACTTTAGTATTTTATTTCAGTCTGTAAAAATTATTTAGATTCTAGTTAGTTTGATTAGTTAAACCTTATTGACTTTTTATTTCAGTTAGAACCTTTAGCCTTGCGGTGATTATTATTAATTATCGCGGCGTAGCACCTTTGGAGTTTCCTTAAATTATTTATTATATTACATTTTCAAAGTAGAGGAATTTCAGGGGTGTTACAATAAGGTTAATTATATTTTACTACATTGATTATAAAATTAAAAGTTTTAAGTATTTGTTTTGAGTAAAGTAAGTTCGATATTTTGAAATGATTTTATATTATTTATTGAATTGATTATTATTAAACATTTCGTTCTACAAAAAGTTATTTGCGAACTTGATCGGGAAACTTACTTTGGTATGTTAATTTAATATTCAAATGAGGTTTAAAAAGAAAACAAAGATAAAGCCTTCATTTTTTTTCCTCTTTCTTCGTGGCTGCATCTAAGAGAGTCCAAGTTTTCCATCTCTCTTGTGTCTTCACCTCATGAAGCCAGCAAAAGAATTCTTGGGTTGTCAAATTCCCAACACAATTAACCGACTTCCTTCAATTGAAATTATTTGTTGTATTTGATTTCCTCAGTTGTATTCCTCAACTTTGTTAATCTATTTTGCTGAAATCTAAAACCCCAACATATCACCGCATTCCTCTCGTTCCTCTGTTTTGTGAACCATCACTGACCACCACCGCCCTGTTTACCGGTGTTTGCTTTTCTTGTCGCCGGAAATCGCAGCCAGTGCTGCCGCTACTCCTCTGTTTTATTGGAGTTGTGCTGCTGCCGCCGGTACTGCTGCTGCTCTGCGTGGCTGCTGCCGCTGTGAGAAGCGGTGCTACTGTCGCTGCCGCTGTTGTTATTGTTCTTCCCTCTGCCGCTACTATTGTTGTATTGTTGTTTCAATCTTCCTCTCCTCCTACTGCTTGTGTTTTTATGATGGGGCAGGTTTGCATCTCTGCCTTTTCCCTTCAATTCTTTTTATTTCTTCAATTGTTGGAATGACTTAGGGTATTAGTTATGATTTAGCTCCAAAATCAGTTTTGAAACATTAAGTTTCAACATTCCTTACTTAGTTAATGAAATTATTTTAATTAATTAGATAACCCAACTATATGGGTTTGATGCTAGGATGCCTACGTTAAGGGAGTTTGATCTCATAGTAAGAGGGAATTATATTGATTAATCAAATGAAAGTGATGAGTTATTGATATTTACGTTGCCATTGTTATGAGGTGTATATTTGGGAAATGGATAATGGAGTTCTGGAGAGCTAATGGATCTACGGGGTTCTCGAAGTATCATATTTCGACCTAAGGAAACGGTTAAGCGGTTAAGGTAACCTTTATATCCAGCATTAGACTACATGCCCGTATGTTAAAATGCGATTATATGAGCCTTTCTACTATGATAATGGAATTTATGTTATTTAAATTAAATTAATGATATTACCTAAAGTTTATTTAAAGTTTTATTGAATTTATATGTATATAGTATGTATTTCTTTTAAATGTGAATGATTCAAGTTAAATGACTATCGTATGTTTAAGTAATAATTTATGAAATATGATCATGTTATGTGTTTATTCGAGTAAAAGCATGTATATGTAAATTACCATTAATTTATAGTTACAATCAATCCATGATTCATGCTTATGTGAGTAAAAGTATATTTCATCATTAATATGTCTGAAAGTATGTGTTTAAAGTGAAAGTATGATTTTACGGCTTTATTCATGTTTATATGAAATTCGATGTTGATGTGGGTTATTGATGAGTGATATTTATACATGATATACCCCTATTTCCCCCCTTGTTTAGAGTCTTTTATCCTCCTCTTTTTGTATTTTCTAGCTTATTTTGCTTTTTTTAGAATAGTTGAGTAAATTATAACTCATTTGTAAATATTAGCTATTTTGATTATCTTTACAGGGTTTATATTGACTCCTTGTGTATTTGATGTTTTAGGATCGACCTTGAAGGTTGGCATCCCACACACCGAGTATAAAAGACTTAATCAAAGCAAAATAACACATTTTGGAGGTGTTCGTGCACAAGGATCAACTTCAAATTAACATATCTCCCAGCTCACTCAACATTTTCAGGTGATTCCAATTGGAGATGAAAGCTTGTCTCGAGAGCTTTCCAATGACTGGTCATAAGCCTAATTCCGATAAAAGACGAGAGAGATATGAGCGTTCGAAGTTGGGCTGTCTGGCCAGTGGGAGCGGGCGCTCCGCTTTCGGTTGGAATGGGCGCTCCGAGTCCGCTGGGAGTTCCTGTTTTGCGGTTTTTAGGCCCGTTTAATGAATGATTTTTGTATCCCCTTAAAAGGGACGAACCCCAAACTTTTGAGGGGGCTTTTTTTTGGGGAGGATTAGCCTCCATTGAAAGAGGGTAACTTAGTTAGGGTTTCAAAAAAGAGGATTAGCCTCCATAGATTAGTTTAGAGAGAAAGTGAGAAAAACTCAAATAAAGCTTGGATTTGAAGATTCTAAGAAGGAGACTTGAAGATTTTGAGCATCCTTGCAATATTAATGAGAATTTCTTACTCTTTCTTATGTTTTATTGCTTTGTTTACTTATTTACATCTATTTTCTCTTTAATTTATTTGTCTACCTTAGATTAGTGTTTGTTTTCATGATATTTAGTTGTTAGTGTCTTTATTTATAGTTTTTCATGATGTGTGAGTAGTTCTTTTTTGGGAAAAGGTTGAAGCCATTGATGAGTTCATAAACCTTGAAATTGAACATTGGGCTTTGACTTGGGTTAATTTTGGTTGATTGATTTGGGATTTTTATGTATGTTTGTATGATTGGCCATCATAAAAGCATAATTTGGGCACCCTTGATGAAGGATCGAAAGATGAAATTAAGGGTTTGCCTCAAATCAATTTTTAGGCTTGAAGGACCATGAAAATAGGGACTACCTAGCCTAGGGGATTTGTTTGCTTGTTTTTGTTCATCATGTTTATGGATATGCTTGGTTGAATGCCTTAGCAATGAAAATAGGTCTTTGGTAGGAGGTTAAGCCAATCTAACTAGCTCGAAAGAGTGGTTAGAATACCGTTGGATGAACTATTCCCCTCAATTGATCCCCATTGTTGATCCCTTATTTTGATTGCTCGATTTATGAATGAATCATTTGGTGGATACCCTTTCCCAAGACCCTTTTAATATCGTTTCTTTTTCTTATTCTCACCCATAAATCTTACTCCAAAAAAATGAGACTCGACCTAGCTTATCATAAGTCATTACTTTTCGGTGCTCTCCTTAGTCCTTGTGGGATCGACCCTTACTTGCCCTTTCTACCTAGTTAGAGAGACCGAGTTAGGTTTTTATTTTTGGTAGGCTCGACGACGGCTTATCAACTTTTGGCGCCGTTGCCGGGGACTTCGGTGACATTGATTAAGTGTTGATTAGATGAGTCTAGGCCTTTTGTGAATAGTTCTTTATCTTTATTTGATTTCTTTCTCTTTTCTTTTCTTTGTTAAAAAAAAATTGAAAAAGATGACAATCTTTTCCCTGCCCCAATATGAACATGAAGTATTTTGGAGGTATTATTGGAGGCTTGGTGATTCTCTTGGTTATGATCATAGCTTTGAAAAATGGGAAATATGTGATGTCATGTTTGAGGGTCTAAATGAAGAAACTAGAAGGGTGGTAGAGTCTATGTCTATTTGTGATTTCCATGCTCAATCTTTGGATGAGGCTTGGAGTCTATTTGAGTGGTTGGCTAGAGATACTTATGAATGGGAATTGTCAACGCATACGAATCAAAAACTTGAAAATCTCTCTAGTTATGAACCCGAGACTTGTATTTCTCCCCCCTTTTACTCTCACTTGAATGAAGTATACTCTAATGCTAATGTTGTACATGCATCTCATGAATTGTTTTCAAACCCTTGCATGGATTCCTATGATCAATCTTATGCTCCCAATGATGAATCTCATATGCTTGATTGTGAATCTCTTTCCCAATTTGATTCTCAAATTGCTTCCCCACCTATTGATGATCCTCTTTTACAATTGGAAATTGGTTTGAAATTGCTTAGAGAAAAATTGGGTTGCAATAATGACATTCTTGAAATTAATTATGTTGATTCAATGGATGTTAAAAATGATAATCAATTGGGAAAGAGTAGCATAGAGCTTGAGGATGATTTTGAAGTCTTGATGAAGAATGGAGAAGCTCTTGAGGAGAAGTCATTGATGGAAGAAGTCTTCCCTCTTAAGTCTTGTGATGTGAGTGAAGTGGTTAATGGAAGCCTTGTTTCTATACCTTTCTCTCATGTTTCATTTGCAAGAAGGATTGACCTTATTCCGTCTTTTCCCATTTTATTTCCATCCTCATCTCTCAAAATTCCAAATCTAGATGAGATTCTTGCCTCTTTTGACCTTCAAGTGATCGATTCTTTTATTGTTGAGAGGAGTGAGATTGCTACCAAAAAAGATCTTATAGAGGAGAGTTTGCCATCTTATTCATCTTTTTCTTCTTATTTTGATTCTTGTTTCTCTTACTTCTTTGTTTTTCCTTTTAATCCTTCTTCTTTTTGGGCATCTCCTCATTTGCATAGAGTTGCATTACACTTTATGTACATTTTGCATTTTGTTATTGCATACTTAATAGAAATGGAAATGTTTGCTAGTGCATTTGACAAACTCTTGCGATCGTTGAATTGCTATTTACTAACAAGGTCGAGCTACGGACCTTAAACAAGCCTTTCTCGGGAAGTAACCCGTGTTTTATTGTTTATATTTTTACTTATGTTTTTTCTTTAATATTGATTTGGGGACATATTTTTAGCAAGATTCATTTTCCATATCATATGGAAAACAAACATGGTTTTGAAGAAGGTTGATTAGCAAGGGAACATTGGGTCATTTGCGGGTATTTACACCCACCTACTATCCGGTAGCATCCTTCCTTCTCTCTTTTTCGGATAATTTATGTTTTGTGGAACATATGTTTGTTGGTTAAATGTTTCTTCTCCCCTCCCTCCATTGATTCCATATTTTAAGCATTGAGGACAATGCTTCATTCAAGTTTGGGGGGATAGTTATTCGATTGCTTTGGGGAGATGTATATACTTTTTTTCTTTATATTTTCAATAAATTTCAAAACCCAAAAATATTTTCTTTTTTTTTTCCTCTTCTCTTTTTCTTTCTTTTCTTCTCTTTCCTTTTTTTTTCCTCTTTTCCTCCTCTTCTCTTTTTCTTTCTTTTCTTCTCTTTCCTTTTTTTTTCCCTTTTCCTTGGGAGAACCTTTTTTTAAAAAAAAAAAATCAAAAAAAAAAAAAATAGAATTAATAAAACACAAGAAAGCTAAAATTCAAGGCTATTTTCTTTGAAAGAGTTTTTGATGACCCAAGTAAGCGGAAATGAGAATGCAATTATGTGAGCTAATAAAGTTTGGAACATGTGTAGATTAGGGAGTTTTGAGATGAATTAAACTTTGTTGCTTTGCCGTCAAAAGCAAATAGCTCCTAAACGAAAACGACTAAATTCTCCTTAAATAAGTCACTTAGTTCTATCCTTCATGCTATAGGAATTCCTTACTTGGTTCGCCTAACTTGGGTCCCCTAGTGCATTTGAGATATACCCTGAATAACTTAGCATTTTCGGCACCCTCATAAAAATAGTTACATGAAAAAGGCTAGTAGCCTAAAAAAAATGAAATAAAAAAAAATTGCATAGCTTCAATAAGAGTTGCGAAAGGGTGGATAGTAACCAAGGTCCTAACGCATTCCAATGCTCAAGTGGGGGTTCGAAAAAGTGAAGTAGAACTCCCTAGTGGCGACGGGATCGCTGCGGCTTGAGTATAAATGTTTTTCCTCCTAGTGCGTCTCCGACCGAGTACTTGGTACCGTGCCTGAGAAACATGTCTGCCTCGTGAGTGGACGGACTGCACGAAGAGGGCGAAGACTAAGCCCCGTACTCCTTGGTAGTTGTATCTTTTTCCTTAACTTCATATCCATAATAATGAAAATGTTAAGTTTGGGGGAAAATTTTCCGCACTTTAGGGACTAGATTTACTTGAGCCAATTTTCTCATCCTATACATGAGTTTATGAACCAAATGACCCTTGGAGTATTGGCGTTGGAAGTAGTGGAAGAGTCAGGAAGATTGTAGAATTTGCACCTTAGTTTAGCTCATCTTATAGCCTCCTTCTCTACTCATGTGTTATATTGGAATTGAAAGAAAAACATTCTCATAGATGCTTGCTTGTAATCCAGTATTGACTCTGTCTCTCATACCTTGATGATGTTTCCATTATTGGGTTGTTCATGTTTGAGTTGGTGTTTTGGCTTTGTGGGTATGCCTTCTGAAAACCCTCACGAGACCTTACTCGTCCACTAGGGTCATCCTAGGGGTTAAAGGACTTGTTGCACATGCTAAGTGCAACCGTGATTCCTACGACAGTGAGTTAGATTTATTGCTTTATTAGGGTAGGTTTTCCTAATTTTGTTTTATTTGCTCGAGGACGAGCAAAGATTAAGTTTGGGGGAATTTGATGAGTGATATTTATACATGATATACCCCTATTTCCCCCCTTGTTTAGAGTCTTTTATCCTCCTCTTTTTGTATTTTCTAGCTTATTTTGCTTATTTTAGAATAATTGAGTAAATTATAACTCATTTGTAAATATTAGCTATTTTGATTATCTTTACAGGGTCTATATTGACTCCTTGTGTATTTGATGTTTTAGGATCGACCTTGAAGGTTGGCATCCCACACACCGAGTATAAAAGACTTAATCAAAGCAAAATAACACATTTTGGAGGTGTTCGTGCACAAGGATCAACTTCAAATTAACATATCTCCCAGCTCACTCAACATTTTCAGGTGATTCTAATTGGAGATGAAAGCTTGTCTCGAGGGCTTTCCAATGACTGGTCATAAGCCTAATTCCGATAAAAGACGAGAGAGATATGAGCGTTCGAAGTTGGGCTGTCTGGCCAGTGGGAGCGGGCGCTCCGCTTTCGGTTGGAGCGGGCGCTCCGAGTCCGCTGGGAGTTCCTGTTTTGCGGTTTTTAGGCCCGTTTAATGAATGATTTTTGTATCCCCTTAAAAGGGACGAACCCCAAACTTTTGAGGGGGCTTTTTTTGGGGGAGGATTAGCCTCCATTGAAAGAGAGTAACTTAGTTAGGGTTTCAAAAAGAGGATTAGCCTCCATAGATTAGTTTAGAGAGAAAGTGAGAAAAACTCAAATAAAGCTTGGATTTGAAGATTCTAAGAAGGAGACTTGAAGATTTTGAGCATCCTTGCAATATTAATGAGAATTTCTTACTCTTTCTTATATTTTATTGCTTTGTTTACTTATTTACATCTATCTTCTCTTTAATTTATTTGTCTACCTTAGTTTAGTGTTTGTTTTCATGATATTTAGTTTTTAATGTCTTTATTTATAGTTTTTCATGATGTGTGAGTAGTTCTTTTTTGGGAAAAGGTTGAAGCCATTGATGAGTTTATAAACCTTGAAATTGAACATTGGGCTTTGACTTGGGTTAATTTTGGTTGATTGATTTGGGATTTTTATGTATGTTTGTATGATTGGCCATCATAAAAGCATAATTTGGGCACCCTTGATGAAGGATCGAAAGATGAAATTAAGGGTTTGCCTCAAATCAATTTTTAGGCTTGAAGGACCGTGAAAATAGGGACTACCTAGCCTAGGGGATTTGTTTGCTTGTTTTTGTTCATCATGTTTATGGATATGCTTGGTTGAATGCCTTAGCAATGAAAATAGGTCTTTGGTAGGAGGTTAAGCCAATCTAACTAGCTCGAAAGAGTGGTTAGAATACCGTTGGATGAACTATTCCCCTCAATTGATCCCCATTGTTGATCCCTTATTTTGATTGCTCGATTTATGAATGAATCATTTGGTGGATACCCTTTCCCAAGACCCTTTTAATATCGTTTCTTTTTCTTATTCTCACCCATAAATCTTACTCCAAAAAAATGAGACTCGACCTAGCTTATCATAAGTCATTACTTTTCGGTGCTCTCCTTGGTCCTTGTGGGATCGACCCTTACTTGCCCTTTCTACCTAATTAGAGAGACCGAGTTAGGTTTTTATTTTTGGTAGGCTCGACGACGGCTTATCAGTTATTAATCTAATTATCGTTCACATAATTATTTAATGTTTAAGTAAATAATGTCGGTTCCGAGTTATGTGATACATGTTTATGTGATTTCGTGAATATATATAATTAATACTTTTATTACAAGAATCATGATTCATGACTCATGTGTATTTCATGAAGTATGTTATTTCATGCTGTTATCCATGAGTTACATGCTTATATGATTTATGAATACGTATGTTTAGTATTTTCATGATAAACTTATGACCTATGATTTCTACCTCTGTGACTTATTATAAGTAATCTTAAGTCTAAATCCATGTCCAATGTGATATATGAGGTGTTGTTGTCCATTTACAGTTATTATGAAATATGTGAGCTTATGTAAAACCAGTGTCTGGGAACATGTTAATAAACTTATGAAATATTATAAGCGAAATAATGTGAATTACGGAATCTTAATAAGTGTCATATGATTATGTAAATGGATTAAGTAAGTTGATTTATGAATCATGGGATGGCGTTATACTTTATAAATGACGGAACTATGAATGCTTTATAACCCAATGTTATTATGAATACTCAATGAACGTTTCATAAGAAAGCAATTGAAAGCTTACGAATGATGAATATTGTTATGTTATGATTTTACTACCTATATAAAGGTAGAGCTGAGCTGAATGATTAAAGTATACGGAATATCACTGATGGGTATTAAAAGTTATGAAACATGATAAGCTCAAGTGAAAGAACTGGTTTGTTAGCTGTATATATCCTGACTGATGGTCGTGCACGTACCGAGCTATATCCTGTTTCCTGATGAGCACTGGCTCTTATCCTGGGGCACTGGCCCGCTAATGTTATTCCTGATGAGCACTGGCTCTTTTCCTGGGGCACTGGCCCATTGTGGGAGACGTCCCACCCCTGAAATACAGACCAACAACCAGTATAAACCTGATTAAAAAGGAATTATGGATCATTATGGATCACACTGCAATCATAAATGTTTGAATTATTCTTTCCTTATGTTTAAAGTTTGAGGTTACATTTTAACGTAATGGATTTACTCAATGCTCAGTACATATTGTTCATGACACGTGCTTTTACTTAAAGTAATTAACATGGAATGCATGACGTCAGTTTCTAACATGATTTAGCTTCCAAGTTCTACTAGTCTACGTATCTTCTTATGAAAGTATTAAAGTGTCCTTTAACATGATTTCATGTATCGTATGAACGTGAGTATTATAAGTCAAGTATGATTTATATGGCAAATATGATTATTGTCTTATTTCAAGGAAATATGATTTACATGTGAAGTACATGTCTGCTTTATCCCCTGGATATACGTGCTTTTAAATGCAAATGTTTTCGAACCAAAACCGTTTTTATGGGCTGGAGTAAAGTTACGAGTTTTCCACTCATTTTGGAATGTTTTCTGTCTTTTCTTGTTTCTCTATTTTTCTTCTGAACAAAGCTTAGGTTATGAAAGAAGGATGGAGATGAGTCTGGGAAAAGCAAGTGCTTGGGATGGATTTCAAGAAATGAGATGAAGAAAGTCTTTAAGGTCTTAGTTGTAATTATGAGATAATGAGCTTTTGTAAGAATATTATATTATTGGTGGGCCATAACCCACAGGTTTAAGGAAACGCTTCCGCAAATCTTGTGATGAGTTATAATTAATTATAATTAATGGTGATTAATTAAGGCACCCGTTTTTGGGGCGTTACATTAACTATTTATCAAAAGTCCGATTAAAGAAAACATTATATTTTATTTATCCAAAAGTATTATTATCTTTTTAAAAATATAATACAAAAAATTCTTTGTAACGTGGCAATCCTATGTGGCGCGCCGAATGCTCCCGAAAAAAGCTTCTTTTATATATATATTGATTTGTGACATGGTGCGCTGAATATAATAAGAAAAGTATGTCAAAATGGATCTTATATTGAAGTATATTTCAATCTGAGTCTAAAGGTATAAAAATTATAATTTTTTGAGTTGTATAACTAAAGTTTCGATCAATTCATAAATTATAATAATTGTTGTAGTTTGTTGACGATCAAACATTATCTTTTATTTATCCAAAAGTCTGATTATCTTTTTAATGCTCAAACTTTATCTTTTACTATTTATCAAAAGTCCGATTAAAGAAAACATTATCTTTTATTTATCCAAAAGTATTATTATCTTTTTAAAAATATAATACAAAAAATACTTTGTAACGTGGCAATCCTATGTGGCGCGCCGAATGCTTCCGAAAAAAGCTTCTTATATATATATATATGTTGTATATTAGTATATAATTATTGTATTTGCTTCTTCCATAGTTTTATTTTTCTTATTTATCTTTTAAAATTATTTTGCGTATTGTTGTATTATAAATATTGTTTTTAAATTTAAAATATTTTTTTTATTGGTAGTATATATAGTTATTTTAAGTTCGCTATAATTTTTAAACTTCTGATATATCACTAGAATGAGCAATACATTGTTTCAATGAGCGATGTATTTTAAATGAGTACGGTACAACTATTATAATAGTCCCCAGTGTACCTACCGTAGGATACACCCAGCAACTAGAGTCAAATATTAGAAGGGATTAGGAAATAAATGGTTTCAAATTACAGTCTTAAGCTTAATGGTGGGGCAGATCACTCTTAGAATTCTAGAAACTTGGGAGACCATATACCATTCTCTTAGCTGTAATTTTTGCACTTTGATTTTAGTGTCCTTCTTAGGTCGGCATTTGGCTTTGGCCTAGGTTGTTCGGTTTTGGCTCATTGTTTATAAAATAAAGGTTTTCTTGCCATGTCTACTGGTATAACATAAATTCTTCTGTCGTGATAGCCAAAAAAGAATAGGAAAAAAGATTTGTACTCAAATCTGAAGTCAATGTATTCTTTTGCCATTTTTCTTTACCTTTTCTTTTGAATCTCATGTTGTTCTTCTACATTTTTTTTTACTATATCATTTTGAAGTATTATGTACTATTGTATTTGCTTCTTCCATGGTCCTACTTCTTATTTTTGCTTATTTATTTTTTAAACATATTGGTTGTATTGTAAACATTATTTCTAAAATTTTATATATTTAATAATATTGGTAGAATATATAGTTATTTTAAGTTTACTTTTAATTTTTAAACTTCCAATATATCACTAGAATGAGCAATATATCTTAAATAGCACGGTACAACTATTATAATAGTCCCCGGTGTACAATTATTATCATGCACCCGGGTGCACCGTGCGCATGGTGCACCCGGTGGCATTATTGTAATTAATGCGAAAATCTGGGCAAGAGTATAAGTATTAAAAGCTTGCCCCAATACCTTGTAGATAGTTTAGCTCAGTTGGTCTTGAGGTTTATGTGTTTGGTAGTTGGTCATGGGTTCGACTCCCATACCAATCATTTATAATTTTTTTTACGTTTGTCTTTTCCTCTTCTTTTGGCTTTGAATCTCATTGTTTACTTTTTTTTTCATATTTCTTCCATAGTCTTAGTTCTTATTTTAGCTTTTTTTATTTTATCTTTTTCAATTATTTTGCATATTGTTGTACTATAATTATTTTTTTGGAGGGATGTTGTATTATAATCATTATTTTTAAATTTATTTTACGGGTAGAATATATAATTATTATAACACGCCTTTTTTCTTTTTAATATTTTCCATATTCTGTTACAATATATTTTAAAAAAAAATTTAAATAAAAAACTTATTTTATTCTTCTTTGCTTCTCCACTCACTAACTTTTTTCATTTCTTAAAATACATTTCACTCATTTGATCAAAATGAGCAATCGTTTTTGTGCAGCAAGATCAGTAAACATTCTGATCACAATCGAGCGATTTTATTTTACTCATTTGATCAAATGAGCAATCATTTTTGTGCAGCAAGATCAGTAAACATTCTGATCACAATTGAGCGGTTTATTTTACTCATTTGATCAAATGAACAATCTGTTTGCAAAGGAAGATCGGTAAAGATTTTTGATCTTGAGTGAAGTAAAATAAATCTACTCATTTTGTACAATAAAAAACAAACAATGAGAGTAAAAAATAAGGAAATGAGCAACATGATTTTCAAAGGAAAACATGAAAAAATATGTTTGATATAGTTCACATTATGATTTGATATTGAGTGAGTTAAATTAACTCTACTCATTTACAAAATGAACAATTTTATTTTACTCATTGATGATCAAATGAGCAGTTTATTTTGTCTTGGAGATAAATCAATCTGCTCATTTTAGCATGTTTGTTTTGATAAGTAAACATTCTAATCTCAAGTGAGGTAAAATAAATCTGCTCATTCGCAAAATGAGTCGTTTTATTTTACTCATTTGATCTAATGAGCAGTTTCATTTTACTCATTTGATCAAATGAGCAGTTTTATTTTACTCATTTGATCAAATGAGCAATTTTAGTTTACTCATTTGATCGAATGAGCAGTTTTGTTTTACTCATTTGATCAAATGAGCAATCTTTTTTACACAAGAAGATCAGCAAACATTTTGATCTTGAGTGAGGTAATAAATTTGCTCATTCACAAAATGAGCTGTTACTATGACTTAAATTTTTCTTATTATATTCTTCTTTTCTATTCCACTCTCTAACTTTTTCCAATTCTTTTTTCAATGTGGAGAAATAAAAACTAAACAAACAATAAGATACCCGTTGAAAAATTAATGAAATAAGAAATATAGCTTTGAAATGAGTAAATATGTTACTTACTGCAAAAAATTCCTTAAATGAGCAAAAAACTCCTTAAATGAGCAAAAAACTCTTAGACTATTGCTCATTTAATGAAATTATATAATTTGTAGTCAGAAAAAAGAAGAAAATAAATAATATTATTTTCTAATTTGTAGTAGCTTAACACTGGTACATGGAAAATAAATAAATGAGTAATTTATCTTTTAAATGAGCAATTATATAATTCTTTATTGATTAGTAAGCATGTATCTACCGTGTCACATTAACGAATATATTACTAAAATGAGCATTATACATTTCAAATGAGAAATATATCTTAAAATGAGAAAATATATTTTCTAATGTGTTAAAATAAATACCAAATAGAGTAATCAGTTATAATACAAGTAAATGAGCAATATTGTTTTCGAATGAGCAAATTGATTATACTTGAACTTGAAAAATAACTAAATGAGCATCGTAACTTTCAAATGAGCAATATAACTTTTAAATCAGCAATAATATATTTATTTTAAAAAAATAGGAATAAAAAGAAGATTAATAAAAAATGAGTTGAAGGAGGAAAAAACAACAACTGAGGTAGCTTTCACTTAGTGATGCAAAATGGAAAGAAATAGTATTGGAGCTGTTTTGCTGAAGTTCGCGAAAATCACCAAAATGCCACCGGGTGCATCATGCGCACGGTGCACCCAGATGTACGGTGCATGGTCTCTCCCCGGTGTACCTGTCGTATGATACACCCAACAACTAGAGTTAAGTATTAGAAGGGAATAAATGGTTTCAACTTACATTCCTTAGCTTAGTGACTAGGCGACCATTCTTAGAATTCTAAAAACGTGGGAGACCAGGGACCATTTCCATAGCTGTAAGTTTTGCACTTTGTTTTCAGTGTCCTTCTTAGGTCAACATTTGGTTTTGGCCCAAGTTGTTCGATTTCGGCTCCTTATTTATAAAATAAAGATTTTCTTGCATAACATAGATGTCTTCTCTGGCAATAACCAAAAAAGAATAGGTTAAAGGTATGTACTCAAATATGAAGTTAAGGCGTTCTTTTGGCATTTTCTTTTACCTTTTATATCTCCAACTTAATACTCTATCTTCTTAGGATTCTTGTTTACCTTTATTTTTTTCCTACTTATTTTTTTTTTGGTATTTTGTTAATTTTTCTTCAATTAGTTGTAGCAACTTTTTTTATAAATATTTTCCAAAAAATTTTAATGTTTTTATAATTATTTCCAAAATATTTTTTTAAAAAGGTGACAAATATGTTCATTTTCATGGATGGAATGAACGGTTATGAGCATAGATCACTTTTGACAAATCTAATTAATTAGCATGATATTTTTTAAAGTGAAACATGAATAATAACATTGAAATGAGCAATATAATTTTGTTGTATTTTGCATATAAGAATGTCAAATAAGATGGGTAACCAAAACGAGATCAAACTAACTCTAAATGAGTACATGAGTAAAATTTACAATTTTTTCAGAATGTTACATTCATGAGTAGTAGTAATATGGGAAGCTATCTAAGTTGAAACGTGTATACTTCCTCCGTCTTTTTAGTTGCTACATTTTTCAAATAAGGAAATTTCTTATTATATACTACACTTATTTATTTGGCTTTTCCTTCTCTCTGTCTCTCTTCTATCCCTTTTTTTTCTCTCTATCCCTCTCACATCAGAAAAAATGCATTGGAGTCCGCAAAAAAGTGTAACATCTAATTTGATATGGAGGAAGTATATTATTACAAGTTGATGAATGTAACTCTAAAGTGAGCAATATAACTTTCAAATGAGCAATGTATAAAATGAGCAAATATATATTTTCTAACGTGAAATAGAGTCATAAAACTTAAGTAAATGAGCAAAATTATTTTCAAAAAAGCAAATAAATCACACTAGAATGTGGAAAACAAGTACGTGAGGAATAATCTTTCAAATAAGCAATATTATTATTTTATATTAATACGTAACATGTATATATTACTATAGATTAGCAATTATTTCAGTTAAATGAGAAATATATGTTTCAAATGAGCAATGTATGTTAAATGAGCAAATATATCTCTTAGTATGTTAAGATAAAGAGCAAGTAGAGTCACAAATAATAAGTAAGTGAGAAACATTATTTTCAAATGAGAAAAAAGAGTCATGAAAATATAGAACTTTGCTTTCAAATGATCAAATAGATTACAATAGAATGTGAAAAACAAGTAAATAAGCGGAATTAATTTTTTGTTCATGATTGAAGGAAATGCTCATTTGAGCAAATGAATTGTATTAATTTGCTCAGGGGTGAAAGTTATACTCATTTTTTCTAATGAGTGTATATATTATGTTTAAGAGTAAACATTAATTCAAGTTTGATTTCTCTATGAGTTTTCTCTATTTCTCAATTATGTCCTTGATTATACTTATAGTTCCTATTGCTTTGATTAGTGAGTAGTTCTATTTCTAATATTAGGTTGAGCCCGAGCATGGATTGATCCTTTTTTTTCTTTTATTTCTATGTTATTGAATCGTATGATTAGGGTTTGACAAGTCTGTTTTCATTATCAAATTGCATCATTATTGTTAGCCCTAGTTTTTGTTCTCAAAGAGAATTGGAATTAAAGTTAGGATTTCTTTGTAGCTTTATTGTTATTTCGTCCATTGAATTCATCAACGAAAGTGGGGGTTCAATCTAAATCGGCTTGTCATTGATCGAGATTCTCACTTGAAAATAGTGAGAGTTGAAATTGGGAATTTCATTTGACACTGATTCTTAATGCATCTAATGTTAGCCATGAAAATAGGGAACATGTATATTAGTTAGGCCCTTTGTAGTCACGAAAGTAGTCTTAAGGTAGTTCGTTTTCGAAACAATGTCATCTCTCTTAAGTTTCGATTCGTTAACTAGAATATAAGTTGTGTCTGATCAATTCATGTTAGTGGTGATGCTCAATCTTAGTGTTGTATTATCGTCGTTTATTATTATCCTGCTTATTAGTTTAGAGATTAGTTTAATAGTTGTTATCATCAATATAGAATTGTGTCGCTATTTCATAGTCTAGAGTCACCTAGTAATTAATCTTGCACCTCCCTACGTTCGATCCGTTAGTTAGTGCTATGATACCGTTCACTTGCGGTACTAAAATAAAACCCTAACATGCAACAATCAGATAAGACAAACAACAATAAAGAACACAAGAATTTAATGAGGTTCACTATCGATGCGACAATAGCTACGTCCTCAAGCAAGGGATACTCTTTTACTATGATCTGAGATGTTTACAATTCACAATAGGCATGAATTATCTCATACCTATCGTTGATGAACATCATAAGACTTCCTCTTTCAATCTCTTTACTGTCAATCTTAATCTCTCTCTGTTTTTGTGGTAAATAATCACTCTGGAAATACTATATTGTTCTCTATTTTATTCTATGAACTATACTTGGCTAATGAAGCACTCAATATTATATATATATATATATATATACTCATACATCGAATATAAGAAACCCTAGTCGAACAAGGAAAATAATCGCCCGACGCGTCCCACACAACTTGTGGGCCGTGAGCCATGTCGCATGCTGCGACCAGCACCGCGAGTCACAGCTTGCTCTCGGCATTTGCCCGCGAGCTGTCGCCTTCTCCGCAATTTGCTTCAATAAAAAAATAATCATAAACTTGCTTTGAAACAAGCATATTTCCTCAAATTAAACTATAAAAAGCATAGTCTTTCTATAAGTTGATGCTAAACCATATTTCAAAATTTCAAAAAAAAAAGTTGATTGATTTTTCTAAAATATCAAACATCGAAAAGAGTTTAATTTCTACAAACGGTATTGATGAAGCCACTTGTGTATAGCCCTCCTTTAACCCAAATAAGCACCAATAGCCCCCTTCTCTTCGGTTGACTACATCAACTTACATGTTGGAGTGTTCTAAGAGAATCAAATGTAAAAGCTAAGGGCTTGTTCTCTTCGGCTAATTCTAGCTGAACTAAACTAAACTGAACTTATTAGAATTAAACTGAACTTATTGGAGGTAAACTGAATTGAACTAAACTTATTAGAGCTGAACTGAACTTAACTTAACTTAACTGAATTGAATTGAATTTATTAGAGCTGAACTGAACTGAAATTATTGGAACTGAACTGAACGGAACTGAATTGTTAAATTAAATTGTAATAAATATATAAATAATAAGTGATAATAATTCTAAGTACTAATAGTTAAACTAATAATTTAGCATAATATCAAATGAATAATGATAATAGTATTTTTGATGTTATTAAATGATAGTTATAAATAAATAAATAATTAATAATAATGATAAATTAATTTTTAAAATAATAATTATTGATAATAATAATAACTAATAATGAGTAATTACTATTATTAGTACTAACGTATTAATACTTGATGATGAAGATATAATAACAATAATGTCTAAGAAGTAAATTAATATTACCATTATAATAATAATTAGCTTAAAACATGGGTTGATGTGTGCTTCTAGACAAACCACGATTTATGGTGGGTTGGTCTACGATAGAGATACGCCAAACCCGACCACAAACCGCCAAAGTATCTTTAATATGCAACGTAACGATAATGTTGTACCACAAATAGTACTGCAGTATTATTAGCAACTTTGTAATTTTTTCATATCTTCTAACTTTTTGTAGCTTACTTGTATAATGTAATAGTGAATATTTAGTCAACAATTGCAAATTAGAAAACTCGTATTGACATGAAATTTGATTAAATCGCGCACCAACCCTAACCTTGCTCAGCCATAATAATAATAGTAATAATAGTGAGTAAAGATATAATAACAAAAATAATATATATAAATAATAATAAGTAAAATAATAATATAATAACAATAATAATAAGTAAAATAAATTAGACCATAATAAAATATTAAAATATTAGAGCTGAACTGAACTGAACTTATTGAGCTGAACTTGTTGGAGCTGAACTGAACTGAAAATAAGCTGAACAGAAGAGGCCCTAAGGGCCTGTTCTCTTCGGTTAATTCTAGCTGAACTGAACTGAACTGAACTTATTGGAGCTGAACTGAACTGAACTGAACTTATTAGAGCTGAACTGAACTGAACTGAACTTATTAGAGCTGAACTGAACTGAACTGAACTGAACTGAATTGAATTAAATTAAATTATAATAAGTATATGGATAATAAGTAAATAATAATAATTATGAATATTAAATAATAAGTAATAATAATTCTAGGTAATGATAATTAGATTAATATTTTAGAATAATATCAAATGAATAATGATAAAATTATATTAATGTTAATATGATAGTTATAAATAAATAAATAATAATAATAAATTAATTTTGTAAAATAATAATTACTGATAATAACAATAATTAATAATGGATAATAATTATTATTAGTATTAATATATTAATACTTGATGATGATGATATAATATAATGTCTAATAAGTAAATTAATAGTATTACCATTATAATAATAATTAGCTTAAAACATGGGTTGATGTGTTCTTCTAACCAAACCACGATTTGTGGTGGGTTGGTCTATGATAGAAATACACCAAACCGCCAAAGTATATTTAATATACAACGTGACGACAATGTTGTATTTTAAATAGTACTGCAGTATTATTAGCAACTTTGTAATTTTTTCATATCTTCTAGCTTTTTGTAGCTTATTTGTATGATGTAATAGTGAATTTTATTCAGTAAAATAAAGCAATAATTGCAAATTAGAATACTCGTATTGACATGAAATTTGGTTAAACCGTGCACCAAATGATCGCTTGTTAGAGCTGAACTGAACTGAACTGAACTTATTAGAGCTGAACTGAACTTATTAGAACTGAACTGAACTGAACTGAACTTATTGGAGCTGAACTGAACTGAACTGAACTTATTAGAGCTGAACTGAACTGAACTGAACTTATTAGAGCTGAACTGAACTGAACTGAACTGAAAATAAGCTGAACAGAACAGGCCCTAAGTCATTATTCATCTTGAATCCATACCCTAAACTAGGTTAACAATCAGTAATGTACACTTAATTAAACATTGAACACAACAACCATACTAAACCCTACTGATAAATCAAAATACCAAAGACAGTAATGAAATTCACAAATATACCCCATAGTCTAAGTTCTGGAAAGCTTTACTAGCTAGATTCACCATGTATGACACATTTAACATAAGTTCAACATCTCCTAGATAAAGGCCTCAAAAGTTTCATGGAACCAACAGTTTAGTGGGGTCAAAGCGTATTTTTTATATTTTATTGGGGTCAAATGATCAATTTATCATTTTCAAAAAATCGAAAATTTTAAAAGGAAATTATACAATCCTACGAACTCAAGTGGGGTCAGGTGACACCACTAGTTTAAACATAGATCCGCCACTAGAACCAACCATCTTCCTATGCCTACATAGCTGGAAATAAAACTGAAAATAAACTTTTAGATAATACATTTCCTTTCTTCACAAAATTTGACCTAGATCAAGTGCCAAAAGCCACCCTACAAGACTCCATTGCCTACATATATACACATCTTCAGGCCCCAAATTTCATGACAACATAGTTAAGATCGTCGCTAGCTAATTCATCGAATGATCAGTTTCCGGGATCGCTTGAACAATGAATAAAATAATTATTTCAAACCATATACAAATAAAGCAAAACATCAAAGACACTACGAATCACAAATGTATATACGGATATACCCATAATATAAAGCTCTGGAAAGATTTACTAAATTCACCATTATGGGTAAAATTCACAAATGTACCCACAATACTTCCTCTATGATATGTTATTTTGATCACTAGTGAATTCCATGTCAAGCAACGTTTCAAGGTGTGAGAAGATAATTATAATGAATTCCAAGTATTGATATGTGGAACTATATACAGTTGTGCTGCTATGAATTGAATCGGACGAATAACAAGCAACGAAGGGTGTATCCAGGTGCGATAAATTTTCAATAAAATTTTATTTTGACATACATGTTTTATTTTAGAAAAATATTAAACGTTTATACATAACTCTAAGAGCTACGTGTTGCAACCAAAAAAAAAGAAAAACTTCAACACGAGATGCCAATTAAAAATAATTGAAATAAACTTTAATAACTCTATTATCATTATTGTTAGCACCACAACAACATGTATCATAATAACTAACAAAAACGACTACTCTCCCTAACACCTAACAATGATCATTATTTCATTCTAAACTATCTAATAGTATTATCATAAGATATGATAATAATTTTATTCAATACATATGCATACTACGTCCTAAAACTAATAATTAAGCAGCAGGGGCTGCAGCAGACGCTCCAGTCTTGGCGGCGGGTTGCGGATTAGAAGGCAATGGAGGGAGTGTTGGAAACGGAAAAGGTAGCGATGAAGGCAATGGAGGAAGTGTTGGAAGTTTAAAAGGAGGCAATGGAGGAAGAGTTGGAAACTTGAAAGGTGGTGGCAATGGTGGCAATGGAGGAAGTGCTGGAAACTTGAAAGGAGGTGGCAATGGAGGAAGTGGTGGCAATGGAGGAAGAGCCGGTAGTTGGAAGCCGGGGTGTGGATACACGAATCCGAGTCCGGGAACGAAAAACCATTGAGGGTTTGCTGCTACTTGAGCAGTTTGTTGTTCTTCACCATTGGTTTGTTGCTTGTGTTGTTGAGCAACTGCGTTTGTAGTTGCTAACAAAAGAACTAGGAAAGGAATAAAGATCTTCATTTTTAATAGCAAAATGTGATTAGAAAACGATGGGGATTTGTGATTTACGAAGTGTAGTTTAGGGGGTATTTATAGTGTTTGTTCTGAGTGATTAAGATAGATATTAACTCGTAAAAGATAGATATAGCTAACCAACTCGCAAATTTTAATCATGAGTTTAGATATGTTTTACTCGAGCAAATGTTATCTTTAACAAAAAAAAAAATCCATCAGTATTTAACTAAAAGATATGAACTCAAACCTACACGTACTTTTATTCTTATAATGAAATGTCTATATTATCTGATTTAAATTTGAAAATCTAATTCTTTTTAATGATAGAATAAACTTTTTTTAAAACCTAATTATCTCGAGGTATACCTGCTAATTAGAAAATACGGTCATGCAACTAAGCTAAGTGTATATTAAATTAGTTTGAATTAGTTTGACACTGGATGAACACTTAACGGTGTATATGTTGATAAGATAGGATATTTGGTCATAGTCTTTAATTTAAGCATAATGCTAAGATGTGTGGGAGAGAAATACTATGATTTAGGATGATGATATAGTTTTGTATAAAAAGACTACGTCAATTTACTAGTACTATGAATTATGAAAGGGGAGCATTTGATATTATTTTATTTAACAACCAAAGGATATTTGAGTTTATTTTGGGATCGGATAAGAAGTAAAACATAATCAGATCAAGCATCGAAATTATCAATTATTATACAAGAATATCTAATAGTATTATCTTATTTAACAACCAGAGGATATTTTAGTTTAGCCATTAGCTACAATTTGACATGTGATTTAATCTATTAGCTGAAAATAATTTTTATGTCTATTGTTGATTTTTTTTAATAAAATTTATAGCAAGATTAAAGTGGCGACTAGATAGAGAAAGCGACAAGGTCGAAAAGCCCAGCACACCAACTGAGCCCATTGAGCTTGGCCGATGACTGGCCCGCATTTAACCTAAACTAGTCCGGTTTGATGTTGAACTAAGCCGTGGTTCAAATTTGGTCTATCCTGTAAAGGTTCACCTACCAAATCGTTTAACCCAACCCATCCTTTAAAAAAAATAGCCAAAAATATCGCATAGACCCACACCCGTCACTACAAGTTTAGTTTGAAACCAACCATATGATGTGGAAGCTAATGTTTTTGTACTCAAACAAAACACCAAAGACAATAAAATTCACAAATATATACCCCATAATTTAAGTTCTGAAATGCTTCACTAGATTCACCATGACACATTACAACAAAAGTACTCATCCTACAAGTTTGTGGCTTACGCTTCGGCTACAACATAGATCAAGGCCTCAATTCAAAGGGTGAATGGAACCAACCACTTTCCCTAAGCCTACAGCTGGAAATAAAACTGAAAATAAACTTCCAAATACTGAGTTCATTTTCTGAGTTATATCCAACATGTCCATTCTTCACAAAATTTAGACTTAGGTCAAGTGCAAAAATCCACCTTACAAGGCTCCAATGCCAAGTTGCCAACATACATATATACACATCTTAAGGCCCCAAATTTCATGACAACATAGTTACGATCGTTGCTAGCTAATTCATTGAATGATCAGTTTCGAGCTTGGAGGATGAGGAGAAGCGTTTGCCAATTGTAGTTTCGGTGACTGCACCACCGGAACCATCTCTTGGAGGGTTGAAACAAACTGGCAAATAATCTTCATGGTCACACACAAACCGGCTACTACCAAAGTGCTCTACTAGGTTTTCATAGCCCTGCATAAATTCAGTTTGACAATAATCGTTCTTAATCTTGCAACTATAAACAGGTTGCAAATGTCACTTTACTATAGTAATTAAGCAAGCGATATAGATCACTCAACTAGAACACAATAACACAGGTTCATTGCGAGTTAACTCAATTGAGTACACAAGTATAAACTATTTGATTCAAGCTAAAGAACAGGTCAATCAAATTTCCTACAACTAGTAAGGTACCAATTGCAAATTGTCATTAAAAATTACATCCTCTATTTTAAAAAAAAACTTCCCTCTGATCTATCTAGGATTTCTAAAAACCTGTTTGTGTGGGTTGAATATGCCTTCGATTAATCTGTTAATTCGAATAACCAAGCATGAGGTCTTTCTGGTTATATAAAGTTAGGTAAACTTTATATTTTGTTTTGCATTTCTAGGCCCGTTCGATTAGGTTACCTCTAAAGGTGCTTATATATACCCTTAGAATTAAATCTTAGCCGTCCTTTTTTAATAAGTATTCACTACTAATCTCAGTGTTGCCAAAACTATATATGTATTCCGTAATTAAAATGGCTCTCATAATAAAAACTACTCTCCTCTGTCTGTTGTCTGGTGGTGCACGTAGTACCGTGCTAGTGAACCACGTTAGTTCTGTGTGTTATTCATTACTTTCTCATTCTCTATATCTATTTTCTATAATCCGTAGTGTGTAAGAAAATAAACAACATTAAACAATTCATTGCGCGCAGTGTAATGCATATACTTCGGAACTCCAAGCTTTATAGGATTATGTCCATCATGAGACTCACCTGAGTCACCTCATCTTCAAACTTTTAGGACTCATTGTTACAACTCATCCTCCAATATGAGACTCGTTAGTAACTTCGCGGTTGGATTTTCTTCATAGTTAAATAGACCCGATATTCTTCTCTAACCCAAATGAAATGGTTCCACTTCCCAAACTTAGTACTTTCGCCCAAGTTTAGGATCTGACAATGGAAGTGCTCTCACAACTTTTTTTCCTTCTTCTCCATCACTAGTTTCTTTTCTTACACTTTGAAATATTACTATCTCATAGAAGTACTCACTTTGTCTCTATTTGATCACTTGGTATGGTAAGTATTTTTACATGTAGCTTACTCTCTTAACCTCCATAGCAAAGGATATCTAGATAATTATTGTTACCACCACTTTTAATTTTTCAGTCCATAAAGGTATTAGCTAAAGGCCAAACCCAGTAATAAAACCCTATGCCCAATAATAATAACAAGACTAAAGTCAGAAGTCCGATTCATAAAGATGAAATTAAAGCTCAGGAGATTTCATGAGTCCAACTTGGGAAACTTGAGAACCCACCTGACTTTAACGTGGGAAAAGCATGGGGAAAGTGGAGTCTCAACAGATCTCCCATGCACGGGTAGGAGTTCCACTAACAACGAGGTATCCTACATCAACAGAAGTTCAAGAACACGAAGTAGATAACGGAGATAGAAGGTGGCCAATATTGAAGAAGAATAGTCTTCAGAGTATTTATAAAAAGGGGTTTTAATCATCCAGAAGAGCACAAAACTCCTCAACAACACCTATATCGTCTCTAGCTCTTCACGTAGTTTAGCTTAGTTAGCTTTAACCTAGACTTAGTTTAATCTAGAATCTCAAGTTATTCCATTTCAATGAGCAAGAATGATAAACATATTCATCCTCTCTTTCTATCGCAATTTGTAAAAACCGAGTTTGATGCATTAATCTAATAACCATTTTTAAAGCGAAGTTGTCTCATATTTATTGCATTGATATTTGCTACATCTTACTATTTTTTTGGCAAAACTATTTAAGTGTGACCCTAACTTAGCTTAAATTATCAAATTATGTGGAATATGCATGACTAGGATTAATGAATCAAGGCCCTTAGTAAGAATATGCTAAAGACTTGAGTGACTTGATTGAAACACAGATGAAGATTAAGATGAGTGTCTACTTGATGGATTATCCAAAAAAAAAATACCACAATCATTGTAAATATGATATGGTAATCTCAACCAAACAAATATTTACAATTTGTTTTTTGATGTTATCTACCGTAAGAGTTCTTTGGCTCAATATATCTAGACCGCGTACATTATTTATGTATTAATTAAGCATGTTGTATCTAAATTATAGTCTACTTATACCAATTACTAGTATATCATAGTATTAGTTGAAATATATACCTGAATAGTAGCATAATTGATATTGCAGATCTTAGGAGACTTGCAATGTTCCCAACGTCGATTACTACAAGCAAGATGAAGCTTCCAAACCGCGTTTGGATGGGTGAAATTGACAAAGGCATACCCTTTGTTAGCATCTTTCCTATTGTATCAATATAATTCACATGGAATCATCATAATCAAATTCCCAAAATAAATAAATAAATAATCAATTTAGAACACTTGTAAGCTTATTGCCTTAGACAGGAATTTATTTAAAGAGGTAAATTAGCTATAGGGAGTAATTGAAATTGGTTACTTGAAATCCATGGGCAAGTATAGGAAATCAAATGCAAATGGTTGATGATCATCATTTGGCTCCAATCTTTGGTTCTCTATGCGGCAGAATTCATCCAAAAACTTGATCAACATTTCACGCCTGAAACAAGCAATTAATTAAACATTTAAAATGGCATTTAAATCATAATTATTTGAGAAACTAATTATTAACCCTATTTGTAGGAATAGGAGTTTTACTGCTACTAGCTAAGCTACAGTGTGATTACATAGACCTTACTGAAAATGGGTAGATATTCAAGTAATCAATCAATCAAGTATTTAAGTTGTTTCTTTCAAGGCAATGATGGTATTTTACTTCTAGACATAATTTAAAGAAGAGACAACATAATTAGTACATATTCCCAATATGATCAAACCATCCATATTTTCAATTGGTTGCATAAACAAAATTAACTAAATTTGACAAAAAAAAGAAATTCACAGCACTAGCTAAATAGCGGTAAATATTGCTAGTAATTATAGCAAAAATAAAACAAATCAAGAAATTCGAATCAGTCACTAGGAAGCTAAGATCATCAATACCGATAAATCCTCGTTAACCATATGATTTGGAATCGGCTAATATAATTTGGGGTACGGGAACTGGGGAACTACAAGAAAGATCATTTTAAAATAAACACAAGAATTAACACATGCATGAGTTGTTGGAGTTACACAATTTACAAATTGCTAACTCTAATAATAATAAGGATTATATAAAGGAGAAATGAATATGGGTTACAACCCAAATTATAATATAAACTTCTTCCGAATATATATAATTTTCAACTATAAACTTCCTCTTATATCTCCTAAATATCTCTCAAATATTCTTCCTTTTCTTTTTCTTTCTTCTGGTTACTTCTTACAATGATATGTCAAAACTTATATTTATAACAACCTAGTTCTAAACAAACAATGGGTGATATCAATTCTATTTCCTAACCACTATTTATTTAAACAAAACTTATTATTAGAAAACTAATTATAATGATGCTATTTTAAAGTTTGTATTTCAACATGAGTTAGATACACCAAAATAGCAATACTATGGTAGTCTACTAAAGTGAACAAGCAACCTAAAATTATGTTGCATGAAGGAAAAATAAATATTTTTAAAAACTTAAAAATTTACTAAAAAGATTGTAAATTTAGTAATAACTTACAAATTAAGGCAGATAAATTGCTAAAAAGAAAGAGAAGGATAATAATAAGAAAAGAATTACGTATATTGATTAGGGATATTTCTGATCATGGCAGTAGTTTCACTTCCATTAGGCTTCACACTCAAAATCATCTGTTTTTCTTTATTCTTTCTTTCTCTCCATGAATTTCCAATACTTTTTCCTCTCCCTAAACCATAATTATCACTGAAATTACATCGAAACCCTTGCTTTCTTCCACAATTACTACTACTACCACCACCACAATCACTCCATCTCCTTGTTGGGCCGACAAAAGGTTGATTTTTGGGCCATACTGGTGATGGGTTCGGGCTGAAATGGGCTGGACCTGGCGGGCCCAGCTGGGATTGTGGTTGCATGAGGTTAACATGGTGATGATGATGATGATGATCAATATTTGGGAGGAAACAATTATAAGGGTAGTTTTGGTAATTTACATGGTGAGGAAGCTGAGGCGGCGGTGGTGGTGGTGGTGGTGTTGGTGGAGGTGGTGGTGAAGAGTACGGAAAATTGTTATGATGATAATAATTAAGATTGTAAAGATTAAGAGTAAAATTATTAGTAAAATAAGTATGAAATATAGGGTAAAATTCAGGTGCATGAGGGTTAAGGTAGTAGTATTCAGTAGTAGCCATTTTAGCTCTCTTTTATTTCCTCTATTTCTGGGTTTCCTTAGAAATTTTCTTTTGTTTGGGGGGTTTGGAAAAGGAAGTATTTTGTTGAAATTTAATTGAGCTAGGGTTCATGAACTCATGGTATTTATACAAAGAGAGGAAATTAAATTTAGTGTGTTGTTCGAGGAGGGGAGAAGATAGAGTCATTGCACGTCACTTGTAAGTAGTAATCATTATATTTTCGCTATTTCTACCTCGATTTACACTTACTATCAAATCTTTGAGATTTTTTTTTAAGTTGTGGTTTACCAATAGAAAGATGGCAAATCCTTGTAAAAAAAGGTCTTCATGAATAAGCTTAATTAGAATGGATTCCTGAACACGTGTCTTCCCTCTTCAGTTATATGCACCGATGCGCGTCTTGTAGTTTTCAAAGTTGATGCTTTTTAGATTCAAAAGTTAAAATTTTTAACCCATTTGTTAATATCATAACTTCTTTCCAATTTCTAATTAAACTTAATGTTTTAGGGTGAAAAGTTAATACTTTTTGTTTATGCATTAAGGTTTTTTATCGAATGGAAGATTTATTATATATTGTATATGCATATTCCAAAATTGATATTTAAAAGTTAACTTTCAAGGTTTAAAAGTTAAATCTATTTGTTTAATAAAATAAATTTTATTAGTATTTAAAAGTTAAAGGTTTTAGGTTCAAAAGTTAAGTCTTTGAGTTTAAAAGTTGACATTTTTAGCCTATTTGTTGATATCGATTCCACATATATGGTATTAGTCATGAATTTCTATGCAAAAGTTAAGGTCTTAGGTTGAAAAGTTAAAAAACGCAAAAGTTAAGATTTTAGGTCGAATAGTTAAAAAAATCAATTTGTTTGGTCTAGCGTTAAGGTTTTAACCTAAGACCGTCTTATACTAATTTAATTCTAGAAAAATTAACTAGAATAATTTAAACTATGGTCGTTCCGTTAAAAATATGTAGATAATGGGTTATTTATTTATAATCTTGATTTATTGGAAAATCCGTCACATACATACACAAATACTACCTTCGTCCCAATTTATTTGTTACATAGACTTTTTCACATTCTCCAAGATATGATCTCAAAAACTAATATCTCAAATTTGGTATAGAAAAAAATTACAAAAATTATATATTTGAGAAATACACATTGAAACGGATCAAATAAGATCCCACATGAATATATTTTCCTTTACGTATATAAATTTAAAGACAATTAAAGTGGGAAACTGAATAATGCTCAAAGTCAATATGTAGCAATTAATTTGAGACGGAGGGAGTAACTTGCAATCGGTTAATAAAGTAATTTGGAATTGAGCAATGAGCAAAAAAATTGCATTTGTTGTACCATACTCATGGTACACCCATGTACAAAAGTTGTACTTACCTTGACGGTGTTCTTCTTCAAAAAATTATGGGTTCAAACTGAAGATGTTTGATTTTGGGGAAAATATATATAGGAGAAGAAGAATCAGGAAGATGATTTGGGGGAATTCGGTATAGGTTTAGGGAGTAAATAAGAAGAAAAAAGGGGGTTAATTAGGCTCCACTTCACAAAAGCATAATTATATTAGGTTGAATCTAACAAATTGTTCAAAGTTAATTCGAACAAAAACTAGTTTTCAATGCATACAATGTGTGAGTAAGCAGTTAAAAATTATAAGATAATATAGTGATTATCTATCTACTTCCTTCGTCCAATATTAATGCAACACTAGCCTTTGACACAAGGATTAAGGAGATGGTCAAATGGCATAGATGACAATTGACATGTGAACAAGAGAGAGAAAATGAGATAAAATAAAGTAGGTGGGGTCAATAGGTGTAGAGGACATGTGAACAACATTAGGTTTTAGAGAAGTGTTGCTAGAATTTAAAAATTGACATAGAATCAAGTGTTGCATTAATAATGAAATAGCGAAAGTAATTAAGTGTTGGTTGGTTGGAACTTATTTCCCTTAGAAATACAAATTCCAAGGAAATTTCAAAATGGGTTTGTGTTTGGTTGTAGGAAATTGAAAAAAGTATGGGAATTAGAAATTCCAAGGAAATGCACATTCTCACAAGATATGAGAAATAACTCAACAAGCTTCCCTTAATGAATTGAATTTTCTAGAAAATGTAATTTTTTATAGTGTCAACCAAACAATTTAGCCCAATTCCTAGGAAATTGAGAAGAGAAAATTTTTTCCATCATAAATGAATTTTCATTAAAACCAAACAAACTCTTAGTAAAGTAGTTCGTATATTTTTTATTGGGTTTCTGTCTCAACTTTCTTAATAAAATGGAAATAGAGATAATTAGTAGGAATTATTAATAACTTTACATCATTAAAGTACACATCAAAATAAATTTACAAGTTCTATAACAAAAAAAATACTCCCTCCGTAATAAATTACTTGTAACGATTAGATAATTTCTACTTACATTTTATGTCAAATTGTTAAAATAATGTGTTACGGAGGTAGTACAACAAACTTGACGTAAAAAAAACAAGAAAAGAAACAAACTTTGATATGAGCAAAGATTGTGTCACCGATTTCAATTTTTGTATGCTTCAGGAAGGGAAGAGGCAGAGAAGAGAGGCAGGCGCACGTAGACTTGGCGTAGCCAATAATTATCTCTGGCTTCCTCCATTTACAACTTACTCTCAAATAGCCAGAAGGTGATTTTCAAATTTTCTTTCAGAATCCTCAATTAGGGTAAGGTGATTTTTCAATTTTCCACTAAAATAAATTTATTTTTCATTGGTCACAAGGGTAAAATAGGTTGAAGCATTTTGTTTATTTTTTAATCTATCACTCAAATTTACTAAAGAGTAAAGACTACTAAAATTATTTTATTAAAAAAAAAATTTGTACTCCCTCTATTCCATATTAGAGCATCAGTAATGGTGAGAATAAATTTTTTTATCAATCTTCTCTTTTCTCATTTCTCTCTGCTCCATATCACCCAATTGAGATTTTCAATTTGAGAATTTCTTTCACTTAGTTTTTTTTGAGGAAATTCTCAATTATCTCTCACCTAATTTGGCTATAATTTATCAAAAAAAAAGTGTTCAAATATATATCAATATGTATATCAATTTGAAGAGTATAAAAAATCTTACATGATGATATATTTTTTAAAATTTTTTAAAGTGTAAATTTTATAATATTTAGTTTTGAAAAACTTATTGTTTTTTCTCTCTCATGCTTGTCAATATCTCATTGCCTCTCTTCTTATTAAGATTTAGCCCCAAAAATCCTCGTTGAGTGAGAATTTTGAAAAAATCACAACTCTTGAGATATTTTCCTCTCCTCATTAAGAACTTTTTTATTCTCAAACAATTCTCAACCCAATTGAGTTTTTTTTTTAGAATAGCATTAAGGATGCTCTTAGTTGCAACACTTTTCATATATGGTTGTCCTATATTAATTGCAACACTTCTTTTTAGGCATGAACCCATTAATATTATATTATATATCACCAATTAATATACTTCACTCACTCATTGAATTATGTGAAAAACATTAAAATATTACTCTTATTAACTCTTCAAAAGTATCACATCACTTTATATCACATCAGCTTTTACAATAAAATTAATATAATTTACACCATACTCTATTAACATCATAAAATCATGTGCGCAAACAATTATTATGATTAATATAAGATGTAGGAAGTTTATCACATACTGTTGGATCGAGGAACATCTTTGTCCATTATCCAGTCTTAGCAGAAGTCTAAAAAAACAAGGACCCTTCTTCAAACTCTAGCAAAGTTTTAGTTGAATATCCGTAAAGTTGCAAAAGTCTCAAGACAAGTCTTTGGTGGTAGTTTGGTAGATACTTTTTTTTTTTGGTGAAAATAGGCATATAATAGATTAAACTACATTATGGATTCGATTACAATCCAAAATAACATCGTTCATTGAATAACTAGGGGGGTGGGGAAAAGTGCTAGTTATAGACAAAGACGATGCTTCCTTCCTACAATGCTTGGCCATTCCATCCGCCACTTTGTTATGCTCCCTTGGGCAATATTTGATGCTCGCACCATTACTCTTGGAGAGGAGGTCCTTGCAGAAACGTGTTATACCGCTGTAATAGGATGGAAACATATGCTTGCCCATTATACATTCAATGGCATTGAGACAGTCAGTGTAAATAATCACATTCATATAATTATTTATGACTGCTTGCTTGATTCCTTGGCTAAATAATCACACAACGGTGTGGAGCAGTTTTGGACTTGTCATGGGCTCATGGCTAACCAAAATGCAAACTTCCATTCCTGGTTCAAGTCTAATCTAACGCTAGAGTCTAGCTAATGTGGTATACCTTGGGGAACCCTCTTCGCCTACGTCTGCTTTTGTTTGGTAGATACTTTGACTATGCTATAAACATACCCTTGGCCACAAACATTTCATTTCCTCTTTGGCCTTGCGGTTCCCTGATACTCCTACCTATTTTACCCTTGTGTGATACTTTTATTAATCTTATGTAGTTCATCCTTTGTTCCGTCTTTTACCTATAAAATAATGGTCTTTACTATTCCACATGCACATATAAAATCTTTGTGTCATTTCACAGTGTAACAAAGAAAAAGAAGCGGAGAGAGTATATCATAGAAAGTTAGTCATAACTTGATTGTAACCGCGTTTGTTCTTTGGAAAAGGAGAAAATGTGGAGTTGGTTTTTTTGAGTGAATTAGTCGATGTTCTCTTAATCTTATTTTCAACTGAGCTCTTGATAATATTTTTACTCTCACATATAATTATTCCTTTCAGTTCAACTCATTTTTGATATAAATATTCCTTTTAGTTCAATTGAGTTTAGTTATTTTCATTTCATCTAAGTTATTTTCAGATGAAGAGAACAAATTCTTAGTTAGTACTTGTACTTCTATTAAGAAAAAGAGATAGACAAAGTGACCATAAGTATACCAACTGTTATATACAAAGAACAACGATCGTGACTATAATGTCTATAAGTAAACAAAGTGCAACATACGGAGAACAATGATTGTGACCATAAATATATAAATACGGAGAACGTTGATTTTCACATTGTTGTTCTACGCCAAAAGCAATAGCAAGATAATTAGCATTAACATATGAATGTAAGACCGAAAAAGACTCAAAGTCCTTAGTCTCCTTACTAGAGGCTAAATCAATCTTCTTAAACTTAATCTACGTCAGAAAGAAAAACTACCCCTTTAAAGAAAGGAGATATAATGTTAAGAGAATTGGTGAGCTCGAGCAATCTTTGAGCAAAAACACAAAGCTTTGCTTTCCGCAATTTCCAGGGGCGGCCACCACACGACATCATCTTATTGCAACACCAAAAGCAATCCCTCGTGGTTTCTAGCCACCAGTCCCAAACCGACCCACCTACTATCATCAACAACAACATCTATTTTGAGTTATACACATCATGTAGGCTGCAAAGGGGGCTTCAATACCCGAGGGCTCCCCTCCCCTCCCCTCCCCTCCCTTACAGCTTCCACCATAAATTTCCTTGAATACTCCTCATACTCCGAAGCATGTCGTAATGCACGATCCACCATAACCTCATTTGGGAACACTTTGTTTCCAAACACCAGCACTCTTAGGCAACCCTCTTTACTTCCAACTTGTGATGCTTCTTTTACAATGCTGAGATCAACCTTAAATAGAGCACATGCTCCTGACATTCTACGACTGCTAATTATCGGAGGCAGAATACTAGAAAGATCCTTCTTGGATCAGCTGAACAAGGCTGCTATAGAGAATGACATGAATCTAGGCTGGACTAACAACGAACTGAGACCATGCTCGGCCTCTCAACAATTAGACTCTCTAACTACGAGCAACATGAAGTATATAGGTACTACCAGGATACAATATCTTCGAAGCATCAAAACAACTTTCAACAATGACAAATTACTAAGAAGAATCATCAAAATTACCAGCAGAAATTTTTTGATTTTCGTCTTTCTTGAAGCAGCTAGGTGGCCTAACTTAGTACAGCAAATTGAATATTACATGTTAAATTACACACTCACTTAGCGTCTCCAAACTAATACCTGTGTATTTGGAATAAACTTCATGTACTTCCTTAAATGGTAGGACAAACCTCTTCAGACTCGGTCAAGCCTGAGGCACTATAAACACGGTAATCCTAACAAAACCTTTCTCATTCAAAACTAAGAGGACCTGATGTCTAGGAACCATTCTCTTCTCCAAACTATTAGTTATCAGACAGTACCGTGGTGCTAACTAACTAGGCTCGTAACTCAACTCGTTCATAACAAAACCCAACCTTTTTTGTAATACTAGCTTCGGAAAGCAGCAAAGCAGTAGGATTTGCGATAGGAAGAGTTACAACTTAAGATTCAGTCCACCCAACGCTCTTATACACCTCTCTTTTTGACTCGATAGTCTTCTCGCTACAAGAGGTTATCTATACAAGCCCTTTCAAGAACCAAGAAGACTGTGAAGGGGTCCTCAACTTCTCTTCAACCCTCATCACTACATCCTTGAAAAAATCAGTTCTTTGAAGAAACGGAAATAAATCAATAAGTAAGCATTTCCGCATCAATTCAGTAGAAATTCCATAATCCTGGAAAAAATTTACATTAGGCCTCAAACGTTTAGCAACCCGCACCATCCTCGAACGAGGCGATTTCTTCAAAATCGATCCACATTGTGTTCACAACCCATAGTCATCGTCAACGATTCGATTGCCGGTATAATATTGGTGTTCAAACCCTCTCGAAACACTGGAGGATTAAATTTGACAACTTGAGCTAAATCCAATACTTGAATCTTAGGTATTAGGGTTTAATCAACATTGCTAAACAAAATTTGGGGATCACAAATTACAACAGTTCGAATTATGAGGTTGTTCTAATCCAATTTGTTTGGAATACGAATAACTGAAGCGGTATTCATGACGAAATTGAAGTCACTTACCTCTGTTGCATCTTGAGCTAGCCGATTGCCATATAACTTAGATAAGTTGGTGAAAGTATGGTTGATTTCGGCTGATTGTGAGGTTGTTCAAGTTGACTAGAGTAGAAGATGATGGAAACCATGGATGAAGTTGATGCCTCAGACGCCATTGCACTTGCTGTGAAATTTGAGCATCTCTAACTCTGGTTAATTCAAATTGTAAAAGGTCTAAAATGTGTTATTATCTACTATCTATATATTGTACAAGGTCTGTAATACTTTTGAGTAGTCTCTATAATACTCAAACTTTCATAAATCATAACACTGATATTGTACAAGGGCTTAAATTCCAATTAATTGAGCATGTGGATTAGTCATTTTTATGAAGCAAGTGACAACACCCATATATCTCCACAAAAGTAATAATACAACCTAACGAAACCATTTCCTCCATTACAATTTCAAAAAGTTCTTTTTCAGCTAAAAGTATGGATAACGGTAGAGGGAAGGGAATAAAGAGTCCAATATTTTTCTTCCAAAAAATTCAATGATGGAGGATTTTTCAGTATATAGAAATATCAAGGGAATAGCTTCCAACTTTCTTCCCTTCCTTCGATCCATATAATATGTAAAATTCTAAACATGGAAAATGCACCCCTTGGCCCTCGCCTTTTCTCCCCTCCCTTGCCCTCAAAATCTCCTCATCCAAATAGTTGTCACCTTGATTCGCTTTTTTCAGGCAACAAAAAGTTTTTGCTAGATAAGCTAGTTGGCCTCCATTGCTTCTTTGCCTTTCCTGTTGACATGTTGCGATTACCATCAGCTTCAGATTCATGTCACGAGCTTAGAGATTATTACGAGACCTTGCCATTGTACTTTATGGAGAATAAGGAGATGTTGCTTTCTTGTTTGTTGTGCATCGTACATCCTTGCTATTGTCTTCTTGTCGGTTTGCATTCAGAGTTATAACACCATTAAGCAACAACATCAAAACATACAGAAGCAGGAGAAGTTCATAAAATAAAGACGGCAGCAGAAACTACATTCTCAAACATTACAGAGCAGCAGTTGCTCTGACAATTAAGCTAAGACTTGCAAAGATGAAGCTAAAGTAGTCATGGTAGTCCAGCATGTTTACCAATCACTCTACGTCTCTATCAGCATTCATCAACAAGCACTCAGAAGAAGCTACAAATTCTTGTAAGTTGTAACTTCACATCCTACACCTTCTGCAAATCACTTCAAATAGATTACTAGATTTGGTGGAAACAGAGACCCAAACAAGAAGAGATGTAAAGGGCATGTCCTATTCACTTACTCCTAACCCTCGATTGAATTGCCAATAGGAGAAGTTGACAATTGAATCACATTTCCTTATTACTTTTGGATAAGGCTACCTATTCTTTCTCTAGACTATAGTTCATTGCAAGCTACAATTTCTAAGCGAAGATATTTACTGAATTTATATATGGAAGGCCCTTTTCAAGTAAAACCATAGGACAAAAGCACACTCTTTACGAGGGCAATAGGACAGTGATTCTGCTCCAAAATAAAAGAGTCAGGAAGAGTCTAAGAACAGCAGTCACAGATCATAGGGAGTAAGTAGTAACCAACATCAACAGAGGCAAGATCAACCGAAGTGACTTCCAAACCTTCAAGCAAAAAAATCCAATTCCAGCCATTTCTTTTCCAATAAAAGAAGAAAAGAACGAAAACGAACTTGTAATAATCAGTAATAACTCAACAATAACCCGCATGTGTAGCCAAATAACAACTGAATCACAACCACCTAGCTGATTAGGCAATTAAAAAACAAAACCGCAAAATAAATAACTTTAAGATAAAGCATCAGCAACCCGTTTTCATTCGTACATGTAACAGCATACATGGCATGTTTGGTAGGTACACTGCTAAATATTCTAGCGACTCATCCCCATCCCCCCCAACCCAACTCCCCTCCAAGAAAAAGAAGTTGAGTAGACAACAGTTTAGTGAGCCAATTGTAGGGAATTACTGGTCCCTCTCCGAGAAGAAGAAAACAAAAAAGGTCACTAGTAGATAACACGTCAGGAGCTGTTCGGCACCGTTGTATGTTTCCAGTTTTTTTTTTCTAGATAATGAAAATGAAACGTGTTCGGGAAAATTGCTGTAAAAACAAGTTTCATCTAGAGTTACCAAAACCAAAGCAGAATCCACTTGTAGAGGTTTTCTTTTTTTGTTTAAATTAATATATAAACACGCATGCTCACTCCTCATCTAAGACTTATATTATTCTCTCTTCAAGTCGAATTCACCACCTCAACTCCCTCTTGTCTTGCCTATGATGCTATTTTTGGACTTCAGTTCCCAAACCTTCTCTTTCATTACTTACACCTCCCAAAGCACCCTTGTCTAGAGTTTTTAGTTTGCTCCTAAATTTGCAGTGACATTCAAGGGGTAGGAATTAAACGAGAGATTAAAACGCTTGGAGTGTTGAGATTTAATGGATTTCATTTGAATCCCTAGTTTTTTGGAGTATATAACGATTAACAAAGAGAATAAGAGGTTGAATATGTGAAGGAACAAGAAAATCAGGAAAGATGATTATGTACTTATATGAGTTGATTTGCAATTTTCCTTTTTTTCTTTCGTACTGATGATGACAAAGGTGGGACAATGAAGATTGAACAGTGTAAGATAAAATTAAGAGGACAACACATTATTACATTAGGAAAATATTATTAACTAATACTATTGAAGTGAAAATACAATGTTATACATTTGATGGACTAACATGTACATTTTAAGATAATTAATAATAGAAGTGATGAAGTAATCATAGTTAGCATTTCGGAATGTGGGAAGTTGGGAACTAGTTTTAAATAAGTTTTGGAAAATTTGAAAGGTAAAAACTGGAATCAGTAATTGTTCTAAGAAACTAAAAACTGAAAATAAAAATGTTACTGAAGGACCCTTAGTGAGACTTTAAATTTTGTCCATAGTAATCCAAAGCTAAATTATAGGCCAGCAGAGATTCTAACCATATTGTTGAAACTACTTTGATAGGGATGAAAGGATGCCTAAATCTAATTATAAAATTTCCAGGGTCGTTAGACACCAACAGGTTTGAGTAGGTGTTGCTACGCTAATCAATCAAAATGCATAATGATGCTAACATCTCCCGAGCAAACACCCCTTCCTCCGGTAAAGGGAATAATGAAATGAGAATATAATTAAGTGGATAGCAAAAGAAAGTCATATAAGATTGCCGGAATTTATAGTACAATTGTACAGGACGATGTAGCAATTATGAACAATCAAAAGCCACAAAAGATTGACATTTCAATGTTCATGTCCAACTATGAGAACCAGCATTCACAGCCACATTAAGAGAAACAAGGAAACAGGTATTACAGCTAAAACAAGCATTTGACAATAAAGACACTTCAGAAAGAAAGAAAAAATCACCAACAAGAGCGCTAAATTCTATCTTATGATTTCATCACTCCATCTGCAGACAGTAATAAGCATTTATGGTCCAGATTCAAATTTCAATCAACAACATATTGCATTATGCACATACCTCTCAACCAACAACGATTGGTAGCTGATTTCACATCAAGGCTTGTTCCCCTGCTCCTCCTCCAGTTACAGGCGTCACAGGAGAACGACCTTTATGTTTAGCGTAAATTTCATGGACTTCCTCAAACGGAAGCACATACTTCTTCAAGAACCGCGGCTCAGTCAATGATAAAGTAGTATACAAAGAATGACCCATCTTGATCAAACCCTTCTCTTTCAAAGCCAACAAGACTATATGTCTCGGCACTATTCTCTTTTCCAGGCTATAACCTATCAAGCCATTATGCGACGCGATATAAGCAGGCTCATAACCGAGTTCATTCATCAGAAATTCCAACGACTTCTTAATCCTTGCTTCAGCCAACCCCATAGTAAACGGATTCGCCCTAATAAGTGATAAAACATCCGCTCTCGTCCATCCAAAACCCTCAAACATTTTGATTTTCGACTCAATCGTCTTCTCACTAAGACTAGCTAGCAAATGAAGACCATACACAAACCTCGACGAATGACGAGGAATCCCCAATGTTTTTTCAACCCTAATCAACAAATCCTTAAAAATCACAGTCTTCCTCAAGAACGGATACGGATGCTGAAGCAAACGTTCACGTATCAACTTAGCAGAGATTCCATAATCCCTTAATAAAGCAACATTCGATACCAAATTATTCGATAAACTACTCGTTGTATTCCAATTCGATTTCTTCATTATAGTAATTACATCATCATCACAACCCATAACATCTTTCAAAGCTTCAATTGCTCGAATAAACTGACAATTAAGCAATACAAATGGATTTACAGACACAACTTGTGCGAAATCGGATTTAGAAAACCCAAATTTCTGGAAAAACTCAACTTTAGGTTTTAGGGTTCGATCGACATTAGAAAGCAAAATGTTAGGGATTGCAGAAATGAGAATTCGAATATGAGAATCGTTTAATCCATTTTCTCTAAGGTATTTAAGAACTGAATCGGCATTTGAACTGAATTTTGGGCTACTCACCTGACTCAATCCTCTATTTTGACGGATTTTTTCGAACTTAGTGGAAGCGGCACGGGCGTGTTGCTTGGAGAATCCAAGATGTTCGACCAAGTAATCCGACAAATAAGAATATCCTTGGATTGGGTTTAGAGGATGAGTTGAGTAGAATCGATGGTGATGGAAGAAATCGATGAAATTTAGGGTTTTGACGCCATTGTTGTATAAGCTGAGCTTTAGCATTTCGCTAATGACTAGTCGGGAAATTGAAGGAGGATTAGGAAAGGGTTAATTGTGGAGGGAAACCCAAAACAAATTGTATAGATAGATGCCTATATGTACGGAGTAGTGATAGCTAGTAGCTACGCCGGTCAGATTAACCAAGCCTAAATTGGTTCGTGTAGGTTTAATCTACCGCTCAGATCAAGATGGTTTGAGCATTGTATTATAGTACTATGAATTAGGTGTTGGGTTCGAAATTTGATGCTTCATGACAATGTATATATTCTATGGTAGTTGTTTTCTCTTTGCCCTCCAGACTAACCCGGTTGGTATGGGTGTGGGTGTGGGTGTGGGTGTCATTCGTATAATCTGAGATTTTACCCTTTATTAAGTGGGTGACCTTCCTCATCATAAAAAAAATTACTAATTCGGGTAAGGGACGGACTAGGTAAAAGTTTAGGTTGAATAAATTGATCCAAGTTTAAATTGTAAAGCGTCATTCACTATCAAAATTGAGATAGGGTGAGCTAACTCGCCAGCCCTAAATTGTGCCTATTGTGGGCAAGTCCGGACAAACTAGGTCAATTAACGCCATTGATGATCTAATAAAGTGTGATGACTAAGTACTATACTTTTTTTAGAGGAACTCAATAATATCATAGGATACAACATCGCAAGTTAATACTAATAAGGGAAGAACCTCATAAAATAAATAGCAATTTATAAGGTCATTTAGCTAATACGGGAAGTATATATCTTTGAAAAACCATTTTGCAGCATTTAAATTCTATTCATGAGGTTTTTTTGAAAAACAATTGGTTAATAATGGTCTACTAATATAGTAGACGTTGTGTTTGGGCCTAGTCCGATCTGGCCCATTTATACTTGAAACTATGAAAATACCCTTGGTCAATCCAGCAATAGCCCAAGATGAAGTAAGCCCATCTTGGCATAATTATTTTTCGTGACACCAAATTTATAAATAGCAGTTTGACCGGTCAAATCATGTAACTTTTTGTATCAATATACTCAATTGCTAAATTTGGCCATACATGAATTAGCTCCGATTTGACTTAAACATCGAAGAGACATTCCCGGATACAACACATGGGGTAGTTCACCGTCTGTTTTGCAGGATTGGACGCGGTTCAAACTTCCTTGACTCCACTCGACCAGTACAATTGGATCTCTCAATTACAAATCTCTATTGCGTTTCTTCGACTTGAAACACCTTCAAGCAACTTTTTCATTTCATAAGAATTTCAGATTCTATTCCTCTCTTTACCATTTATTTGTCAACCAAACAATTTATCCATCTTATAATACTTAGAAATATTTTATTTTGCATGTTTTTTCATACTTCCTCCGTTTTTTTCTACTTGCATCATTTTCATCTTTCACACTATTCACACATGCCCTCTTAAATCAATATTGTGAGTTATATGTAAGAAAAAACATTCATATGAGATCTTGTTAGATTCGTCTCAATGTATAGATTATTAGAAACTAATTTGCATAATTTTTATTGTGGATAATTAAAGATATTTAACATCTAAATTGTACATTGGGTTGCATAAACTAGTTCAATGATGCGAGTAAAAAAACGGTGGAAGTATTAGTCAAATAACCAATTGTACCATAGAGCACTGGCTCATGTTACGAGTTTAAACAACTTTATCATAATTAAAGACTTTCATCATTATATACTCATTAAACGTGTGACTTTTATGTATTGATGATGAAACCTAAGGTCAATATTCTATCTCTCGGATTATTGAAGCATCGTTTTCTACCACACCCCTAATATAAACATCTGCAAAAAAGTAAACAAGAAGTCGCTTTGGCCGAGTGGTTAAGGCGTGTGCCTGCTAAGTACATGGGGTTTCCCCGCGAGAGTTCGAATCTCTCAGGCGACGTACTTTTTTTCAACCCTTTTACGTGCATTTTTTGTTTCTTTGTTTGCAGTTTAAAAATTGCAACTAGATTTTAATCTTACTCTTTATCCCATAAAAATAATTAGTTGCTGATAATCTAGCCGTAATTCTAATTCTATTTGTGAGGAAGCTACAGATTGATGCTATAGGCAGAAAGCCAAAAAATGAAGAATTGATTGAAGTTTAATTGAATTTAGTTGTTAAAATGATTTTGTTGTACTGGAACTTCATCAACGAACTTACTTGCAGGGTACACCATTAGGGGTGTAACTGAGCCGAGCCGGCTCATAGAGCCCTCGAGCTTGGCTCTCGAGCTCGGCTCGGTCAAAGCTCGGCTCGAGCTCGGTCAACCGAGCTCGGTCAACTTCGAGCTCGAGCCGAGCCGAGCCCGAGCTATACTTTAGTCATTCGAGCCCGAGCCCAGCAAAGCTCGGCTCGTTTGAGCTCGGCTTGAGCTCATTTTGGAGTTATTTAGTGGACTACTTTGTTATTCCTATATTTTGAACCTTAACTAGTCTATTGTATTAAGTTGTTTGTTATCTTATGAAAGATCTTGATTGCATTAAATTTGTGTATAGTGAAATTTTGCATATTTTACTTTATTTAAGGAAGAGTCGTAACCATTAGACGGGTAAAAAGAAAAACGAGCCGAGCCCGAGCCGAGCTCGAACATTTGGAAAAGAGCCGAGCTCGAGCCTCATGTAGGCGAGCTCGTCGAGCTTCGAGCCGAGCTCGAGCTCGATCAAAGTGAGTTCGAGCCGAGCCGAGCTTGGTCGAGCTCGAGCTCAGCTCGGCTCGTTTACACCCCTATACACCATACAGTGTCAAAATGTGCTTCTGGGTTCATCATATAAGCATTGTACATTTGCACATAACTTGTTTAGAACTAAGAAGCCATCCACAAAGCCACAGACTTTTTAACTTTCACTTGCAATATGTGATAATGGTTCGTCAATCTTTCCGAAACCTGGACGGTCTAGCTATTGGGGAAATTGGAGAGGGGGGCTTTGGGTGTAGAGTATGAAGTCCCTTGATATGAAGCTCAGATTTTTCAGACTTTTGCTCTTTTAAAAGGCCAGCAAAGAACATTAAGAACTAAATTTAGCCTTCTTTACGACCAAAGCAGACAACTTCGCATCGGCAGGTGCTGCAAGCCTGCCATTATATTAAGTTCGAGTCCAAACCTTTTTCAAGCTCATATATTAATTATTTCCCTGCCTGAAACCGTCAATCCGATAATGAAGTAACCAACATTAGGTAGTACCATTTGTACAAGTCAAGTCGTTGATGTTCTTCTGTGGTTGGACCTTTCAGTACTGTGATGTCTGTGAGTACGTAATCTTGCAAGAGTCTACAACATAAGACATTTAACCTTATTCTCCCGCAACCAAAGTAAGTAACGATAGAGGATGCACATGCACTCATTAACCCTGTTGTCATGATCTGAAGTATTACTAGATACAGAATACGAGAATGACTAACTGCACAAAGAACTGTGCAAATCAACATACACATGTAGGATGTTAGACTACTCAGCGCCAGGGTCACACAATTCGTTAACCCCCCTACGAATTTCGACCTGAAATCATCGAATTATGGTCGGTTTTGGTACACTTTTGACCCATTTCAGCGAATGTCAAATTCCAGCAACGAATTGTATATTGAATTACGTGACCCTGCTCAGTGTAAAACTCATTTATTAGACCCGGAATTAGTCTGAACAGCCGATTCAACAGGTTTATCTAAACCAATGATGGACATAAAGGTCAGGGGTTATGGTCTATATCTGCTGCATTACTCACAATGAATAGCTCAACTGCATCAGTATTAAACCAAAGAAATCGAATGAAAAGACAAAAGACTTTCCTTTTAATAAGTAAGGATACTTTCATTTGCCTGCTCCATAATTGCAACAAGCCAACAATGGGGTGAAAATTCAACAGTTCATCATGCCTTCAAGAAAAAGGTTGAGATCATTGACTACCACAAAAAGAAAGAAAAACTTCTATTATGCCTCTAATTCGAAAGAAAATTTGTCACAAATGATAGTAAAACACAAATTTTGCTTAAGCGACCATATAGGAGTATAGTTTGCACAACCGAAAGAACACATAACAATAGAGCTCTGAAGCCATAATGTTTAATCCCTAATTCAGCCTAATAAACAGAGAAGACAAACAGCATGGTAGAGCCTTTTTCCAACATCTGGAGGTAAATTTTGATGCTGCAATTGAAAGGAATTTTCGGATGGTGAAAAGCAGGGTGATTTGTAAAATTTAAGGGGGGTAGGTGTATTTCACACATGAGAAACCATCCAGGGTGACTGGTGTTAGGGGCATGTGGAGGCAGAGATGGGAGGTTGCAATAGAAACAATGCAAGCGGTAGCTCGTGAGGGAGATTCTCAGCTAGTCAGCTCGTTGCAATAGCCCTTCAAGGTCATACTCAGAAATATGGGAAAGTCGGAAAGGTCAGCTACCGATGGATGAAAAAGTACATATTGCGCCAGAATAATCCACATATATTGACACTTCTTGCCCAAGCAAGTGCATAGCTCATCGCCTAGTTAGGGTGGCATTGACCAATGTATATGATGGGATTTAGCTAGATGGTATCCAAAGATGATATGGGATATGGTTGAAGCTGATCAATGGAGTTCGGCTATCATACTTAGGCCTACCCAAAGGTGTGACAAAAGATAATAAGCCATTTGTAATTTGCACCGGCTATTATTATACATATGAAACAAATCAATATCACATTTTTAGACATCCTAAAGATTGACAAAGTGGACTAAGTTCATGCCCACACGAAAAAGATTCAAATTGCATCAAATCCCCCATTATGGGTGCATTCTGTTCACCCTAAAAAATAATTTCCGAGTCTAATAAGATCAGATTAGTTCAAAGTTCCAATAACTTCTAACACCTTATAAAATCATCTCGCTCCAATAAGTTTCAACACGTTCCAATAAGTTTACGAAAAATAAGGCGAACAACACCCCCCTATGTCTTACAGCTTATTTCCAACAATGTAGCCAAAAACAACAACAAACATTTACCAACAACAATGTAAAGAACTGCATTAAAATTTAATAAATACTTGCTGTCCCTATGAACAACTAATCAACTACCAAGACTAATACATTGAAATAAGTAATTAAGAACTTCAATAAACCCAGATTTATCAAAATTAAATAATTTAATCAAAGGATAACGAAACGAAGATACCAACATTGCAGCAACCAGAACAATCCACAAACGTTGTCTAGATAGTAATTTCACGCCGCATTTTGACTTCTTTGGCAATAATTTACCGAAAATTCGAAAAAATTTGGACTTAATCGTTGATTTTGATGAAAATTTGTACTTCTTCGGGAGTAATGTATTGAATATTAGGAGCAATTTGGATGAAATTTTAGGTTTAGTTGAAGATGAAGATCGAGAATCCGAAGTGAGAAGGAGATGAAAATCTCGGAATTTGAGGTTGAGAAGGAATGAGAAAGGAGGTTTGTTGGAATGAAGATTGAAGAATGTGGGAAAAATTGAAGATTTGAGGTTGAAATAGAGATGAAAATGTTTATGTGCTTTGGCTTTAATTGTTAAGTTCCATGGAATTCTTTGTTGTTGTTGTTGTTGTTGTTGTTGTTGTTTTTGGTGCTCTAGTTGTTGCATTGTTGCAGTTGAGTGCGCAAGGGAAACTGTCATATTGGGGTAATGTCCGATAGATTGGGCAGATGCAGTGCTGGGCAATGGGCAATGGGCAATGGGCATGGGCGCCTGGGCCGGGGCGCAGAGCCGGCTAGCAAGAGCTCACTTTGGGTGTAGTTAGCCCGGTTCGAACACGAGAGGTGGACTACTAAAGACTAGAGTAGCAATGATGCATGGTGCATGCACAAAACTAATTGGTGTATTCAAAATTAAGCTTTAGTTATACACTCGATGATCCAACTCAAAGAATTAGGTATCAAATTGATTAGTAATTGTTTAAAAATCTAGCATATTAAATAACATCTATATGATCTTTTTTAAGAAAAAAACTCTGTGACTCGATAATCAAAGTCTTACATTGAAGAGGGGCCGGTAATATGAACATTTATTAGATGTAGTTTTTTGCGAATTACAGCCTATTGATTAGGTTGTTTTGCTAATTATAGCCTTTTATAGAGAAGCCCTGAAATGGAATAATTCATTCAATCCGAAGCAACATATTCAACAATATCAATTGGGGAATCTGACTCCCTAACTCTTTTTCCCACTTACACAGGTTGGAAACAGGCCAAAGCATAAACGACTTTATTCCCACTACGCTTAACAAAAGACCAAGAAACAGAAATAAAATAACTAGTTAAAACTAAAATGTCTTCAATAAGCAAATCAAAACCACTAATGTTGTGCCATCCTTTTGCAAAGCTTGAATCGCTGCAAGGCAATCACTTTCCACCACAATATTATGAACCCCCAAGTCAATGGCAAATTGCAAGCCCCATAATACCGCTTTCGCCTCCGCTATCCTAGGCTCCAAGGCTAATTACAACATTTTAATTTTCTTCTTGCCAACTATTGCTTAAAAACACTAATCTCTTAGTAAGTTGCTACCATTTTCACTAATTATCAGACTAATCTATAGTTTGACCGGTCAAACCAATCAACATTTTAAAATTCTTTTTAATTCAACTTTGCATTTCTTTTCTAAAATATAAGGTGAGTGAAAGATAGAGTTTAGTTTTAATTAAAGTATTAATGATAATCATCATACATAAATTAACAATAACTTTTTGTTTCATAATTCTAAATATTACGATGTTCATAGCGTTGAATTCACTTCCAAAAATAGTTCAAAATAAGATCCATATGTCATATACTTATTACACAAGTTTTAAAAAATGTTGTAGGCCCTGGTCCTTACAACTACATAAGTGTATTTAGGCATAAATATAAAGTTTAAATAAAATAGTATGTAAATTCTATGTTTAATTAATATACATAATTAGATTTTTGGATAAAAAGGATGATAGAATTTTGTTTCTAATAAACTACGAAACAAAATTAATTATCATACAATAAAATAAAATTTAGGATCAATTATATAGGACTGACCAAAAACTAATATATTAGGATTTTATACAAAAGCGAGCGAATATTGTATAATAAATTGATACTGATAAATGTTAGGATTATTTTTTCATAGATAGTGATTATTATCATTTTTATTTTTTCATTATGATTCGTTTTCATTCTTTTAGTCTATGCATCACACATGCCTTTAATGCTAGTACTATTTGAAAGAACTTCGCCTGTTATAAAAATAAAAGTATACTTTCTCCTTTTCTTTAGATTATTTTTCTTATTTCTTTTTAATTGATCTATTTCCCTTATTTGGTAGTTTGATCACCTATCTCTCTCACGTGACTATACATACAATTTTCTAACCAACTTTCTGCCCTCAAATAACGTTTCTCCTTAATACGACAATTGCTTTATCCAAGGAAAGAAAAGATTCCTTTCAAGGAATTTGACTAAAGATGTAGTAAATCCATTATTCTTGATTTCTTTGAACAAAATCATTTTCTTTCCTTGGATAAATCATTTCCCCTTAATAAATACACCCCTTGTTCTTTTCTAATCACTACAATTGTAATGTTAACCTATTCACATATTTCTCTTTAACCATCTATTATGACTGGCACATAAGAATAAATATAGTATTGTGAGATCTTATTACAATCATTTCGGGATATACATAAACACCACTAATATTATTTTTATAATTTTTACTTAAATAATTAGAGATATTAATATTTAAAATTGTAAGTTGAAAGGTGTGAAACATTTTAATGGGGAATATATTTAAATTTAGGCGAATGTTTGTATACTCCTTACTGAATATTTGAGTTCTAAAATACCTATACCAATGGGTCGTAGCTGATCAAGCAGACTACTTTGGGGCCGAGAACTTGTTTGGGATGTTCACGAGCTCATCAAAATTGGGCTTGCTGACACTAAACTCGCCCACTATTCTCCTAACACAATCTTCAAAAGCCTAGATGAATACTTTTGGGCCGAGAACTTGTACGATACATTGTTTTTTTTATGATGGATACATGAAAAGCGTTGGCTAATCTTTCTCTCAAGGGTAAAATCAAAGCTATCTAAAAGAGAAAATTTATACAAAGTGTTATGAGTTCGGACATAAAACTCCCACGTTTTTGAGTTATATGATGCATTTTCTTGGAAAGATAGTCGGCCCTCTATTCGCTTCACGAAAAATATGCGTGATTGTCGCTGATATAAATGAGGATAGAATATGCGTGATGTCGTCAATAAAAGTCTGGATACACCAGTGAGTGTTTTAATCTCCTTTCAAGATGTTGATCACTAGTAATTTGTCTCCTTCAATGATTAGGTCAGGGATCTTCATATTCTTGGCTTGAATAAGGCCGTTGTGGAGGGCGGTAGTTTCAGCTATTAGAGAAGAAGTCTTTGCCAAGTGGATTGAAATATATGGAGGATTAGAAGTAATAGTAAAATGTAATATCGTAACGAAAATTCCTAGCTATGTTCTTGTCAAGTCCACCGTTAAACCTATGATTTTATTCCATAGAATTCTACTACCAGCTTTTACCATTTTAGAGGTGATATTGATGAGTGCAAAATTTTATGAAGAAAACCACATGTTAAAGGATGGTATTCGATTGCCATTGTAATGAGCAACATATTTTCTATTCATTTCAACTTTATTACTTTTCAACTTTTTCTATAGCCCTCTTTCTCGCTCAGGCAATGCTTGGAATGAGGGTAAAGTATTAAGGGGGTAATAAAAGTCAAAGATAGGAAAACTAAGGCATTTGAAGGTGATGATAAAGGGGATATAGTGGTGGTGAAGAGGATAAGGTGGTGTTAGTAGGTAGGAAATGGAAGAAGGAGGGGAACTATTACCCTCATTATAGGGGTGATAATTATCCACCACCACCCCTAGGTAACTATTACCCCCATTTGGAGGGTAATAATTCCCCTCTTTCTTCCATTTCCTTCCTCCCAACACCACCTTGTCTTCTCTACCATCACTTTATCTGTCTATCATCACCTCTAAATAGTAAATACCTTAGTTTTGCCATGTTTGACTTTTATTACCCCTTAATACATTACCCCCATCCCAAGCATGCCCTCAAAGGAAATTCTTACATGATACTTTTTTTTCCCCATTGATAAATGCTTTATTAGTACAATTTACTGGGTAAGTTCCTCCTAAAATTGGTGGGAGAGGTAAGAAATCTATCTCTCAAAGTGCCTCTAGTAGTTTCCAATGATTTTTTTAAGATACAAATATAAATCTTACCACTAAACAAAGTATTACTTAGTTATTTTTTTAGTAGTGAAAGTTATTTAATGATTACATGTTTGATTGTGGATACCGACGATTTCTTGATCTTGTCTAGTGTCAACAAGATTCGAATTTGACCTTTATGAAAACACGTGTAGACAAATTGGTCCATCATAGCTTTTAAATATACATTTTTTTTATACTACCTCCGTTCCAAATGTATTGCAACATAGGGAGTTTTACGCCTCCCAACGCACTACTTTAAACGCTAATAACTCTAATTTTATTTAAGTGAAAATTATAAAAAGTTGATATTAATTAAGTATATATCGAGACGAATCTAACAAGATCCCACATGGCGATATTTATCCTTGTGTATAAATCACAAAAGAAGGTCAAAGGGTAGTGTATGAATAGTGCAAAATGTCAAAGGTTGCAATACATATGGAACGGAGGTAGTATAATCGTAACATAAGTTCTAACTTGTTTATAGACGGCAAAGATGAAATAATAAGACCGAATGTAGTACTCGTATTATTTAAGGAGATGGACTGTTGAGAAGTCTAAAGATCAACCAAAAACATTTGTGGTTGTAATTTTGAAAACCTCATTTCTGGTTCCAATTCAGTGTGTTGTTAATCATTATGCAAGGTGCAAACTGCAACTTAATCTACAAATGTTTTTGTTATTTTGTTGTATAATTCCTTTCATCTTAAATTTTGAATTAACAGGCTAAGACACTCAAGGATACTGCTCCCACCACAAATCCTTCAGAATTGACCTACTAATTAATACATAATGACGTGAAGTTGAAGCAATCTACACTGAAAAATACAAGACAAGCCACCCTGCAAATTAAAGGTGACAACGTTAGTGGTTTAATCTCTTAACACTTAGCAGTAAGTGGCTCACATGATCTGCATTGGACATACTTGTAGTGTTTTAGTGTGTGGCTGTGTGCTATACACTAGACACTACCCTGAAATGGTCCAACAACTTCGCCTACACAAATCATAGAAAGTCTAATATGGACCCGGTCTACACTAAACTTATTGTATACCAATGCTAGGTCCCAAAAGTTAAGGTTTTTTAACAAAAGTTAAATTTTCGCTCACCAAAAGTTAAGATTTCTTTAGCAAAAGTTAAGATTTTTTAATTAAAAGTTAAGGTTTTATAATCACAAGATAAGTGTTATGAATGAAAAGTTAAGGTTTCTTTAGCAAAAGTTAAGATTTTATAATTAAAAGTTAAAGTTTTATAATCAAAAGTTATGTGTATAAATGAAAAGTTAAAGTTTTTTAGTAAAAGTTAAGATTTTGTAATTAAAAGTTAAGGTTTGTAATAAAAAAGTAAGTATTATTTATAAAAAGTTAAGATTTCTTCCGCCGTCAAATCACAATCGAAAACCCTAAAACTGATCATCTCTTCTTCCATTGAAGGCAAAGCTAAACTTTAATGACAACAAACAAATTCATTCTATGTAAACAAAAGCCCACGGCCCAGCCTCACAAAATAATCTAACCAACCCCCAATTCCCTCCAAAGATGTACTGCACTCCAACTAGGAGAAATCACATCAACCCTTACCAGTAAACACACCACAAAGTCGAGAACTCGACGAACTTCAAAAAGAACTCGTCAATGGCGGCAGCAGATGTATAAGCAGTCGATTTTTAACCACAAGAAGACGATCTCATGGACGAAGACGGTATCGGCGGTGGCGCAGACGGTGGCGCATCACCTAGAGCTGCTCATCCTACGCTTAAATCCACCATTACTGGAACTGGAGGTTCATCTCCTAGCTTCGGTGCCATTACTGGTTGGAGAAAGGGTTTTGGAATATGAAGAAGGGGGTTTAGGTAGAGGGGAAATTGTCGGTGATAGCTTGTTACTGGTTAGGAACAGAGAGAGAAGTTAGTTGGATTTTGAACTGACCGGGTCTACAATATTTTTAGTGTGGACCCGGTCCACCCAAGAGTTAGCCCACAAATCAACATGACTCATATTCATAATTTTGATTGATTTACTAAGGCTCCGTTTTGTTTTAACGGAAAACAATTTTCATGGAAAATTTCTTTTCAAAGAAAATGATTATCAATGGAAAAACATAATTTTAGAAAAAGTTTTCATTTGTTTGTTTGATTGGAAGAAAACTTAGGGAGAAAAGGTAAATGAAGGAAGAAGCGAAGGAAATATGGGAGGAGAGAATAAAGAGAAGTAAGGAGTGAAGAGGAAAATGTGACATACATTCTTTACACAAGGAAATTGGTTTTCTTCTGCTAAGAGCATTTTCCACTCCTTACCAAATCAAACAAAGGAAATGTAAAAATGGAAGAAAATGGTTTTCCACCAAAAAAAACGGAACCTAAGTTTCTTACGTCAAATTCTACTAATGTAAGGTTCGAATCTTGCTAAGTGAAGAGCTAACCGTAGGTTCCCTTATTTCTAAGAGTCTGATATGAAATACTTCCTCCGTTTCTTTATAAGTGTTACATTTTCCTTTTATGGCAAGTGCAAAATAAATGCTACATTACCCAATATGGTAAGCTTTTGAACATTAAATTACAATACTACCCTTCATTAACAACTTAAGTTTCTTTAATTACATTTAATTAACCCAACCCACCCACCCACCCAACCCCTTTATCACTCCTCCTCCACCACATTCCCCTCTCACTTCTCACCCATCAGTTCACCATTCAACCACCACCGAGGCACCGACCATCCTCTCCGGTCAACGCTGCTCCCTCTCCTCTTCCTCCGTTCTGGTGCCAGCGATTCTCCTCTTCCTCCCTCTCCTCTCCTTTTCCTCTGCCGTCGTCTCCTCCCTGTCATCAAATCTTCCACCACCTATAACGCCGGCGTTCTTCGCGCTTTCGACCTTTTAACTTGCAGATCTGGAGCTTCCTTGTTTGTTCTTCGTGAATCTCTGCTCGCTGCTCTCCGGAGACAAAGAAAACCGTCGCCTCTGGTCGTCTTCTTCTTCGTTTCGGTGACCTAGGGTTAGGTTTTTGTTTTTTCAGATTCCGGTGGATAGGGTGGTGGTTGTTTTAGCTAAGGGTGGTGGTTGTTTTAGCTAAGGGCAGCGATTTTTGTTGAAGATAAACCGGCGGCCGTTTTTGGTGGTTTTGGTGGGTTTTTTCTGGTGGTTTCGACGGCTTTTTGTGGATGGGGTGGTGGTTTCGGTGGCTTTCGGTGGGTGGGGTGGTAGTTTTAGTAGGTTCCGGTGGATAGGGTGGTGGTTTTAGTGGATTCCGGTGGATTGGGTGGTGGTTTTAGTGGACTCCGGTGGTGTTGGTGGTGGTTATGGTGGGTTTGGGATGGGTGGTGGTGGTAGTTATGGTGGGTTGAGTTAGGTGAGTTGGTGGTTCTGGGTTGGGTGGGAATGGTGGGTTGTTAGTTAATCAAACAAGCTAATTTAATTAGATAGTCATTTTTGTCTAATAACTTTCTCTCTCTAAAGTGTATTGGTATGTGTGCCACTTTTCTATGTAGCATTTATAAAGAAACGGAGGAAGTATAATCCAAAGAATTGTGACATTTGACTGAGATTTGACTTCTGATCAGGGTCTTTCTGTTTACATTTTGAAAAAAATATTCATAATTCTATATACCTCTTAAACTGGGTTAATTTTCAATTGATGGAAATATCTAATTCTGAGTTGGTTGCTGGTTTTGGTATACTTCCTCCGTTTTTTTTTAAATGTGACACTTTCTATTTTAGGAAGTTTTAAATTAAATGTGACACTTTCTTTTTTGGTCAATAAACTCTCTCTATCTCTCTTCTCTCACATGGGTCCCCTTATTTTTTTCTCTCTATCTCTTTCTTTCCCAAAAATTGTCTAGGAATCCGTAAATTTAAAAGTGTCACATTTAAATAAAAACGGAAGAAGTATATTTTTTTTGATGCTGAGTTCTCATACTTGTTTGTACTTCTCTGAGTTAGTACAAGAAAACATCATAGCATCATTGACCTACTGCCATCTTGTACATATGGAACTTTTATGCTGTACTCAATAGCAGACAATTCTCGAACACCTCTAAGAGGGTCACAAATAGTAGATTTTGAAAGAATTGTACAACAGCTCACATAAATCAAAAGAATCAAGTACAACAACCACACACTGAAAAAACTTTCAGAATCATAAACGACACAAATGCTACATTCTTTGACATAGACTGAAACAATTTTGTCAAAAATCAAATCCTATGGACTATAATGAATTGTCATAAGCTACAAAGGTTCATCTAGACAAAGCAGATTTACTTCATAAGAAGGCAAAAGACTATGATTCCTAACCTTCAAACCTCTCCTAAACCGATTCTCAACCACAAATTCTTCCAGCTTCCTAACCATCTTTACAACAAAGTTTTCTCCTTCACCTGTCAGCGGTTCAGTCAAAACAGTAAGAAAACCATTCCGGTTCCCGAAAGCAATATCAGTGAACCGGCGATCACCCACCATAACGACCTCCATGGATCGACAACCAAGTTGCTTCTCTATCTCCTCTGCACTCCCAGCAGGCTTCTTCATCCTGTGTCTTATTACTCTGATCCCCATTGCCCTCTCCAATACCTCTGCTTTCGACTCATCCGGGTCGAACTCGTATAGCCCCACCGAGTTACTGTACACGGCGACATTTTCTTCACCAAAGATAGCTTTGCAGTTTTCCAATGAGACCTTTAGAGGATCCCATAGGTTCAGAGAGTAAGGCAAGGTGATTGTGTTATCCTTGTCAAAAACCACCCCTTTGAATCCCCTACTATGGAGTTCTTCCCAATTCACATAACGGATATTTGAGACTTTAAGGTGAGGAAGAAGCAAATTAGGATCTTTTGTGATGACTTTTAGAGCAAAAATGATGCCTTCGAGGTTGAATCGTTGGCCTATTGCACCTTTCAGATTAGCCCACCACATATTTGGGGCAATGCCGCTCAGAAACTTCGAGTTTTTTTCAAAGCTGAGGACGATGTTTTCTTTCTCTTTCGCCAAGCAGAGATTGTTGTGTCTCTTAAGTGGTGTTGTTTTGGTCTTGATTCTGATCTGAGGTAGATTAAAGAAGTTACTTGTGCTGCGAGTCGGTGGGGGTGAAAATTGGCAAAGATGAGGCAGGGTTTGCGGGCAGAAGAGAAGGATCATGTGTAGATAAACAGACTGTAAGCTTAGGTTTGTATGTTGAATTAGTAATTGTTAGATCTGATAAGACCATCAAACAAACTGCCCCAATTTTTTTACCTAATCAAGGCTAATTTTGGCTTAGCTACTCACTCAACAAACTTTGTCCTGCAAATAAAAATAGATTAGGTGACTGCTCGTGCAATCAGCATTATTGAATATAAATACAAAATTTTACTTAGGAAACGTTTTCGTACATCATTATCACTAACTTGAACAAAACGATCTCTTTCAAGAATGACTAGACACTAGACTATCATTCAAAGCATAGGACTTCTGTAACTTCCAAAAACGATCCAAACTCTTCATCCTTTACTCTTCATAGACTACAAAGACCAAGTCACGATAACTAATTGGGCATATACTTCTATATTTTCAGCAACCCATCATTTTACTTATCAGTCAACTAAAACTAATGAAGAATTAACAAAACCGCAAAAATATATCAATTGAGACAATTAGTGTTCAATAAATCTACCATAAGCGTTAAAACTCTCATCAGAGCAATATGAAATCTGAAATCTGAAATCTTTAGCAATCCTGAGATCAGGTTCTAAGTACGCTATTTGCAATAGATCAGGAAATTGAATGTTTGGCAATTAGCAGATCAAACTAATTAAAAAAAAACCATCAACAAAGCATTAAACTACTAGTATATCAAAGTATCAAACAAAAAACTGAAAATTGGCAAAGAAAAATATAAGAACCTATCAATAACTGACAAACAGGAAGCTAATACCAGGCAAGGAGCAACAGAGGACTCAATTGTACAGGTGGTCAAGTGACAGTGCAGGAGATTGTGGGAGAGAATGAAAATTGGATGAAAAAAGAACCCTTGGAGTCGCATCTTGCGAAGAGAGAGGAGGAGGACATGCGATTAACTTAAATTGGAACTAGTTCAAGGGAGCGATTATATAGGTTTCAAAATAGAATGTTTACATTTTCATCTTTCGAGTATTCACAGCTTGGAACCACTTTCTTAGATCATCATCCCTAACTTGCAAAAAAAAAAAATATTTACAAGTAGTTTCTTTCAAAGGAGGGAAATCTTCTAATTTAGTGTTTGTTCTTTCTCCCTAACTAATTTTCAAATTCAATTAAGTCATTTTCAGTTCAGCTCAATACTTTTAATGTTACATTTCACTATTCTTTTCCGTTCAATTCAATTCAACTCATTTATGCTGAATAGAACAAACCCTTAGGTAGTGTTTTCTTAAACATTAAAAAATAAGTTTAAGGTTTGGACACGTCGAATCAGGGTTGATCAAATCCAACCATGTGTAAGAACAAGCAGAAATCAGAGTAATCATGACTAATAAGTTCTATTTATATAAGTTCAAGTGAAGAGAACACGCCCTTAATACTACTCAACTTCCCATTCTAAAATTTAAATCGTAGACTCTCCATGGTGATAGTAGCAAATTCTATGATTTGGTTTCTCATCTTCCCATTCTGAAATTTAAAATTAAACACATTATGTGGAGAGATATTAAGAACTATTCACCTCCAAATGCAGATTACTTGAATGACTAATTTCACTCAATTGCCTCATTGAAGAAGGTAATTATCCATGGACTATTATATTCAAGTATACATATCATCCCAAACGATTGAGCGACAGTGTACCATACCCACTAACTGGTGTCAAACAAGCAATTAATCAGAGATTAGAAACAAAGTATAAACTAGCTTCACAAATCACAACAACTCAATTATAGCACAAAATCAAAGTCAAACATTTTCGATGGTCTAATTTGAGAAGTCTTATAAATCGAACAATCATAAAAATCACAGCAATTTCAACAATTTATCCTCTTCCTAACTTCAGCTTTTGATGAACTAATCCAATTCCAATTCCCAAATTACTACAATATTTACATAAACATCAATCAAAATAGCCAAATTACTAAATTAGCTCACCTAAATTGCAAAATACTAGTACTTACTAATTGAAATTGAGTTTATAACATGCAAAAAAAAAGAAAGAGAAACAATAATTTGGAAAGAAAACAATAAAATTTGAAGTTAGGGTTTACCGTGTAATCCTTGATCGGTCACTCGGTTGGGCCGCCTGCTGCTGTGTTGCGGGGGTGGCGGTAGGCGGTGCCGCGGTGGCGAATTGGAGAGAATTGGTTGAATACCGAGAGTTAGGGTTGGAGTAATATGGAGAGGAATTGGGGATTCCTGATTCAGTTGTGAAAGATTAAGAGGATAGATAAAGAGATCTTTAAGAAGTACTATTCATTCACTTTAGAATGGAGCTATGGAACTAGCAAAGGACGATTCACTTTAGTATATACTTCATCCGTTTTATTTTGACTTTCACACCTTTCAATACACGATTTTAAATGTTTATATGCTTCCTTCGTTTCTAAATAAGTGACGCATTTGTATAGTATTTACTATTCACAGTTTAAACTTTAATTAGCATTGATGATTTACATTTTAGAAAAAACATAGTCATGTGGGATCTTGATAGATTCGTCATGAGAATTTTTTAAATATCAACTTTTTATAGATTTTTACTTATTGATAATTGTAGATATTAATGGTTTAAATAATACATTGATAAACACGTAAACAAGAAGTGTGTCACTTATTTAGAAACAGAGGAAGTATTTAATTATTTTTAAGGAAAAAAAGTAGATATTAATTAAGTAGATATCAAGACGACGAGACGACTCTAAGAATAACTCACATGATTATTTTTATTGTTATACAAAATCGATTTATAGAGAGTCAAATGAAGTTTTGTGAATAGTATAAAAGTTTTTAATGTTGCAATTATAAATTTATAATGGAACAAAAGTAGTATATTCTTACGTTTTATTATTATTTTTCGTTTAATAAGTTTAGTTTAATTCAGTTTTTGTCAATTCAATTGCTTTCAGTTCAGTCACATATCAGAAGTTAGATTTATTTGTGTGAAACGCTTTAATGAAACGTATTTTGACCGATCCTTCAACATTTTTTTCCCATATGAAACGATTCTTGATTATTTTTATTAATCTTGTTTTTATTTGTTGTATATTGGATATAAACATTATTTATATGGTAATTTTGGCTGTCTTTGAGATTATATACGTGATAAAAAAATATTCACGCGAGATCTTGTTTGATGCGTAATGTGTACTTTTCATTTTTTTTTTTCTTTTTCTTATACTTAATTTGAGATATTAATTTTTGAATTTATGTCTCGAAATCTGTGAAAAAACAATGTATCAAATATATAGAGACAGAGTAAATAACTCTTTAAATTATTTTTAGATTTCTAATTTTTTGGAATTTTACCTACCATCCATCACAAACCATAAGGTGATAAGAAAAGTAATTCATAGGCTCTAAATCTACTACAATGTTGCTTAACTGCACAAACCATCGGGTTTCGGATTCGTATCTAAAGGAGAAACTCTTGACTCCTAACTCATAGGCTTCCTGCTTCACATTAAAAAAACAACTAATACAATGTTAATATCCATAAGGTGAGAAGAGGAGTTCTAATACCATGTTAATATTAGACTTCTATAATAGTTAAAAATTGGACTAGGACACAACTCAACAGGGAGCATGAGAGTTTGATCCAATACAAGTCCAAGGTACCAAGCTTGGCTTGGTCTAGTGGTAAAGGTTTGATCTCATAACTTGAAGGTCATAGGATCAAATCCCACTAGGGGCACTTGGGGGTGGGGATTCCCTTACCATTCCCCCCACTCTCAAATGTCGTGCCCCGCAAACACCAGATCAAGAAACTGTGCTGTTGAGATCTGACTAGGGGTCCACCACATTACCTTCCAAAAAAAAAAGTCCAAGGTGGTTTCATCCATCCCAAAATCACATGGTGAGAGGAGGAGTAACTCCTAGGCTTATAGCGTAAAATTGTCACTCCTCTTTCTCCAAAATTGGACATTTACATGGGTTAACAATGGGGTTCAATACAATGATTGACATTCTAATTGTCTTTGCTTTGGATTTTCATTTTGCTTTTACCTTTTAGAATTTAGTTTTTAACAAAATAAAATTCAAGCGCTAGAGTGTTGAATACCTTATATACATTTGTATAAAAATTAAATGAGAATCGGGTTGTAGTTTTGCCCAATAACCTTTTGTACGCCATTAAACTTTTACCACTATAAATGGACAAAAGATTGGAAAGTCGATCATGCCACCTCTTGTTAGTTGAAACTGATTGGGGCTGGGGTACGGTGGAAAAGTATTTTATATATTATAGATGAGAGTGACCCTAATTTTTTAGTAAATCATTCTAGAAAATAAACCTATAATAATTATGGGGCACATGGAGAAAAAAGTGTAAAATGAAACACATGACGGAGAGAATCGTTCTCAAAGAAAAAATGTTCCGAAAGTACAAAGGGATCCAATAATTCGATAAATTGGTTACCACGTATCTCTTTTCTATTAGTAATCTGGTACTTAATTAGCAACAAACTCTGCAACTTAATTAGATTCTCGATAGATGTGGCAAATAGTATATGATCATACAACGTTACATATAAATGTGCCAAAAATGAATCTTCCATAATGAAGCTTGATATATGTTGGAATTAAGGCTTGAAAAGCCTATTTGGGTTTTTCCCAAACATCCCACATCACCTATGGAAGGGAGTTTGCCTTTGTTTATTAACTCCCTTCCCTTACTTGTTTATTGAGTTGAGTACTTGGTTGGCTTTTGTGGTTGGAGGTCAAGCTTGGGCTTGGGCTTGCTATCACACGCGCGCGCCGCCCGGATCTGGGAAGAGCTGAGCTGGAGCTTATCTTTTTGGACCCGAGCCCAACTGTGTGTAACGTGAAACGTTTTTAAACGTTACAGTGTTAATGGCCATTATTGTCGCCCTTGATCTGATTATTACATTCCTTATTTGGCCTGATTCTTTTGCTATAAAATCAGTCTACTGCTGCCTTAACTGGTATCCGAAAATCACATCTCCTCTCTTCTTCTTTCTCTCTTCTAAACACTGGGTACGTGCATCTGTCTCCAAGACTTTTCTCTATTAGTGGTGACTTAGAAAGTTCGCTGCGTTAACCTTGGGGAGCTTTCCGGCCAGTTGCGATTACCACCATACTTGCTTTCAAGTCAGTGGTCTTCTACCGCGACACAGCCTTGAATTTCTTCTTTGTTCAGTCATTGTAAACAGTCAGTTTCTAATAATATACACCTTGCATATTATTGCTAATGGAAAAATTGTCTAGAATAATGCAACCTTTGGGCGATTCGCAAATAATAATGCAACCTTTCGATTATTCTGGAATAATGCAACCTTTATACCCCATTTATTTTAAATGGGGTAAAACCGGTTTTAACCTAAAGAAGAGGTTAAATGAGACACGTGTCGTATTGTTATTGGTTATCCTAAATATTTTTTTCAAAAAAATTTATAAACAAAAAGATTAAAAAAAAACAAAATTAAATCCAAAACCCCCTCCCCCCTCCCCCTTCCTCTCCCCCAGCCGTGCACACCACCCCCTCCTCCATTCCCCCAGCCAAGAAACCACCACCACTTTAAAACACCGGTACACCCATTGCCACCCCCCAACTCCTCCCCATCCCTCCCCTTCCAACCCATAACCACCCCCTCCTCCCCCTTCCCCATCCATGAAACCGCCACCCATCCGCCGGCACCTCCTCCCCTGTTCGCAACACCGGTACACCACCGGTCGACCGCAACCCCTGTTCCCAAGATTCCCAACCTTTGGCAGCCCCGGATCTGTCCGCCAACACCACCGCAACCACTCGCACCACCTTTATCCCTTTCGCATCCACCACAAAAACGCAGGCAACACCACCTCCTTACGCCACCCAACCAACCTCCTCTCGTTTCTCTGTCCACAACGCCGACAACCACAGAAACGAGCCCACATCTTTTTCTCTCTGTCCCCTTTGCTCTCCCACCGCCTGCACAACATGAACCACCGTCACCGACGGCGTCTGTGGATAGGGAAGACAGTTGGGTGGGGGTGGGATAGGGTGGGTTAGGGAGGGTGGGTGGGACGGGTGGGAGCGGCAGGGGGGGGGGTTGGGGCGGAGCAGGGGATGGGGGGGGGGTTGGGGCTGCAGGCGTGGGGGGTGGGGGGGATTTTATTTTTTAGTTTTTTTGTTTTTGTTAATATATTAGTTAAAATTTAAAGTTTTAAATAAAAATTACCAATTGTTCAGGTAACCGGTAATTTGTCCTATTTATAATAAATGGGGTATAAAGGTTGCATTATTCCAAAATAATCTTTAGGTTGCATTATTATCTGCGAATGAGCAAAAGGTTGCATTATTCTAGGCAATTTTTCCATTGCTAATCGCTAAGCTATCTCCTGTAATGTGGAGATCAGCCATCACTCATCAGTACAGACTTTTGATATTTGCTAATTGAAGACCATTGCTTAGCGCCATTACCTTTCCAGCCACGGGTTTAGTGGTTTAGAGTAGTCTAAATTCAAGGCAATAACACAAACCAAACGTTGTATTAGCAGTGGAGGATTCTGGCCAATATATTAATGAATCCTAAGGGCTGATAAGAGCCGAGTCGGGTCGAGTTTTGCATCACTCGACTCTACTCGTTAAGATCTTTAGTCGAATTTAATTCGAGTCAGCCATAATCGAGTTGAGTTTTAATCGAGTTTGACCAATTTGAACGAGCTCGAGTCGAGTTTGATTTGAGTCAATCTCGAGTTATTTGCAAGTTTTCTAATCGGCTTTACACCCATAAGATAGACTATATAAAATTTGAATATTTTAACGCTTTAATATACCATTCGAGTTTCGAGTCGAGTTTTGTGTATCTCGACTCGGTCTCATTAACGTCTCGAGCCGAGCTTACTCGAGTCGAGCATTGATCAGGCTTTAACCAAGTTGAGGTTGAGTAGCTCACGAGGTGTCTGCTCAATTAGCACCCTAGTAAATCCAATTGAAATTTAAATACTTTAGTATATTTTTGAAACAAAAATCTACAACTTTTCATTAATTTATTTAAATAATTAAGAAAATTAAATTTTAAGTTAGTTCAAAGAGTTAAGCCTACATTTAGATACTAATATTTGGTATTTTTTCACCTTTTAGGTACTCACTTATTTTTTTCACCTTTTAGGTACTTGTTGAATATTTTTTTGTTAGTTAACCACATTTAACTCGCCTTTAACCACACTTTTTTTCCTTTTTAAAAAAATTGCATATGTGAAACTTTTACAAAAATCTAAATTTTCGCCTGAGCTAATTGCACAGTCCTGGAAGTTGAAGAAGTTCAGTATGGTTATTTCTATATGTCTAGAGCTAATTTAGTATGTTATATTGTCAAATATCGTTCAGCAGACCAAAATCTATCAAGAAAAATTACTTTTTACATGAACCAAAATCCTCCAAGAATAATTACTCCATACATAACAGTTTCCTCCTAGAAAAATTACTCCGTACATGTCAAATTTAATACCAAAATGAAGTTCAAGTATAACAAGAATTCATTTCCAGACGTAAAGATCATTTCCAGACATACATATCCTATAATATGATTTAGTTATCTCCTTTGTTGTGTTGTTATGGTTGGAATTCTGATCTCGCATAGGTTGCAAATAAAACAAGTTCTAAAACTTCTTACTTGAAAAGCACAAGTTATTAGAAAGTTAACTACCTGAGGAAGGATATCCACTTAACTTTATTTGGGGGGTCGAGGTTATACAGATGACCACCATGCTCTAAGTTAAGTTTACGAACGACATTATTGAAACATGCCTATGCTACTATCTTGTTAATTCAATAAAAAAAAGTTTATTCAATAGCGTTACATATTAAATTCAGGAGTTAACTTTTTAACTCAAGGTATTAACATTTTAACCCAAAGTACTAGCTTTTTAACAATTAATTAACATATGTTGGCCCCTCAAAAAAAAATTAACACATATTGGTAATTGAGTATTCAACTGGTGGAAAAAAATAAGTGAGTACCTAAAAAGTGAAAAACACCAAATATAGCCTTAACTCTGAGTTCAAATGACCTTACCGATTACATTACACCTGACAGTGTAGCTCTGCTACTCTACCGTGCATTTCGACATGGTAGTCTCTAAACTCTAATACTTCTTCCGTTTTTTATTAAATGTGACACTTTCTATATAAGGAAGTTTGGAATTAATTGTGACACTTTCTTTTTTAGGCAAATCTTTCTCTCTATCTCTCTCCTATCACATGGGTCCTCTTCTTTCTTTCTCTCTATCTCTTTCCTCTCCAAAAATTGTCTAGGAATCCGTGAAATTAAAAGTGTCACAACTAATAAAAAACGGAGGAAGTAGAAAGTAGAAACTCGCCATCAGCCCATCACCTACCGAAATATATGAAGGTGGTCCATATCTAGTTATAAATGAACATTTATTAGTTTTTGACATGATTTACGTGTCTAAATTTGATTATTTCACTTGTATCTTCATCAACCAAAGGAAATAACTTCCAGTAGCTACTAGCCTATTATTAATGTTGTTTTCATAGTAATTCTTTGCTACTCTCTCCTCCGGACAGTTGTGGAGCCTCGCACCTACCACTCCTATGGCGAATGCTACTACCCAAAATGTATTTATGTTGTAGTGTTTAAGTTGCAGATGAGAAGAGGACACGTACATCGTAACATTCATGAATATACATCAAAATCGATCTTTATATGTTGAGGTTTTTATTGAAGGTATTGTATGAGTCATAAGTTATAAGTACACCTCTTAAATTTGACCTGAATCGATTAGTAGATTTGAATTACCTAGAGTTGAATACGCATTTATCGATCATCAAAAATTACTTTATAGAACTTAAATCTTTAAGTGGGTATGTTGTTGAAGGAAAAACGCTTTCACTGATAGGGCCAACATTTTCTCTAACCTTCATATTCCCTTTATGTATGAACCGTTCCTACAACCCTTATGTGATTCCAGCTACTCGAAATGTTAACGAACTAGAATAGCGTCCAATCTTGTTTCTGGATTGAGTAGAAAGGGGATATAGGAAGTTCGTTTTGTTAATATATAATTCTCATTGCTATGTCATACTTTTAATAAACTCATAGTGAGGGTGTTTAGCAATTGGCTAGCTGGTTTGAACGACCTTTTTGTGACTTGTTTGACCGATTGTGTAATTATTATTAGCTATATATAAAAGTGTTTAGTAAAAGCAGTTGTTAGTGTACTGTTGGCTATAGTACAAGTGGGAAGCAAAAGCCAAAAGGAAAAAAGCTGGCAAAAGCAGCTTTTGGCTGAAATGACGGCTTTTCGCCCATTGCAAAATCTATCTACCAAAAACTTTTCGACTATTTGACCACATACAAAAGTCAAAAGCGAAAAACCATTTATCAAACACTCCAATATAAATCGATATTACCGATAAAGAATAAACTAACATAAATACCTTTACCCGTTATTTTAGACAATCAAATATCCATCAACTAACTACTTATCGAACACTCTCATACAAATAGTAACTTATAACTTAGAGAGAATAAGAGACTAGTCAGCAATAACTTTAAGTTGCTGTCAAATGTTTTGAATGTATATTGTAGACGTTAACCATTACATGATACCATGCAAGTTAATTTTCAATCAATAAGCAATACTGAGGTAGAAATAATACTTCCTCCGTTTTTATTTAAATGTGATACTTTTAGATTTACGGACTCCTAGGCAATTTTTGGGAAGGAAAGAGATAGAGAGAAAAAAATAAGGGGACCCATGTGAGAGGAGAGAGATAGAGAGAAAAAAATAAGGGGACCCATGTGAGAGGAGAGAGATAGAGAGAGTTTATTGACCAAAAAAGAAAGTGTCACATTTAATTTAAAACTTCCTAAAATAGAAAGTGTCACATTTAAAAAAAACGAAGGAAGTATTCATTTTCTTTTCTAGTAAAAAAGAAATGCTTTAACTTTAGAATAGTGAAATCTGCACATAAGTGGATCGGACTCGTCTGAACCAACCCTTTGGTCTTTAGCTAGCTCTATGTGTGCAATGCAACAAAATTTATCCATCAACATTATCCTATTTTGCTTTTAAATATTAAAAGAAAACTAATAATTAGGCCCCAGCGATGCCGGAAGTTTTATGCATTACAATTTACTAATAGTTGAAAATAATTACTATCATTTAACATGAAAAAAACTTAGGGAAAATTGGCATCAACAGCACCAACTATTCGTTTGGTGCACAAAACAGCACAAACTAAAGAAGGTGCAATGCACAACACGAACTTTATGTGATGGGTGCACAAAACAACACAAGGAGATTTTGTCCTAAGATTTTACTTAGAATTCATGTTGTTTTGTGCACCCATCACATAGAGTTTGTGTTGTGCACCTACCACAATATTCGTTTGTGTTGTTTTGTGCACCCGTCACATAAAGTTTATGCTGTGCACTACACTTTCTTTAGTTTGTGCTGTTTTGTGAACCAAATCAATAGTTGGTGCTGTTGGCGCCAATTTTTCATAAACTTATTATTAGAAAAACGGATAAAAAATTTCTCATTTAAGATATGGATTTTGAAAGTTACAACTTATAATTCTTAGTTTTCACTTATATATCATCATTGATTTTTATAGTAGAAGCAACAATAGTATGTTGGTGTAGTGGTTGAAGCTTTATTCTTGCATACTCAAGGTCGTGGGTTCAATTCTTTACGTAGATAATTTTTTTAATATGAGAAAGAAGTGGACATAATGTCATCGAAGAGGATAGTGACACGTGGCGGATTGCAATACTCGGCTACGCTTTTTAATATATATATAGATGACAAGATTACAAAATTGGAAGTATTTTTTTCTAATAGTCGGGCTGCAGATCTCCTCTTATATCCTTTCAATTCTAATAATGTTTTGTTACAAATAAATATAAGACCATGAGCATCAAATTAAAATATATTGGTTACCACTAATTAAACTATGGACTATATGCTTGTATAACCCCATATCTGTGGGCCAAAGATGTCAAGTATGTGACAAACTCACAGAAAACTTGCATAATCCAAAGTTGTCAATTGTCAAGTATCGTCAAGTGCCAGAATTCAATTATCTCAACAGCTTAATATGGACCCACTACGAAGCTAATTACTCCACTTGTGTGCCTCTAATAATTGGTAGTAGCTAATCAACTTAAACAACAAAAAAACATCATCTATTCACGTATTCTAATTTTTTACAATTTTCAGATTGTAAGGAGAATATGAGAAGTTCCTTACAAAAGGAGAAAAATTACAAATTCCTGGAAAAGACTCGATTCCGAAATCTTTTGTATGAAAGGTGATGCCAACAGTTAGGCCACTATTTACTAGCTTGTATTCAAGTATATTGTTAAGGAACTAATTCAATTACTAGTTTAATCTGATGGTTGAAAGTACAATAATAGTCTTATAATCTATTACGCCCCTTCTCACAAGATTTATTTGGATTTAAAGTGTGGACTCAACACAAGTTTTTTCTCATATAAGTTCGACCCTAAATATATCACTTAAAAAGGAAGATGGATGAGATTCGAACCATTGATTTCTAGTCACACTAGTTCTGATATCATATCAAGGAACCAACTCAACCAAAAGGCTAAACTGATGGTTGCAGACCTAAGATTTTTCAGCAATAAATCTTGTAATCTTTGATCATAAATTTTCAGCAATATTAATTGAAATAATAGTCATGTTGGGTTTCGTCTTAATGCGTTCATTCAAATTAAAATATCAATTTTTTATAACTTTTATAGATAAATAACCAAATATATATTAATGGTCAAAGATTTGCATAGAAAATCTATAAAAAGCAAATGAAGAGTATATTGAGAAAATGAAGAGTATTAAATTGTGTAAACTAGTGTATGAGGCGTAGAGTGTATAATTCAAGGATAGTTTGATTGCCAAAATAAGGTCAAAAATATGACTTCAGAGTCAAAAAGAGTATGTACATTGTCTTGCACGTATATACTTCCTCCGTTCTTTAATACTCGTACCATTGAAACAGTTTATGCAACCCAATGCACAATTTAGATGTTAAATATATTTAATTATACACAATAAAAAATTATGCAAATTAAATTTTAATAATCTATACATTGAGACGAATCTAACAAGATCCCACATGACTATATTTTTTCTCACATATAAGACACAATATTGATTTAAGTGGACATGTGTGAATAGTGTGAAAGATAGAAATGGTGCGACTATTAAAAAACGGAGGAAGTACTACCTCCGTTCCATAGATATTGCAACCTTTGACATTTTGCACTATTCATACACTACCCTTTGACCCTCTTTTGTGATTTATACACAAGGATAAATATAGCCATGTGGAATTTTGTTAGATTCGTCTCGATATATGCTTAATTAAAATTTACTTTTTATAATTTTTACTTAAATAAAATTAGAGATATTAGCGTCTAAAGTAGTGCGTTGGGAGGCGTAAAACTCCCTATGTTGCAATACACATGGAACGAAGGTAGTATGTTGTTATTATTCACAAAGCTGCCTAAGTTGTGAGTAGTACTTAAATTAACAATATCGCAGAACTACATACTTTTATATAACTATCATTATTATGCATATAGTGCTTCTCTCATCACTATCTCACCAACTCTTCTACTATATATGACTAAATGTATGGAAAAGGTTAGTTTTTCAAACGCTTACTTCAAAGTCATTATAAAAAAGGCACAAAGATAATTTTGTTAGTTTCATAAGAAATGGGATACCATCCCGAATTACATATTAGTTTGGTATATACCATAATTTATTGCACAATCGAACAAGATACATTTACATGTTAGTTTGCTATTCTATAATTGTTTTGATACAAAGATTTTAATTAGAACAGTCCTGTTTTTATACTCATGAGAATTCAACATAAGTTTATTTACCAAGTACCAACTTTTCCTCCCTGTATTCTAATATATTGAATCCAATATACCACATTATTATGTATAATTTAACGTATTATAATTAGTGAAAGTGGAAATTTAGATATGGTTTTCCTATTTGCAAAATAACTCCGGAGGAAAGCAAAACTCAAATCATAAAAGTAAAAAAGAAATGTAAAGATGATGTGCAAAAAGAAGGAAAATGGTTGTACCTTCCAAAATGCATCTCAAATCCTCAACAACAACAAAAAAAAACGGTTCAATTGAGCAATTTGGCTTAGCTATCTTAGCTAACCTACTTCCTCTTTTTGTAATACATAAAATCTAACTTTCTTTTTACAGGACCACTAGATTTAATCACCAAATACACATAACACCCAATTCTCAAAACTAACTCTCTCCACTCATCTCAACCACCACGTGCTCTTGTCTACCACCACTCCCGCCACCGTGCGGTGGCGGCGGGCTGCCATCGCCATCTATTCCCTCTCCTCTTGCCGCCTTCGACGAGGTGCCAACCACCTCCAACAGCGAGTGGCGGCAGTTGGGGCACGACGAGTGGGACCCGAGCCACGTGTCAATACATGACACGTGAAACCTATGGTTACACTTAGGGAGCACCCTTACTTTCTCCCCATCAATAAACTCACCTAAACAAATAGGACATTCAGTAACACTTGGATCCGTACCCGTGTCTGATACTTTATTACTGTCTTCTGCTTCATAGACGGCTATAGGTATTTTCCTTAAGGCACTTTTCTTAAGACCGGTGGCCGACAATCGTACGGCCGCCTGTTCCGCGGTCTCCAACCCGAACCGTGGCCCGCACCTTAAAACACAACGTACCATAGAGTTCAACCCTAAGGCACATATCAAAGCACACAATAAAGCAGCCAAGATTATGACCATGTTGGTGTCAAAGTTTGCCTGAGTTAATTGTGTTTCCATTGCCGTTGTCCGGTTTTCAGACGCTGTCGGTGCCGCAACCGCCACCTCTAGCAGCTTCCGGTGCATCATAGCTATAAGAAAGTGTAAGAGAAAGAGGAAGAAATGAAGCTAAGGGAGGAAATGGATAAGCTAAAGGAGGAGTTTGTATATTTGTAAGGTAGTATTGTTGAAAGGGGTGGTTAAGTGTTATCCAAAATGGGGACCGAAGTCTAGTTTTATAAGTAGATGATTCCCTAAAAATTTGGGGTTGTTTCTCTTGAGCTAAAGAGTGAAAATTTTTAAAGGTAGGAGGAATACTTTATAGTATGAGATTTTTGGTTTACCTACGTTTGTTTTGTTTGATGTGAGTGGTACGGTTATGTGTGGTTTCTACTTTCTAGAATATCTGGGGGTGGGGATGATGAAAGCTAGGAAATGCTATTAGGAACTTTTTTTAGTAAACGGAGCTGAATGGTAATGAATTTGTCCGAATTTAATTAAATTGAAAATAGAAATTATTTAGGATATATATATAAATGAAATTTTTATTGATTCTTTCCAAAAGAAAAGGCCCTAGAATACGATATAACTGAGTTTTCTTTTATTTTTTTAAGGGACTGAGTGTTTTCTTTTGACATCAGCAAAATAGACAAAAAAATCAAGCAAATGAATATGTTATACCTCTTTAAACTTGCCATGTTTTTAAAAGAACAATTATAGACATTAATTTCTTTAATTATCAATTATTAAAATTTACGAGTGTTGTTACTTTAATGCAATACTTTGAAACTAATCCAACAATATTTTACATAATACTCTTTTCGTTTTTCCATTTTTCACTCGAATAGTCCTTTAATATGCTTATACCTTTTCTTTTTCTGATTTTCCTAAATTTTATTATTATATTATTTCAACCAACTCTACTTTTTCCCAACTTCCCTTTTCTTTATTATTCAAGAAATATATGACTATCTACTTTTTCTTATATTATCCACACATAACACTGCTTATCTCCTCTATTTCCCCCTGAGTTTTACCTTACGCAACAACACATCTCACCTCTTTGCCTTAATATGTGTATCTACAATAAATGTAACCATAAAAAAGAACAAGGGCATTAACATTATTTATTTGTAAAGTTAGTATATGTATAATATAGAAGTCAAAGTATAATTTAAAAAGATGAAATATAATTTAGTTAAGCAAATTAGTAAAGGCCACACAAGGAGGGTGTGACCCCTTTTCTGCTGGGAAAAGGGAAGGTTAGATGATCCAATATTAAACTATAAAAAATGGTCCCTCTTTAGTTGTAGAGAAGGTGTGGAGCGATTTAAGCAGCTGAGGACTTGCAAAGGACGGACGATGTAAGAAAAGTAAACGTGTGATCATATATTATAATAATTGTAAATTGCTAATGTTTTTAGTCTTAGATAATATAAAGTGTTTATGATTTTTTTTTCTGCCTTGCCAATAGTAGACATTTTCCACAAATTCGACAAACAAAAGCTTTTTAAAGAGAAATTTTTTTACTAATAGTAATTAGTAATGAGACCTTTCGTTTCAAATCTTCTTCAGTATGTAGCTAGGGTTGACTTGTGTCTTTCTTAATCTTATATTTTGGTTGAGGTTTAGGGTGTGCAATTCACCTAATTTCTTCTAGAATAATATTAACTCATCATAACTAGTTTAATGAGTCGTTTGGTTCGAGATATAAATGGAAAAGAGAATGAAAACAAATTAAATAAAAGAGTGGAACAGTAACAATAATGATTACCGTTATTAGATGTTTGCTTCAAGCCATGTATGTAATGGAAATGATTTGGTAACCATTATCAACAAGTAATGGATTTTATGTTACTTAAGGGGAAAGGGAGGGGATGGTAACAAATTGAAGGTGTCCATTACCACCAAGTAATGGTAATGTATTGATGAAGGGTCAAACCAAACAGGATGTTTTTATGGTTGCCTCTTGAAAAAAGGCTACTATAAAGAATTAATAATAGCCACGAATTTGTCCATGTCAACACATGATATTTATTGTTAATTATTAAAGATATACTTAAATGCGCAACATCATATGTCACTTTATAGTATAATATAGTTCATAATATACGAAAATTATGCTCTGAATTGCATTAGTCGTCGTCAGTTTTTTGGACAATACCATAACATTTTTTGGTAATAGCCATAATTTGGACAAGTACAGTGAAATTGGTAATGGCTATGACCATAGCTTGATTTGGATGTCTCCCAATTTCACTATCAAAATTACGGCTATGACTAAAACATGTTATGGTGTTGTGCAAAAACTAAAAATGACTATAACTAATTTTCGTATGGAGGTTTAGCAAATTAAAAAAAAGAAAGTTAAGTAAATGCCAAAATAATCATTGCTGACGTGGCCAAACGTGTGGTTCACATTAATCAATTATCGTGGCTCTAAAATTTTCAAACCAAACAAGAAGAAAGAGAATTGATAATGGATTTTATTGCATGGAGTCTAAAAATGTTGAACCAAATGACCCCTAAACATATTGGATCATATAGACTAATCCAAAGTTCAAAACTGATACTAGAAATTATTTTAACTTATACTCATATGAGATTATTGGACCTATAAATCATCTTTTTTAAGGCGAAGAGAGCACAACGCTTAAAAGCTTCTATTACTAATTTACCATGAGAATGTCTTGGTTTTAGTTATTTAAGAGCTAAAGTTAAAGTACTCTTCTATTTTTTCCTGACGCCCTTTATTTTACGTTTTTGACGCCCAATGTAGTTTTTCTTGTAGTGTTCAAATAAGTTGAAGAGAATAGAGTCTAAGGGCAGAATGATAAAGAAACAATCTCATTTAAAATTCTAAATTTTAGATAAATAGCCAGATTCACTTTTTGTGGTGTATGTATAAGAGGTTAAGAAGGTAGGATAAAAATTGATTCCTAAATATATATACTAAAATCAGGAAAGATACTCCAACCATCTGAGTCATCCTTCACTCCCGATATAACTCGCTCTATTACGAGGAGATAGTTTTATTTTATCAAATGATGATTATACTGTCTAATCTATACCTATACCATTTTCCATCATAATTACTTCTTCAATATTATAAAGTTTGCACCAACAACTACAAGAATCCATTGGGATTTGTTAGAAGGGAAAGTTTGGAGAAGTTTTGTGGTTGGTGTTCAGTATGGCAATCAGGTTTTCACATCTATATTTATATTGTCATTCAGATAAGAACTAAAAAGAATGCATCTACAATAGTTATTTTAATACATATTTCCAAAGTTTTAGACAATTGTGTAAGAGATTCATCAGCTTCTCTTAGCATTTAATTTATAACTTTAAATATATCAATATATATTACTACTAAAAAGCATGGATAAAGATTATTGGTGGCCATCACATATTGCTCCTATTTTAGGTGTTATATTTCTTTACCCTTTACAAACAAATTTCATTCCAACAGAATTTGAACTCGTACCCTTAAATAAAAAATATGAAGCTTCTACAATGAAAAAAATACGTATTTTTTTATTATTAATGAGTACATAATAAAGTTTTAGATCACATAACAAAAGAAGCAAAAGATAACAACAATTTTAGAAATTTTGTCTGCAAAACACCGGAGTAAATTAACAATTAATGACTCATGCGTGTTTATAATTTCAATCTAAGATAATAGGTATATATTTATCTATCCTCCACCACCCTCTTAATACTTTGGGCCTGTTCTGTTCAGCTTATTTTCAGTTCAGTTCAGTTCAGTTCAGCTCTAATAAGTTCAGTTTAGTTCAGTTCAGCTCTAATAAGTTCAGTTCAGTTCAGTTCAGTTCAGCTCCAATAAGTTCAGTTCAGTTCAGTTCAGTTCAGTTCAGTTCAGCTCTAATAAGTTCAGTTCAGTTCAGTTCAGCTCCAATAAGTTCAGTTCAGTTCAGCTCCAATAAATTCAGTTCAGTTCAGCTCAGCTCCATTCATTATTTAACCAATTTGTTTAATATTATTATTGTTGTTCTAATTTATTTTACTTATTATTATTGTTATTATATAATAATAATTATTAGTATTATTTATATATATTATTTTTTTATTATATCTTTACTCATTATTATTATTATGGCTCAGCAAAGTTTGGGTTGATGCACGATTTAACCAAATTTCATGTCAATACGAGTATTCTAATTTGCAATTGTTGCTTTATTTTACTGAATAAAATTCACTATTACATCATACAAATAAGCTACAAAAAGCTAGAAGATATGAAAATATTACAAAGTTGCTAATAATACTGCAGTACTATTTAAAATACAACATTGTCGTTACGTTGTATATTAAATATACTTTGGCGGTTTGGTGTATTTCTATCATAGACCAACTCACCACAAATCGTGGTTTGGTTAGAAGCACACATCAACCCATGTTTTAAGCTAATTATTATTATAATGGTAATACTTTAATTTACTTCTTAGGCATTATATTATATCATCATCATCAAGTATTAATATATTAATACTAATAATTGTAATTACTCATATTATAAATTATTATTATTATTATCAGTAATTATTATTTTGAAAATTAATTTATTATTATTATTTATTTATTTATAACTATCATAATAACATCAAAATAATATTGTCATTATTCATTTGATATTATTCCAAATTATTAATTTAATTATTATTACTGATTATTTAATATTCATAATAATTATTATTACTTAGAATTATTATTACTGATTATTTAATATTCATAATAATTATTATTTACTTATTATAATTTAATTCAATTCAATTCAGTTCAGTTCAGTTTAGCTCCAATAAGTTCAGTTCAGTTCAGTTCAGTTCAGTTCAGCTCCAATAAGTTCAGTTCAGTTCAGTTCAGTTCAGCTAGAATTAGCCGAAGAGAACAGGCCCTTTGATTACTAAAATCTAAAAATGATATTATGAGTTACTAACCGAACTCAATGGTTAAGCTATTTTTGTATGCATATATAACAAGAATAAAATGAATCATTCCTTTTTTTTTTTACTAATTAACACATTTAGATTGGTATTAGGGCATCGCCTTGTTACAACCTCTTTTCCCTTTGAAATAGTATAGTGTATGTCATGTTGCGACTTGCGATATGACAAAACTCTTGTTACTCATAAATTGAGAAAATCTTGGTAAAATATCTCAAACTCTTCTCAAACTGTAACTATTCAATTTATACTGATCCTTTCTTATGGCCTAATTAGCATCTTTCAACTTTGTTACAATTGATTTAGTACCTTGACATTAAACTGTGTAATAAAAATTTAAGATTATACATCATACACCCGAGTGTACCATGAATATGGTACGATAAACTATATAGATTATATTATCATAGGTTTTTTTTGTTGTATACCAAATCTTAACTCTTACCTGTTGGAATTTTGGTTCCATTTGTAGTAAGAAAGTGGAATTGGTGAGCTGGTAAAGTATAATAAAGAAGTACATAAAATTAACAAAAAGAATTAGTTAGTGGGAAGGTGTGATAGTAGCCTACCTTAATCTCAATTTGACAGTTTTAATTTGCGACTTTTTGCCACATCAAAAGAGATAAGTATGTACTATGAATAGTCTATGATCAAGGACAAACTTAAATATCTTAATTACAACTGTTAATTTGATAAATATCTCCCCAACTTTTTGTTTAAAGTATACTTTGTGGAGATATTTATGGAGATCTCCGAAATTTTTGTTAGCAAATCGAACTATGCCAGCATTATACTTGTTTTTTTTGTTGTTTTTAGTGAAGTGCAGTACTTAAATTGGAAGGATTTTTGGGTATAATTCAATAAGGGCTTCGTGGTGGAATATGTCATGATTTTAACTTTTAACGGAGTAAGTTCAATTATTTTAAAATAATAATATTCAGTAAAAATAAGTTCAGTTCAATAAAAATAAGTTCAATTTAGCAAAAATAAGTTGACTTAAGGGCCTCTTCAATTCAGCTTAATTTCAGTTCAGTTCAGTTCAGTTCAGTTCAGCTCTAATCAGTTCAGTTCAGTTCAGCTCCAATCAGTTCAGTTTAGTTCAGCTCCATTCTTTTATAACCATTTTGTTAAACATTATTATGTTGGTCTAAGGGCCTGTTCTCTTCGGCATAATTCAGCTGAACTGAACTGAACTGAACTGATTGAGCTGAACTGAACTGAACTGAGCTGAATTGAATTGAATTCAATTAAATTAAATTAAATTGATTTAAATTGAATTGAATTTAATAAATATATAAATAATATTTAAACAATAATAATATGAATATTAAATAAAAATTATAATGATAAGTAATAATAATTAATAATGAATAATAATAATAGTATTTTGGATATTTTTAAATGATAGTTATAAATAAATAGTATTAATAATCATAAATTATTAATAATAATATAATGATTAGTGATTATAATGATAATGATAATTAATAATAATTATTTTATAGTCTTTGTATTAAAATATTAATACTTGATGATGATTATATAATAACAATAATATCTAGGAAGTAAATTAATATTACTATTCTAATAATTATATTTAATAATATAATAATATTCAGTAATAAAATAATAATTGGGTTGGACCGTGAATTGCATCATCAACCGTTTTGACGCGATTTGATTGGTTTATGCTTTTGACATATACCATGTTCCTCCCTAATGATAATAGTAATAATAATGAGTAAAGCTATAATAAAAAAATAATATATAGATATGATAATAATACTTAATAATAATGATATGATATATACTTAATAATGATATATAATAATAAGCTATAAATAAATACTTCCTCTGTTTTTAAATAAGTGCTACATTTCACTTTAGCACGCTTGTCGAGGCACATTTTATATCATTTTTATCCTTAATTAAGCATTTGTAAAAATTATGACAACTAGATATTAAAAATATATATATCGAGACGAATCAAACGAGATCCAACATCTCTATATTTTTCCTTATGCCTATATCATAAAAGCCGGTCAAATTATAATGAATGAATAGTGTTATAAGTCAAAATGTAGCACTTAAAAAGAAACGGAGGTAGTAAATAATAATAATAATAATAATAATAATAAGAGTAATTAGTAAAATAAATTAGACCAACTTAATAATAATATTTAACAAAATGGTTATAAAAGGATGGAGCTGAACTGAACTGAATTGAACTGAACTGAAGTGAATTGAACTGAACTGATTGGAGCTGAACTGAACTGAACTGATTGGAACTGAACTGAACTGAAAATAAGCTGGGGAGAACAGGCCCTAATTTATTTTACTAATTTCTCTTGCTATTATTATTATTATTGTTATATTATTATTATTATTATTATTATTATATCATTATTATTAAGTATTATTATTATTATTATCTATATATTATTTTGTTTATTATAGCTTTATTCATTATTATTACTATTATCATTAGGGAGGAACATAGTTTAGTTAAAAACATAAATAAACCCGCGTTTTCACCCCATAATCCAATCAAATTACGTCAAAACGATTAATGATGTAATTTTGCACGGTCCATCCCAATCATTTATTACTAAATATTAATATATAATTAAATCTAATTATTAAAATAGTAATATTAATTTAATTCTTAGATATTATTCTTATTATATAATCATCATCAGGTATTAATATATTAATACAAAGACTATAAAATAGTTGCTATTAATTATCATTATAATTATTAATCATTATTATTATTAATTTATGATTATTAATATTATTTATTTATAATTATCATTTAAAAATATCCAAAATACAATTATTATTATTCATCAATAATTATTCATTATTATTTCTTATCATTATAATTATTATTTAATATTCATATTATTATTGTTTAAATATTATTTATATATTTATTAAATTCAATTCAATTCAATTTAATTCAATTCAATTCAGTTCAGTTTAGTTTAGTTCAGTTCAGTTCAGTTCAACACCAATCAGTTCAGTTCAGTTCAGTTCAGTTCAGTTCAGCTCCAATTAGTTCAGTTCAGTTCAGTTCAGTTCAGCTGTTTTCAGTAAATCTAAACAGGTCCTTTGTTCAGTGAAAATAAGTTTAGTTCAGTGAAAATCATTAGTACAAAGAAGAAAAATAACATGAATCAGTAAAAATAAGTTGAATTTAGTAAAAATAAGTTCAATTCAGCAAAAATAAGTTCGGTTTAGTGAAAATAAGTTCAATTCAATGGAAATAAATTCAGTTCAATAAAAATAAGTTTAATTTTTGAAAGAGGATTAGCACTCAATCATAATGTCATTTTTTATTAATTCCAAAAAGAAAAAACAACCACTTATTAGTTAATTTACCAAACACTTTACTACAACCAGCTTATAGTCAAACAATTACTCAGATTAGTTAATGCAATAAGTTCTCAGACAACTTTCAGCTAATCACCAAGCATAGCCCATACTTTCTTCACTTCGTTTTAATTGCAACACTTTGATTTTCAGAATTTCTTAACGCACGACTTCCATCATTAATATTTTTTACGCACAAATTCATTATTAATAGAATGATTAAGCATATTATACAATAAAGTAAACCTAATAACATATTACATACTAATATTTGTTTTTTATAATATATTATGAAAATATTGCAAATCAAAACTAGCATATAATGATATAAATAGTGTAAAATCAAAATATTACGACTAAAAAGAGATAAACAGAGTAAACGCCATATTCTTAAGCCACATCCCGCACCTATTGACTATTGGCCACAAGATTATATAATTACTCTCCGCGTTTCATTTATTTTGTTCCGAGGGAATTGGCAGAAGATTAGAAAGAGAAAAGAAAACAAAGAGAATGAGAGGAACTTCATGGGGTCAGCATTTTAAGGAAAAATGTTGGTTTTTATATTCTAAATAAGTTAAATTGTTAAACTTAACTCCCTTTAAATAACTCGAAAACCCATTCGACCCCCTACTCTAGAAAATGTTCATGGTCCTGCCCCTGAGAAAGATATAAGTAGAGTGAAATAGCTTACTAGTTCTAATATAGCCCAAGTAAATGGATCAAATACAAAAGTTGGCCAAATAAGTAGGGAAGAAAGTGTATAACGGTTAAGTACAGCTCAACAAAGTACCTGTTCTCATTAGTCATCTAGTCTTTCAACGTCCAAACTTGGATAAGTTGGTGTTGGTCTTATCTCTATGTCAAATTCAAACCTACCATTACATATATGGATAATCGAGGATGTTAGATGCACCATTTCTACCTAAAATAAAGCAACGCATTATCACGTTCTTTTATAAATAATGTAATTTATAATTTATGAACTTTGTCTTTAATCATTACATGATAAAGGTGCAAAAAAAAAACCAACCTGCTTGTGTTTTCGGAGAAACAAAACTACTTAATTAATAAGATCATTACTTATGTCAAAAGAAAAAAAGACACGTTATTACTAATTGAAACTTTTAAAAGAAACAAGAGTATTGGGTTTAGAAAGACAAAGCAAGATTACAAGAATTAAGAGTAAAGCTAAAAGTTGGGTACTCAACTTTGACAAAAGTTGCATTTTGAGTACTCAAGTTGTAAAAGTTGCAGTTTGGGTACTCCATCCATTTTTCCATCTATTTGCATTGAAATAATAAAAAAGTTATTATTACCCCACCCACTTGAATAAAGGAGAGAGAAACTTATTTATTATATTATAAATTTGCCATTACTTAACCCTCTTAAATAAATTTAGGGCGATTCTACATGTTGATCTTTTGTTTTTATAAATTCTATGTGGTGGATAATTTTTATTTTGGATTCTATTTAGTGACGCCCAACTTATTATTTTTATTTTTATAACCTTTTTTCACTAAAAATATTGTTTTTATTTCAACAATTATTTTTGAATTACAAAAAATATTTTTAAACAACTTCTTGCGTCAGCAAATTGATCTTGCAATTAAGAAAATAGCATTGCAACAGATTCACAGGAGTGAATTAAGACTAAAAAGTAAGTATAAACTTCAAAAGGAAGGCAATTAATTTTCTTATTTCATGAAATTAACAAATTGATGATGATAAGTACGCTAATTTCGACAAAAGACTCTAAATTGGGCACGTTTAATTGAAATTAAGCAATTGGGTTTCTGAAAAAAAGACAAAAATTAGTATAATTAACACCACAGTCCATAGTATATGCTTTGAAATTACAAAATGATCTTCTAAAAATCAATAATTTGACATAAACCCCATTATAGAGAATTGAGATACAATGACAAACGAAAAATCAAAAATTGATGGTATAAAAGACAAAAAAATAGAAGGAAAAAATACCTGAAAAGAGGGATTTAAGAAGGGGTAAAAGACCCTCCAAACGATCAATACGGAAAGTAAGAGGAAGATGGATATCACAGGGCAAGAAGAATCTGAACTCGTTTTCGCTCATCCTTAATTATTAATTTTAGAGTCTTGTGATCAAGTGTAAGTGATGAATATTTTTTTGGTTTTTTGAAAAAATAATTTTTGTAATTTAAAAATAATTGTTGAAATAAAAAATTATTTTTAATGAAAAAAAATGTTAAATAAAAATAAGAAGTTGAGGGTTACTAAATCGAATCCAAGATAAAAATGTTCATCACATAAAATTTATAAAACAAAAAGTCACCATGTAGAATTTCCTAAATTTATTCAAGATGGTTAAGTAATGGCAAATTTGTAATATAATAAAAAAGCTTTTTTCTCCTTTATTTAAGTGGATGGGTAATAATAGCTTTTTTATTATTTCAATGCAAGTGGATGGAAAATTGGATGAAGTACCCAAACTGCAACTTTTACAACTTAAGTACTCAAACTGCAACTTTTATCAAAGTTGAGTGCCCACCTTTTAGCTTTACTCCAAGAATTGACATAGATATTTACTAAAGGCTTATTTAATCAAAGAATCGATTTTCTTAAGGCTAAAGCACATGGTTTTCCCTGTATAGATTGAGAATATGTGATAAAGTATATAAGAATACAAAGGTAATTACATATATGACAAATTCTTATGGTTTACATAAAATCATTCCTAATCCTACTATTACAAATGACAGAATACTTATTTCACTTTCTTAATTGTTTTTGAAAACATCGTATTTAACCTTATAAAAAATGACACATGAATCGATATGTTATATAAGACCCAGGCCCGATGATAGGGGTGTGCAGCTGCACAGGGCCTCGTGATTTTTGAGGGTGTCAAATATATTTTAGTGATAGGAAAATTGCTTGTCATGTTCTATGGTCTAGTTGTTCTGAACTGATAAACAAAAGATGCATATGACGTCGAGAGTTCGAACATGTTAACCGTGTTTTGCTTTTGCCATTTATTTCTTCGTCAGGCTATTACTCTACTTTGATTCTTGTGCTAAGAATGCCTTTAGCAACCCTTTTACTTTAATTTTCTTTTATTGTATTACTTCAAGGCCCTAACAACTACAATTTCTTGTGAATTGGTGCTTGCTTCTACTTATGATATCTTGCATGCCTTTAACAATTAACTTAATTCTTTCAATTCTGTTGTCAATAATCATAAGAAAAGGCTAACTTGTACGTGATACAAATTTTGAAATAAATAGTCCTAATTTATCAACCTTTTCACTTATTAATTTATGTTTCTTTCGCTCTTTTTCTTATTGTAAATATTTGGATTTTTACAGTATTCACACATTCTCATTTCTCCATCTTTTGTTATTTTTCCTTAAGAAATAATAAAAGTATGAGTGGTCTTGTCAGATTCATCTCAATTTATACTTTCAAAATTTATATTTTGCAACTAATTAAAGATATTGAAATTTAAAGTTGTGTATTGGCAAACGTGAAATATCATATGTTGCAATAGAAAACGTACGAAGATGTATTCTTTTTATCTTACCTAAAATTTTCCATTTGACAAAATAAATACCAAGATTGGAAAATTTGATCATAATTTACGAGAAAAGGAGATGTAATTTTTTATAAAAAAAAGTGATATACAAATGTAAGATATAAGAGTAAAAATCTAGTAATGAGCCCAACGGGAAATAAATAGTTCTATATTTTGACAATTATTCTAGTTTTAAGGCCCCAATTATTATTTAAGCACATGGCCCCAAAATGAATGAGACTGCCCTGATACCCGTACACCAGATTCTAGAAACATAATAGTTAGCTAGCTAGAAAGTTGAGGGTGGAAAAAGTGTGTGTAAAAAATGAATGAGACATGCAAATGGCTCAAAAAACATAGAGTCATCAACAAAATAAGAACAATGAAGCTAATCATGGAGTACATAGTTGCATATAATTATAAATAGGGTGATAGATGGATCACCATGCTCAAAAGATTTAAGAACGTCCATGTGACTTAGGCTAACGACTTACTAGCTTACAAAAAGGTTTAGTCAGACAAAGGGGAGAATTCATGACCATGGGGCCCAACCCTTATTAGCTACTATTAGCACTACAAGACATGTGAGCCAACAGAAGAAGGACGCATGTCTATTTATTAGATGGGTGGGTCACTGCCTCCCGTGACACCACCGGACCCACGTCTATGGGTCTTAATGCCGGTATTCAGTTAAGCATGCGCCCATTTATGTGGGCTTTTTTTAAGTTTATATAACTCCTTGCTGCTCCTACTCCGTGCCTAAATATTCTAAATTTATAAAGATTTTGAAATCGATTTTCACCTTATTTTTTCTAATTTCTTGTAGACCAAGTAAAACATGTACTATTAGATCATGTTTGTTTAATTTAAGAGTAAAGGGTGAAGGAAAAGGTTATAAGGTAAAAGATTTAAGTAGACGGGTGGACTCGATGGTCCATGTGAGTTGGAAAAACTTTTCGATTTGGTTGATCTAGGTACTAGGTAGTGGTTTGTGTTGATTCTGGTAAGTTAACCAATTGTGACAAGGAGTCCGAGTTATCAGATGGGATGAGATAGTTTGATTGGGTGAAGGTCAGCCCAAGGCATGCACAGTCTAGGTTGGGCTAGCCTAAATAGGTCTAATCTGAAATGGTAGCCACATGGGTTATGGTGAATCTGCGTCAACACTGTCCCACTGCCACCCCCGAAACAGACAAAGGCCATATTCTTATGCCTTGAAGTTGGGAATCAAAAACATGACCTACTAACAACAAGTCAACAACCAACTTAATTTGTATATAATTGCTTTATTCATAACATGGATGACAATCATGACTTATTATAGATGCGCAAAAGAACATGTACTACTAAGATTTTGGGTTTCTAACTTGAACTTTTCTCAAGTGAACTTGTTAGATCTAATTGGACTTCATTAAAGCATATTACACCTTATGTGCTTTGTCACACCTTAGCAACTCTAATTAACACTAAGGGTCGGTTCATTTCACCTTAATTTCAGTTCAGTTCAGTCCAATTCAGTTCAGCTCCAATCAGTTCAGTTCAGTTCAGTTCAGCTTCATTCTTGTATAACCATTTTGTTAAATATTATAATGGGCCTATTCTCTTAGGGTTTAGGGTTTGATTACCTTTTGTACCATAGCTCATATGGGGTTACCTCATTCCTTTTCAACGAAACTCGCTTCAACATATAACAAGCTGTTAAGCAAGCTTCTCCCCATAAAGGCATAAACCATCACTTAAACCCTAATAGGAAACATGGTATCAACCATTTATTATAAACCCCGATCCTATTCTTTCTTCCAACTGCACCACTTTGTTGTGGTGTATAAGCTATAAGTATCCCATGTATAATTTATGGTAACAACTTGCTAAATCATATATAATATTCACCCCCTATGAGAATTCTAAATCTTTAACTTCATCATGTATAATCTTAGACGATATAGTAAAAATATGCATCATAAAACCCTTATCTTAAGATTACATATCCTCTTGTTAAGAATAATTATTCATAATCTCATTCCAATAATTTGAATAAGAATCATCAACAATATTAACAACTACACAATTCTATTCACCCATAGAACAACATCAATAACTGATCATCTTGAAGTATATAACTCATAATCCCTTTAAACTAAAAAATTATAAACTTTATGATTGATCTACTACAGTAATCACCATGCAATATCCACATGTCACAATTAATCATGAATATAATCATATTTAACTAAAGATAACAATAACAATTGCTTAAACTAGTTAGTTAGATAATCAACCCAAAGTGACTCATCAAAATCCATATGCTTAACAACATATATACATACGTATTGAACAAACGACTATTTCGAATCATGCATAATAGAAGCAGTACAGTTAACAAACTATCTATTGTCATGATTATCAAAATCATCATGATTAACCGTCAAGAAAGAACTAATACCTTGTAGTATACCAACGTATAGTAAACCGAACTAATAAAATATTGTTATATAAAATATTGTGATACATTTATGTTTCTAATATAATTTTTTCAAAAAATTTAAAGTAATTCATTATTGTAAACGCTTTTTTTATTTCGCCAACACGAACAAGTTTTTGAAAAAAGTTATAAATTTCATTGAATCGATCAACGAATGGGCAACCATAATTGATGGCATATCTCGATATTTTATATTGTTTTGAGGGCTAAAACAATTGAATATGTACTCTAAATATGAATATGCGTACCATTTTGGAAAAAAATGTTGTAAAGGACAAAAGAATAGTGTGTTATCAATATAATGAAAAATATAAGTTATTATATAAAATAAGTAACTTAATTAAAAAACAAGTGTCTTAATCTCATCTTTACTAAACAATTTGATTTCATACTATTATTTTTTTCAAATAATCTTTTATAATTTATAAGAAGAGCTTTAAAAAGGTTTTTATCTCATTTTTGTTGAGATTAGTTTGAATTGGAGGGTGTTCCTTCAAAAATAAAAAATTTGATTTCGGAATCGCAACTACAAAAAGATATAGAAAAAATTACAGTCTAGAATACATAAAGGTTTTACATATAGTTTTGTGTTTTCAAAGTTGTTGAAACAGCCTATGTAGTATCTCAAGGAATGGAAGTTGTCGAGTTTGAAATAGTTAGTTGTCAGGGTACGTTAATCAGTACCTCAGACTTTGATAATCTGCTACGGTTTGGCCGTTTGTGTGGTGCGCACACTAGGGATCTCTATCTTAGTTGGTTATTCGAAGGGCCTAGGGCTAGCTAGCTAAATGAAAAAAAAAGTTTGTTCTACTCAATTTGTAGTTTTATGATCTCGGTTATCAAAGAAAGAAGAAATAGAAAGAATTTAATTTATAAAAGGAAAAAGAAAGGATTTGATTTAGGAAAGAAAGGCAAAAAAAGTTATAAAATTTGTTATATACCTTGAAAGTAATGATTTGTAGGATATGATTAGTATATCTGCATAAGTGCTTGGCTTTACATTATGGAATCTTGCTCAGCCCTTTTGGCTGATATTACGTGACCGACATATGTAGGTACATGAAGGTAAAATATTATTGAAAAGGGTTCTGTGTTGGAAGTTTATTGTGTTAGTTATGTTATATGTATCATCGAGGATGATCGGCTTTGTAATATACTCCCACCGTGCCATATCCATTGCAACCTTTGACTTTTTAAACTACACATTCTCCTTTGACCTTCTTTTGTGATTTATGCATAGGATATATATAGTCATGTGAAATCTTGTTAGATTCGTCTTGATATATCCTTAATTAATACATTTTTATATTTTTTTCTAAAACACAAATAAAAGATATTAACATTTAAAGTAGTAGTGCATTCGGAGGCGTGAAACTCTCATGTTGCAATATATATGGAAAGGAGAAAGTATTAGTTAGTAGTTAAATTATAATTAATTTTGAAAGGTTTTGATGTTGTAAACACAAAACTGGCTGGACATATTAACTATGAGAATACATGTTTATAATTTAGCGGCGAGTCCTAAATTGAGTTTTAGACGACCCGTATTGCAAACGGAACTCCGTCGATTTTTTTTGTAGAATTTTAATAACAAAACGATTCATTAAGATGTTTTATAATCATTCACTTATGTTTTTCCCTAAGGTTTAGAAATTTTAATAAGTTCAAGGTCTTTGGGGTCAACACTCGTGGTGAGTGTGTGTTGTATCACATTTATATATAGTTTTTAGATGCATTAAGATTGCATTTAGAACTCCTTTTAGAGCATTTAGGTGCATAATGACATGAATTTACATAAGTTGTGCTCTACTACTCTCCGTTTGTGTGTTTCGATGATTTTCAGGTTATTTTGATGTAAATTGATTATAATTATATAAAATCAAGCCTATTAATCATTGAAGATGAAGGTAGCTTGCAAAAGGATTAATATGCATCCGTTTGGGATAATTTTGAGTTGGAATGAAGCAAAGAGTTAGTAAAAAAGTGGCAAAACTGACACACGTTCACTATTTTCATCATAACTCTTGATAAAAAATTTATAATCAATAAATTCCATTAGGGTGGATTCTAGACTTCAATAGCTTTCCAATGATAGGTCACACGTCCCAATCGGACTTCTGGTTTAGGAGATACGTCCTTCGCAAGTTGATCTAGTTGCGTCAGATTTTCACCTGATCAGGCGGGTTTTAGCCTGATCGGGCCCTCTACCCGAAGGCTGTGTTTTAGCCCTTTTTGGGCCTAAATTGTAACCCTTAACCTATCTAGTTTAGAGTTTAGTATAAATAGTTAGCTTTTTTATTTTGTAAGGCGTCATTATTTTCATTGTTCATTAGCATTAGTTTTAGAACCTCTTCATAGATTAAACACTTTAGAGTAGATTCAAAGGGGATCGAATTTGATTATTTTCAATAAAAGTTTCTTCTTTCCGTCAATTGGTATTATTATTACTCTTAATTCCTTCTTTTATTTCTTGTTTGCTTAGTTTGATAATTTTATTCATTCATGATGCAAAAATTAGAATTTTATATTAGTTTTGTTATTTTTGATTCAATCATGTTTGAGTAGTTTAATTTCTAGTGTTTTAGGGAGGAAAACCATGTTTATACCATGATTCATATTTAAATTGCTATTAGTTCTAGGTTTTTGATTAGTTCAATTATAGTGTGATTCGTTCTTTATTTCATGGTTTATGTACAATTTCATGAACTATGTTTGTGATAGGTTTTAGTCGTGTCACCTAATCAAAAATAAACCTACGGACCTCTAACTAGGTAGTCAGTGGAAGCAGGGTCGAATCCACAGGGAGACAGAGTTTCTAAATCAATATTCAACCAATTCAGCTACTCCAGATGAAATCAGGAAGGAATTAATTAAACTAAAGAATAGACTACAGAAGACGGAATAAATTGAGGATTAAACTATGGAATAAAAACCTAGGGTATTAGGTCGGTCCACCATGCTTATACCAATCAAATAGGGTCAACTACTACCAAAACCTAAGTCAAGAGTCGGGTGATTAGAGCCTATGTTGAGCTATGGTTAAGACTCAACGCTCATAGTTCAACATACGCCGCATATTCACTAACGTAATCAGAACTACTGACGTGTCCTAGGCCTCTAGTCGTAAGACGGATCTGTGCAAACAACTATTAACCACAAGCAACCAACGAAACTGCGCAATAACGTTAATTACTCAATAAAGAACAAATCACATCACAATCACCCTAATCAAACCCTAGAAATTGATGGAAATCTAAATCACAATCATGGTATAAACATGGCTTTCCTATCTAACACCCTAGAAAGAAAACTACTCACTCATAATCGATTTAAGAACAGCAAAACAAATATGAAACCCTAATAATTGCATCATGAATAATTAAATAACTAAGCTAAGCAATTGAGAATAATAAAAGAGATTAGGGTAAGAAAGAATACCAATTAACAGAAAGCAGGAACTTTTATTGAAATCGAATAGGTTCAATCACCTTTAATGTAATCTAAAGTGTTTAACTAGGCTAAGTGCAATGAGAATTAAACTAGAATAAAACTAGAATAAAGATGTCCCTAAATAATGAGGAAAAAGGTATTTATAATACCCCCTCAAGTTAATTAAAAACGGAAACAAAAGGCGAAATCCGCGTAAAAGGGTGCCAGACCCGATCGGGTCCGAGCACAGTACCCGATCGGGTGCCCAGCAACTTCGCATTTTCTCGTCTTGGGCTGTGATGTAGCAGCAGCGCAGCAGCATTAGATGGTCTTGACGCCCACCCGATCGGGCCTTGGTCAGCCACCCGATCGGGCCAGGCAACAAAATGGCCTAGTGAAAGCGTCACTTCAGCAGCTCTCTAACAAGACCTACGAGCGGCCCACCCGATCGGGTCGGGCGGTTAACACCCGATCGGGTCTGAGTACATGATGTTCGCCCGATCACTTCGGGCAATGCTTGCCCGATCGGGTCCGCAACTTTCATACCCGATCATAAATATTTCGCCCGATCGGGCCATTTCTGCCCGATCAGTGCACGGAAACCTCCTTTGACTCCTTGGCTGTCTAATCTTCACGTTTAGGGGTCTTGGGACCTCCTAAACTATCCATAAAGCTCGTGAGCCATCCTACGTGCCTCATAACATCTCGTAAAACCGTGGTTGCTTCCAAAAGGCTCGGAAATAAGGAGAAAACTCCATAAAACCTGCAATTCAATACTAAAACACGAAACCACAACTACATACGAAAGTTAGCACAAAATAGCTCCCAAGAGCTCCAATGACGCACAAATTAGCTTGTAAATAAGGGAGAAAACTCTATATAAATACGTGATATCAGTTTGGCAACTTGAGCATGACCCGATTGTAGGCTTACTTTTAGAGGCTTAGAACACATTATTGATTTTGATTATGTGAGAAATCTTACTTCATATGTTGAATTGAGAGCGTTATGACCCGATCATAGGCTTAACATTGACTCCGATTGTTCGACCCTAGACCTAGATTTTATTAGTTATTCAACCCTTTTGATTGGTATAAGCATGGTGGACCGAACTAATGTCCTACACCTTTAATCCATAGTTTAATTTCACTTTTATATTGCATTTATAAGTTTAATTAGTAGATTAGCTAATTCTTGTTTAATCTTGTCTGAAGTAGCTGTTTGGCTGAATATTGACTTAGAAACTTTGTCTCCCTGTGGATTCGACCCTACTTCCCTTATCTATTGTTGTTAGAGGACTTTAGGATTTATTTTTGATAAGGTGATACGACTTTAGCCTGTCAATGTGTGACTGTAATAGCCATGAATAGGATTTCGATTGTAGTTAGTTTTTTAATAAAGTAACAGGACTTTTTGAATAAAGTGATGGGTTTAAGTTAGTCTAATTTTAATGTAAAGTTAGATCGTCTCTTTTAATAACTTTTGTAATTATCAATCAATTTTGATATATTAGGTAGGTGATTTGTTTACCATATTTCACAAATAATTCTTCTCTTTGCATAAATCACCTTCTCATGAATGATATGCTTAACTTTTTTATAAATCAAATTTCTTGATAAGCAAATAAACTTAGAAATTATTTAAACATTGACATGATATATATGACATTATGTATAAATAAACCTCAAAAAAAAGTCTTAGCCATTATAGATATACAAACCAGTCCATCTCTAAATCGGTTTACATAGGTTGGGTGGATATTGGACAGGCTAATGCGGGGCGGGTGGATAGAGGGCAGGTTTGCCCCTCATGCCCACTACCTACCCAAAACCCTACGGTAAATATGACTTTTTATACCCATAACCACCCATCATATTGTAAACATATACCCATTCTTGCCCCAACTACCATCCAAATTTTACCCGTCCATCTACCATCTGCCATCTGTAGGGAGAACATGCCTTAAGCCTTTTTGGGCCTGTTGGCGACTCTTTTCCCCTCAAAAAATTTTGGACCGGGTCCAAAAATGGGCCAAAGAGTGAGCATGAATGTGAGTTATCAGGCTAATCTATGGGTGCTATCCGAATCGAGAAACAAAAATATGATCCGAACTTTAGAGCTTCAAATATTTCAGATAGAATTCAAATCATGTTTCTAATCATGTTTCAAACATTTTCCGAAATGCGATCTGATCATTTGTTAAAGAAAACGATTACCCTCTTTTTAACAAAAAAAATTGATATAGAAGGATTTTTTTCCAAAAAAAATGACAGATAATCAGGTTAACCGATCTAATCCTTTTTTTTCAAAGCACATCATCTGAAATGCACACTCCACCTTATGTCATTGTCAACTCTACAAACTACTACTATCAAACATGTAAAAAATAGTCAAGTATGACATAATAATGGTGTTTGGCAAATGGCTTTTGAGTGACTTTTTAATTGGCTTCTGGCTTTTATTTGTGGTCTAACAGCCAAAAAAGTGTTTGGTAACTGGCTTTTGCATTGGTCGAAAAGCCGGCTTTTCAGCCAAAAGACAGAAGCTGTTTTTACCAGCTTTTTTGGCTAGCCTTTAGCTTTTGCTTCAATTTTATACTCCCACCGTCCCATATTACTTGATACACTTTTCATATTCGTCTGTCCCATATTACTTGATACACTTCTAAAAATAGCATCGTCCTACACAAAAAATATTTTTTTATTATGGAATGGGTCCACATTTGTGCTATTGCATTCTCTCTCTTTAGATTTTATTTTACTTTATACACACATGGCCCACATTTGTCCCACATTGTAATTTATGGACTTAAATAATATCAATAACTAACTACTCACAATAAAATAAACAAGTCAAATAACACTCTTAAAACTCTGTTATCTTTAAAGTAATTTTCTCTATTATTCTTTAAGCAAAATTTTCTATTTCTTCAATTGTACGAATATAGTAAAATTTACATGGAAATAGAAGTTACTTTTTTAATCAACGAAGTCTTAAAATAGTTTAGTAAATACTAATGTATATACTAATTTAATTTTCTAATGATTTTTTGCCGTTCTTAAAGAGATCATATACTTTATACTAGCCTTATATGCACGCGATGAGTGCCTCGTGTAAAAGAGTAATATGTAAAGATTTGGAAGAAACTACACTGTAATTTCTCCAGTGAATTAAGTGTATACATATATAGTTTTCATACTATTAAAAATAATTATTAAGTTTTAGTTATTTTGTTTTTTTAGAGGGTGTAATTGTAATCTCAAAAGAGTTGAAATAGTGAAATAATTTGAATATATAAAAAAGTGTAATAAATATTAAAGAGTAAAACAATAATAGTGATTTAAAAAACAACACGCCAAAGAAGAGAATAATCTTACAAAATATTCATGGAAGATGTCATCGGCATCATCAGTTCATCACTCATGAGATAAAAAAAACCCTCTCCCTCTACCACTTTTTAAATCATTCTTAAATACTTTATCATATTTTATAATCAATTTGATCAAATGCACCCCCACTCATGAGCAATCAATCAATTATTCATGTATTAATAAAAAAAATCAAAAATATAGCAAAGTGGGTGTCTATTTGTAGATCTCAAGGAAACATATCATTGACATTTTTTAAAATTATTTTTGTTTTATAGATTTTTAGATATTTTAGTTTGAAGTTTTAAACATATGTTGCTAAAAATATGATGGCTAAGATAGTAAATAAAACTTAATTCCCTAATAACTTCCTTGATTATTTTATTCCTTTTTTCTTTTTCTTAATTTTGGTGTCCACCCCCACCTCTTCACTTATATAATAGAGATGAGTAAATAAAATGTAGCTAATGTATAATTTGTGCTATAAGATTTCAGAACTCATGAGCACAATCAACTTCCGAAAAAACAACATTTGATGCGAGTTTAAATAGTTTTTAGCTACGTATTATGCAACACAACTATTAGGCGCATCTAATAGTCATTAATATTATTAGTTGCGTTTATTAGTTGCGGCCATGGTCACAACTAATAAGTAATAATCACTTATTAGCTGTGGGCTATGTTATTCGACCATTAATGCTTATACTTGTTTATTTCCTCCATTTATCAAATATATTCCTACTAACCATTTTCAATTAATCTATGTCTATTTAAAGCTCTTCTTATTTTTTTTCATTCCTATCGCTAAAGTGTACAATTTCCCCTTTTCACCCAACATTAGTCCGCGTGTTAGCTCCACTATATTAATCTCTCACAAGTCACAAACTCACCAGCACATTTATGTCAACAGAAATAAGAGATTATTAAATTGAGTTGGCGACAATCAAAATGATTTGCTCAAGAGAAAAACATCTATCACTGTCACATGTAGATAAGGTAAGAAGTAAACCAGAAGTTTAGCTTATTAATGGAAATTTAGAATACATATGAGGGCGCATCATAACACATGCATGTGTAGAATTACAAAAGAACAGCATAAATAATACTATGGATGAGGGTATGAGACGACATGGTTAATCTCATATTGGGCTACTCCCCCATGATCTATTGATGTTTTTTATTTTTCATGTTGATCGCGGTTTACTCATCTCTTTGATTCACAAGGCTTCACTGCACACTGCAAAACAGCATAATTATAAATTTATAATATGTTAAGTAAATGATCATGTTTTTCTATTCCAAAATTAATTAGTCCGACATGGGTAAATATGAATAGCGAAAGTGAGAAAACAAGTGTCAAAATAATTGAGAATAAAAAAGGAATCTCAGTAAAATAAGTTAAGCCTACATTTAGGTACTCACTTATATATTTTATTTCACCTTTTAGCAGGTATTTGTGTTGACTATTTTTATCAATTAACCACAATTAACTCCCCTATAACCATATTAACATTTTCTATTTAAAAAAATTGCATAAAATAAATGTAGAAGAACCTGAAATTTCAAAAACAACATTAGTAGCCCAAAAGTCTAATGTGCTCCTTCCTATGATCTCAATAGCGTTATGACAACACTATCTCAATCTCAGCACTATTGTATTATGATCATGTTCTTTAGATAGATAAATAACAAAACATTCACTTTAATTCTAGAACTAATCAAGGAATTCGCAGCACAATCAACTTAAATTGGTAATAATAAGTAGAGTTCAACAATCTAAAGCCAAAATTGGCTCAAAACAACCCAGAATTATGGTTACAAATTGAAAAAAATTACAAGCCCTAAACCCTAATTCTCAACACAAACCACTCAATTATGAGAAAAATGGGAAATTTCATAATACAAGAACATACCTTTAATGAAGATTGAAGACGAATGATAAAACACTGTCAATTGTGGATTGAAGCCAGATAGAGAAAGGAGGGAGAAGGGCGGAAAAATGAACAATAAAACAGGGTCTTTGCTAAGAGTGTTTTTTTTACAGCCTCCCTAAGAGTATTATGTTAATTTAGAGATTAAAAAAATATTTTTATTCAATAACCTTGCATATTAATTAATGAGTTAACATTTTAACTCAAGGTGTTAATATTTTAATCAAAGGTACTAACCTTTTAACCATTAAATATTTAAAATTGCTAGATATGGTAATTGAGTACTCAAATGGTGAAACAAAATAAGTGAGTATCTAAAAGGTGAAAATTATCAAATGTTAGTACCTAAATGTAGGCTTAACTCTCAGTAAAATAGTATTCTCAAAATTTCCAACGATTTAAACAAGTTTCAAGTTTTAGCAAACAACTCATACAAAATTGGGTTCTTTCGATATCAATGTCAGTTTCTTGTTTAAGAGCTTTTTAACTCTATTGCAGCTAGTGTTAGCAAAGATAGCCTTATGATTTGCTATAGGCATATGACACCTTAAAATGATTAGGTGTTGAAAGTATGTTTGCTGATAAAAATTATAAAAAGTTATATTAGTATATATTAGTATATAATAAAAAAATGTGGGGAAAACTAAATTGTGTACGTAGGGTCTGTTCTCCCCAACTTATTTTTAGTCCAGTTCAGTTCTCGACAATACTTTTACTCTCACATATCACTATTCATTTCAGCTCAGCTCAGTTCAATAATTCAGCTGTTTTATGCGAAGAGAACAGGCCCCTAATGCAAAAGTCAATTATTGTAATTGATAAATATTCAACGGTAACCTAAAACCAAAGTCTAATATATAAGGTTCTATCCTAAAACTAACTAGTAATAATATAAGATAGTCCACTAGATTTATATATGTTTCATATTTCCTCTCTTCCATGAGAAGCGGAGGAAGTATATGACAATCGGGCAATCAGGCAATGCAAATTGAAGTAGTTGGGAAATTAAACCATCTTGGTATCTTGTAAAAGTGTAAGTACGTACCTGTTGCAGTTAACTTTAGGGTTAAAGGAGTAACTAACTTGAACACCACACTGGGAAGCAAGTCTAGAAGCAAGGTTATAATTAAGACCTTTAGTCTTAGAAGCTGATGTTTTCATGCAATTACAAGCCATCCTTCGGTCAGCTACACTTTGTGCGGCAGCCTTAAGAGCCCGGACCCCGTTGCAACAGTTACCCGGCGGTCCGCCGGCACCGGTACCTTTCAGGTACGCCATGCATGGTCCTAGGGACTTCGACACCATGCTACATGTTGTCACCGCCGCCTCGGCTGCATGTGGCAAGGTGAGGGTTATCACCGCCATGCAAACCACCACACATGCTATCTTTCGTAACGTTACACTTACCATATTGATTTTTGATACTATTAATAAAGTTTTTGTAAGAATAAAATTCTTGCACTAGGAAGATTTCTGATTTGTAGTAGTGAAGTATGAAAGTGTATATTGTATGGATTTATAGAGTTGGTGGAGGTGGTTGGGCGTTGATGAGATTCAATTCTAAGGGAGTGTTAAATTTGCTGGGCATTTACGTGTCAATTTTTGCAGATTTTATTGTAGAGTTGTCCTCAAATTCATCTAATTTTATATCTTTTGTTAAAGTATTGCGTATGCAATCTAGTCTTATTAGAGTGAAATGAAGACTAGAAAAAAACTTGCAGTTTTGTTAAATTTGAGTTGCTTATTATTTGAGGGCGGATTATCTTCACTTTTTTCGAAACATAATTTTTTTTAGAGAAGGTATTGAGTCAGACGCGTCTGACTATAACATTTGGTCGGACGACTTTCAGTTGGTTTCATTTTTGCTTCAGTTGGTTTCATTTTTGTTTCAGTTGGTTTCATTTTTTTTTCAGTTGGTCTCAATTTTTGTTCAGGTGGTTTCAAATTTTGTTCAGTTGGTTTCAATTTTTGTTCAGTTAGTTTCAAAAAAAATTCAGTTGATTTTTTATTTCAATTGTATGTCTTATAGGTTCAGTTACTTATCTTATTGTTTCATTTACGTGTTTTAGTCTAAATGAAAAACAAGTTAGAAGCAAATGAAAAAATAGGGAGAGTAAATGAAAGCAAGTTAGAAGCAAATGAAAAAAAAAGGGAGTAAAGGAAAGCAAGTTAGAAGCAAATGAAAAAAAAAGGGAGTAAATGAAATAAAATAAGTTCTAAATGAAAATAAAATCAGTTTTAAGTTACTTATGTTATTATTTCATTTAGTTTTCTTATTATTTCATTTAGTTTCTAACTAAACTAAAATAATAAAAAATAACAAACCTGCTTCTTCAGTATGCTTCTTCCATTGCTGTAATACCCGACGGAGGAGGACGGCGTCGGGGACTATTCAAATTTTAAAAATACATAATGCTTCCCAGCTTTGCTTTGCCAGCTTCATATACTAGACTCTACCCGTATAAGAGGATGGATGATGTTGTTGATGAGGAAATCTAAATGGTGAACGGTGAACGGTGATGGTGATGGTGAACGGTGGTTTTGATGACGGTGATGGTGAGCAGCGGCGCGGCGGCGTTCTCGCGACTTCGTCCGACGGAACATATTGGGTCAGACGGTCTGACCCAATAGTTTCACTTTTTTTATCTGGCAATATTAACGAATGCCTTCGGGGTAGTGTTAGATAAGATAGTTAAATGTGTAAATAGTAAATCAAGATAGGCCATAATATATTGATGATCAGTGAGATTTATCGCACCCATAGGGTAGCTCTTTAGTCCATTTTATTGCTTTTTCTTGGTGTTTTCTTGCTCCTTACACCTATTTCTATCATTTCTATCCCATTTGGAGCTCTTCACTATTTTATTTGATTTTCTCTCATTTTCCATGGTTTTCCCTTTTTATTTTCTATTCCATATGTTTTGGATTGTATTTTTCTTGTATATGACTAACATGTAGGAAAAAGATGAGTGCAAAGCAAAGAGGATTACAAAGCAAAGCAATCAGGGCAATTGGTCAACTACCACAAATCTGCTCTAATCTTCTCCAAGTACGTCCCCAACTCCAAGAAGCACTCTCTAGCTAGCCATTTTAATATCACGCCTAGAGGGAATCTAGGTAGATACCTAGGCATCCACTTCAGCTCTTTCCGCCCAACAAAAAATGATTTGGCCCATCTACTAGCCAAAACAGAAAACCGGATCAGTCTCTGGGAGAAGACCTTTCTCTCAAAAGCTGGTAGACACACTCTGATCCAATCCAATCTCGAAGCTCTTACGACCTACACCTGCTCCTCCCTCCTCCTCCCCACCAGCACTACAAAGGCCATAGACACCCTATACAGGAAGTTCTTCTGGCAACAACAGCTGGATAAAAATGCCATCCCTCTTATTTCCTGGGATAAAATCTGCACCCCAAAACATTTAGGGGGCCTAGGTCTGAGGCGTACGCAACCGCTAAACAAAGCGTTTATAGACAAACTAGGCTGGCAAATCATCTCGAACCCGAACAACCTCTGGGTGCAACTAATTCGGGCTAAGTACTTGAAACATGCTTCTCTTTTCGATTGTAAACCTAAACCCTCCGATTCTAAAATTTGGAGGCAAATCCTGGCCCAAAGAAACATTATGAGAAAAGCTATCCGTTGGAAAATTGGTACGGCTAAAGACATCCTCTTTTGGCTTGATGTAGTAACCTTATTGAACTCCTAAACTTAAACTCTGAAACATTTGACATCCACCAAAAGCTATCTGACTTCATAACAGTTAATAAGTCTTGGGATCTACCCAAGCTCCACCTAGTTCTACCACCCGCCATTTGCCTCCTTATAAAAGGTATTCCCATCCCTCGAAGTGATTTAGAGGACATCCCAGTTTGGGGTCCCTCACCACAGGGACTCTTTACAGTCAAATCTGCTACCTGGCTAGCACACGACATCCCCAGGAAAAAAACCAAATGGGAGTTTCATTGGATCTGTAAACTCGACATTCCTCCCAAACTTCTCATTTTCATATGGCAGCTGCTACACAATAGCCTGCCCGTAAAAGACACGCTCCACAGAAGGAATATAGCCCCTTCCAATACTTGTGCCCTCTGCAGGACCCTCCCCGAAACTATCGACCACCTTTTGCATCACTGTCCAATCACCAAACGAGTGTGTGATATATCGATATCTTATAGAGTTTTTCCCTTTCTTCACAAGCTAAATTGTGCTATATTGATGCTCTTAGGAGCTATTTATGCTAACTATTTCGATATAGTTGTGCTTTGTGTGTTCTATATCATTTTGCAGGTTTTAGGGAAAAACTCCCTATTTACTTGATGTTTTGAGCACCACGCTATAGCGGGAAGTTATGGGGCATCTTTGAGGTCTCAAGATGGTATTTGGACCCCATTATGAAGAAGTAAGTGTGCAAAGACTTGGCGTCTGAAGCCAAGCAAAGCAAGGCAAGAAGAAGACTCGCCCGATCGGGTCGGGCAACAACTGCCCGATCGGGTACGAGTGAAGAATCTGAAGTCAAGGTTTCCCGCCCGATCGGGCGGCCTTGCCCGATGTGATCGGGCGGATTAATACTTAGCCATTTTGCTGTTTTTCTGTGAGCTGAAGAAGACTTCCACCCGATGGAATCGGGTGGACTTGCCCGATCGGGTGCTGAGGTTGCGGCCCCGATCGGGTGGAATCTGCCCGATCCAATCGGGTGAACCCTATTTTGTGCTGCTGAAGACTTGTTCCCAGGCCCGATCGGGCGGCCTTTTGCCCGATCGGGTGGAAGACACGGGGATGCGATTTTCGTTATTTTTCCCCCTCTATCTTATTGTTTTCCTAAGACTTATAAATACTTTTAGGTTATAATTATTTTGTATCTTTCATATTCTTAAACACTTAGAGAACTCTTAGCCTAGTTTATCATTGCTTTGGATATAGAAGAGATTCAAGTACAATTTCAATTCAATTAAAGTTTCCGCTTTCCGTCAATTTGGTAATCGTCTTGCTTATTGCTTTATTCCTTTATCTCAATTACTTTAGTTCAATTGCTTATTTCTCAATTAGTTCATGATGCAATTCTTAGGGTTTTCAATTAGTTTTGTTGTTGTCAATTCGATCATGTCTGAGTAGTTCTCTTTCTAGGGTGTTAGATAGGGAAGCCATGTTTATACCATGATTGCTATTTAGACTCCTTTTGATTTCTAGGGCTTGATTAGAGTGATTGTGGTGTGGTTTGTTCTTAATTAGTGATTAATGTTAGTGGCCAATTTCATTGATTGCTTGTGGTTAATAGTTGTTTGCACAGATCCGTCTTACGACTAAAGGCCTAGGACACATCAGTAGTTCTGATTACGTTAGTGAACATGCGGCGTATGTTGAACTATGAGCGTTGAGTCTTAACCATAGCTCAACAGAGGCTCTAATCCCCCGACTCTTGACTTAGGTTTTAATAGTAGTTGACCCTACTTGATTGGTATAAGCATGGTGGACCGACCTAATACCCTAGGCTTTTATTCCATAGTTAAATCCTCGACTTAATTCGTATTATTTAGCTTACTCATTAGCTCCTTTAATTCTCCATATTTTCATCTGAAGTAGTTGGTTAATTGATTATTAATATAGAAACTCTGTCTCCCTGCGGATTCGACCCTGCTACCACTGACTACCTTAGTTAGAGGACTGTAGGAATTATCTTTGAATAGGTGATACGACTAAAACCTATCAAATTTTGGCGCCGTTGCCGGGGAGACGGCTAGTTTTCTAGTTTTTATTCGATTAATTAGCGTACTTCTCTTTGCCTCATTGGAACCTCCCGTTCCAATCGAGGCCGTTCTTACGGTTATCTTGTCGTTTTCTCTTATATGTCCAGGTATCGAAAGAAAACTCACATTATTCCTGGAGATCCTGACACAGAAGCAATACTTCGGGATCTTAGAGCAGAATTTGACCAAGAGAAGCCAGTTTCAGAGATTTCTACATTACCAATGGCGAAGTCACTGAAATCTTATGGGGTGCCTAATCCAGAAGGCATACCCACAGGTCCACCGATGCCCACTATTGCTGCAAACAATTTTGAAATCAAACCTGCACTAATTAATATGGTGCAGCAGAATCAGTTTAGTGGGCATCCTTCTGAAGATCCGGCCAACCATCTGCAGAGATTCCAACAACTCTGCAGGACTGTTAAACATCAAGGAGTCACACCTGAGCAGCTGAAGGTTATGTTATTTGAGTTCTCACTCAGAGACAAGGCTCAGAGGTGGTTCAGCGATATCACTGAAACAGAATGGTCGGCGATTTCTGCTGCATTTCTACACGAGTATTACCCTCCCACAAAAACAGCAGAAATCAGGAACAAGTTGGCTACGTTTTCCCAAGAGCCAGATGAGACATTAAGGGAAGCGTGGACTAGATTCAGAGACCTACAGAGGGAATGTCCACATCATAATATGGACAAGTGGTTTCTGACGCAGACTTTTTATAATGGTCTGCAGCCTCAGACGAAGAGTACAGTTGATTCGTCTGCAGGAGGAGTCTTTTTAGACAAGGCAGTTGATGAGGGTTATGACTTCCTAGCAAATCTTGCAGCCAATGACCATTCATCATCTAGGAGTGTGACTAAGAAGGTACTTGAAGTTGATGCTATTTCAATGCTTACATCTCAGATGGCGCAACTCACTCAGCAGCTAATGAAGTCCTCTAGTTCAACACCTCCGCCTATGAGCATCAACGCTATGTCAGCAGTTGCACCCATCACCTCATCTTACTGCGAGGTGTGTGGTATTCAGGGCCATTTCGGCCATGATTGTCAGTTCAGTCAGAATCAGATGGAGCAGGCTAATGCTTTTCAGCAAAGACAACCCAATAACCCCTACTCCAACACATACAATCCTGGTTGGAAAGACAACCCACTTCTTTCCTATAGAAGCAACAATGTTCAAAACCCACAGCCACAAAATTCCTATCAACCTCCACACCACAACCCAAAACCCAACTACTACCAAAACCAAGGAAATTCTCATCATCCTCCTGGTTTCCAAAGACCTGCTCATCAGAATTATCAGCCAGCACCACAAAATGCAACCCTACAAGAGCCTAGCAATTCTGAACTGATGAAATTAATATTGTCTATGCAGAAGACACATGAGGAAGCACAGAAGTCCCAAGAGAAGCACATAAAACTTCTCGAAACTCAGATTGCTCAGTTGGCAGAGACTAATGCACAGAGGCAGCAGGGACAATTGCCGGGGCAACCTACACATAGGGAGCAAGCAAATGCCGTTACTCTTCGTAGTGGCACTGCTTATGCTGCTCCTCCTATGCCCGTCGATGATGATATTGCCCCTAGCAAGGAGAAGGAGGTAGTAGAGAAGGAATTGGAGAAGAATTCGACGTCTGATGTCGAAGTGTCTGAAACAGCTGAACAGGCAGAAAAGAAGAAGGAGAAGGTTGCTGATACACCTTTTACACCAAGGTTGCCTTTTCCTCATCGAATGCAAAAGTCCAAGGTGGATCAACAACTTGGTAAGTTCTTGGCTATGGTCAAGAACCTTGAGGTAACAGTTCCTTTCACTGAACTTATTTCTCAAGTGCCTGTCTATGCTAAGTTTTTGAAGGAGATGATCACAAAAAAAAGAGATTTTGGTGGGGTAGATAGAGTCGCACTCACTGAAGAGTGTAGTGCCATTTTGCAAAATAAATCTCCACCTAAATTGAAAGATCCGGGTAGCTTTTCCATCCCTTGTCATGTAGGTGCACTTTTTATTGATAAAGCTTTATGTGATTTAGGTGCATCTGTGTCTGTCATGCCTTTGTCTGTCTGTAATAAACTGAATATGGGAGCACTTAAGTGCACTCAAATTACTTTGCAGATGGCTGACCGTTCTATAAAATACCCTCTAGGTGTTTTAGAAGACGTCCCTGTTAGGGTGGGAAAGTTTTACATTCCTGTGGATTTTGTTGTATTAGATATGGAGGAGGATGCCCAAATTCCTATTATTTTGGGCAGACCATTTTTGTGTACTGCAGGTGCTGTTATTGATGTCAAGTCAGGATCTTTGACTTTAAGTGTTGGTGATGATACTGTCACTTTTAAACTAACCAATGCTATAAAGTCTCCTATGCTTGAAGAATCTTGTTGCAGGATAGATGTGGTAGACAAAGCTGTGATGTCTGCATTTCAGCAGATACGTGATGCTGACCCATTGGAGGTAGTATTAACTGAGAGTGACTCCTTAGGCATTGATACTGATGTTGATGCCTGTCTTGCTGATTTAGAAGGTCATGGAGCTGAACAGAAACAGGAAACTGTGATACTTGAAAGTGTATGCTCCAGTTCTACTCCTCAGGTAACTAAGGTAGAACTTAAACCACTTCCCTCTCATTTGAAGTATGCATTTTTAGATGACAAGGAAGCATGTCCCGTGATTGTCAGTACTAAACTCACAGATAGCCAATTGCAAAGTTTGCTTGCTGTGCTTCGTATCCATAAGAAGGCTATTGGGTATAGTATTGATGATCTAAAGGGCATTAGTCCTGATTTTTGTATGCATCGTATTAATCTTGAAGAGGATCACCGCCCTTGCATTCAACCTCAGAGACGTTTGAATCCTAACATGCAAGAGGTGGTGAAGAAAGAGATCATGAAACTGTTAGATGCAGGGATCATTTATCCCATTGCTGATTCGAAATGGGTCAGTCCTGTGCAAGTGGTTCCCAAGAAGGGGGGGACCACTGTTGTTGAAAATGAGAAAGGTGATTTAATTCCCACTAGGACTGTGACAGGGTGGCGTATGTGTATTGATTATCGTAGACTTAATAATGCCACCCTGAAGGACCATTTCCCTCCCTTTTATTGATCAGATGTTGGAAAGGCTAGCCAAACATAGCTATTTCTGTTATCTAGATGGATATTCTGGTTTTTTCCAAATTCCCATCCATCCACATGATCAGGAAAAGACTACGTTTACATGTCCTTATGGCACCTTCGCATATCGTAGGATGCCATTTGGATTGTGTAACGCTCCCGCTACTTTCCAACGCTGCATGATGGCCATATTCTCTGATTTTATTGAAAATATCATGGAAGTGTTTATGGATGATTTCAGTGTTTATGGTTCTGACTTTGATGTTTGCCTGCATAATTTGTCCAAAGTGCTTAAAAGATGTGTTGAGGCAAACCTCGTGCTTAATTGGGAAAAATGTCACTTCATGGTGAATGAAGGTGTCGTTTTAGGTCACTTGATTTCTGAGCGTGGCATCCAAGTGGATAGAGCAAAGATTGAGGTGATTGAGAAACTTCCCCCTCCAATGAATGTCAAAGGAGTGAGGAGTTTTCTTGGTCATGCGGGGTTTTATCGCAGATTTATCAAAGACTTTTCAAAAATTGCGAAACCCCTCACTCAATTGTTGCTAAAGGGTGCCACATTCGATTTTACTGATGAGTGTTTGGAGTCTTTTGACAGGATAAAGACAGCTTTGATCACTGCTCCTATTATACAACCTCCAGATTGGGATCTCCCTTTCGAGATCATGTGTGATGCTAGTGATTATGCGATAGGGGCAGTACTTGGTCAGCGGAAGGATAAGCTACTCCATGTGATTCACTATGCTAGCAAAACCTTGGATCCAGCCCAGGTTAATTATGCTACGACAGAGAAGGAGTTGCTAGCCATAGTCTATGCATTGGATAAGTTTCGAACCTATCTTATAGGTTCGAAGGTTATAGTACACACTGATCATGCTGCTTTGAAGTACTTAATGGCTAAGAAGGAGGCCAAACCTAGGCTCATCAGATGGATTCTTTTGCTGCAAGAATTCGATTTGGAAATCAAAGATAAGAAGGGCGCTGAGAATGTGGTCGCCGACCACCTTTCTAGGTTGAGGTTTGGATCCCCTTCTGACCCTCCTATAGATGATTCTTTTCCTGATGATCATTTGTTTTCTGTGTCCTCTAAAACTCCTTGGTATGCTGATTTTGCTAACTTCTGTGTTAGTGGTTTTCATCCTCCCAATCTTACATATCAGCAGCGCAAAAAGTTTTATCATGATGCTAGAATGTATTTTTGGGAGGATCCCTTCCTATATAAGAAGTGCTCCGACGGGATGTTTCGTCGTTGCATTCCTGATTGGGAAATAGAGGGGGTTTTGCTACATTGTCATAGTATGCCTTCTAGTGGTCATCTCGGTTCCCAAGCTACTGGTTTTAGAGTCTTACATAGTGGTTTCTATTGGCCTTCGATTTTCAAAGATGCCCGTGCCTTTTGTTTGTCTTGTGATGCTTGTCAAAGGACGGGTAATATTTCAAAAAGGCAAGAGATGCCATAGAGTGGGATTTTAGAGGTCGAACCTTTTGATGTTTGGGGGATTGATTTTATGGGACCCTTTCCTACCTCTTGTGGGAATAGGTATATTCTATTGGCCGTCGACTATGTGACTAAATGGGTAGAAGCTATAGCATCACCAACCAATGATTCTAAGGTTGTGATGAAGATGTTTAAAAAGATAATCTTTCCCCGTTTTGGTGTCCCCCGTGTAGTAATTAGTGATGGTGGCTCTCACTTTCATAAGAGCACCTTCAAGACCCTATTGACAAAACATGGAGTCACCCACAAAGTCGGACTTGCCTATCACCCTCAAACCAGTGGCCAAGTAGAAGTATCTAATAGGCAAATTAAGAGAATCCTTGAAAAAGTGGTCACTAAAGCTAGAAAGGATTGGTCATTGAAACTTGATGATACTCTTTGGGCGCTCCGCACTGCTTTTAAGACTCCTTTGGGTACCACACCCTATCGACTGGTTTATGGCAAGGCTTGTCACTTACCAGTTGAGATGGAGTATCTTTCCGCGTGGGCGGTCAAAGAGATTAACCTTGATTTGACAGCTGCAGGTGAAGCACGACTTCTTCAACTCAATGAGTTGGATGAGCTCCGTTTGGATGCTTATGAAAATCACAGGCTCTATAAAGAGCAAACGAAGAAGTTGCATGATAAGATGATAGGAAAGAGAGAATTCAAGGTTGGCGACAAGGTCCTATTGTTCAATTCCAGGTTGAGACTGTTTCCTGGAAAGCTCAAATCTCGATGGTCTGGACCATTCGAGGTGACAGAAGTGAAGGCACATGGTGCCATCGAGGTTGCCAACCACAAAGGAGAGAAGTTTAAGGCAAATGGACAGCGTCTGAAGCTGTACCATGAAGGTGCCTTTGTTGGTTGTGTGGAGGAAATCCGCTTTGATTCCTCCCCACTTGATTCATCTACCTAGAGAGGTAATATGGTCGTGCGGGACCTTCATAAACCAGCGCTTTGCGGGAGGCAACCCGTATCTCTTAGTTAGATCTTCTTTTCTCTTGTTTCGTAGTTTGTAGCATGTGAGAGAGCGTGAGAGTACTAATGTGTTCCTAGATCTTGTGTGCTTTGATGTGCAGATATGCTAATTGAAGAGAAACTTGAGCCATACTTGCCCAAATTTGCAAAAAAAAGCGAGCTACTTACTGAACAGTAGCTCGCCCGATCAGATCGGGTGGAAGATGCCCGATCGGGTGAGCGGAAATTAACATAGAGGAAGAAAAGAAAGTACGCCCGATGTAATCGGGCAAAGTGTGCCCGATCGGGTGCGCAACCCCAGCACCCGATCAAAAATACCTCGCCCGATCGGGTGGAAGATCGGGTGGATGCACAAAGTTCAAAGAAAAAAATCTGGGAAAAAGGTATTCCGCCCGATACCATCGGGCAACATTCGCCCGATCGGGCGCGAGACTTTAGCACCCGATGAGAAAATAGGCACCCGATCGGGTGGGGGATCGGGCGAAGTAAAAATTCTGGAAAAAAAAAATTTTGAATTCCGCCCGATCAGGCGACCAAGTACCCGATCGGGCCTGCGACCATTAAACCTCCTTTTACACGGATTTCCCCTCTTTTCTCACCATTCACTCATCATCCTTCCAATCAATTCTCTCTCTCTCTTCACTCATCTTCAACCCCCAAACCCTTAACCTCCATTAAAACCAAACTCTTCTACCTCAAATCTCCATCCTTTCTCAACCAAACTTCATAAAATCCCCTCCTTCCCTCCTTTCACCCTCCATCTCACAAAATCTCATTCACCAAAATCATCTTCCCTCTCCCATCTCTTCCCACACTCACCTTAAAACCCCATCTTTGTGTTACAAGAGGCTACAAAGCTCATTCTCTACCATGACAAGCAAATTCCGAAGGCTTATTCGAGGTGAAAGCTCGCGATCTAGGCGAGAGGCAACACCACAACCACCACCACAAGTCTCACGGGATCCTCAATACCCGGAAATCATTTTCCGGGATGATGAACATCGCGAGAAATTCTTGCGATTTAAAAAGCGTGAGGTACTTCCTACCCGATTTCTAGATGTTGAGCTTTTGTCTAAACTTGGTTTAACTGATGATTTTAAGGAATTCATGAAAGTTCTAGGCATGGAGGCGCTTTATAATGTACATGTTAACACTTATTCTCCTCTAGTCTATGAATTTTTTAGTAGTTTCAGTTTGACAAAGCTACGGGCCGGTCCGGTCACCCATGTCCACTTTAGACTTCTAAACCAAGAACACTCCCTTAGCCTTTGGGAATTTGCGGGGGTTCTTAGGTTACAAGTACGGGGTGACTACTACCCACCCGACCACTTTAGGATGGCCGATACTTATGTTATGCTGACAGGGGACCCTACGCCCTTTGATATCCAGCACTGTCATTGGGCGAACTTCCATCACCCTATTTTTAGCATTTGGATACGGTTCATGGCCCAGACTCTGTTGGGACGGTTTGAGGGTCATTTGGTCCGGGGGCCGAGCTAGTTGCTATAGCTAGCTATATTGCTAAAGGCTCTAGGGAGCCATTTCAGTACAACTTGGCTCACCATATCGCTATTCAGTTCGAGCGTATCTCGAACTCGCTCCCTAAGCCAAGGGAAGACGGTAGTTGGACCTCTAGGAGGTTAGTTAACGGGGGGTTGATCACATTGTTTGCCCGGCAAATTGCCGGCTTTGACGAGACTCAGCGTACCCCCGTCCTAGGCCCTACCCTCATTGACCTCACCTATCTCAACACCCTCAAAGTCCTGTACCGCCTGCCTGACCACAGATTTCAGTGGGTGATTAAGTCCAAAAATCCCTCATTCTGCCCGACTCTAGGGCCCGACTACGGCCTCGTCAGGCAAACTACCTACTCCCTATAGAGGGAGTCGACCTAGTTGTCCCCGAGCCAGAGCCCCCTCGCCGTTCTTACCATTGGCGGCATACGCCGATTTTAGACGAGGGCGCCTCCACTTCTGCTCCCCCTCCCCCTCACACGGACTCATTTGACTTTACCTCTATGATGTCGACCTTAGGTCGCATGGAGACGGGGATGGGTAGAATGGAAGAGCTGATCAACGCGAACACCGCCACCCTCGCGGGCTATGGCACTCGCATCGATCAGCTCTATACCCGTATAGACCAGATGGGGGGGAGGATGGACACCTTGGCTAACGACCAGAACTACGCCCTTTATCCTCTCTATGACGACTATTGTAGGCGTGGCATTATTGAGCAGACTGCCCAGCACCCCTCGTGGTACCATTGGAACCCGAGTTATGGCCCGCCTACCGGCCAGAGCGATGACATGGCAGAGGATGAGGAGGATGAGCCTGCTCGTCAGTCAGTCTCTTTAGGAGACTTTGGCCTAGGTCCTAGTGGTTTTGGAGGTGATTTTGATGCAGGTCCTAGTGGCTTTGGTGGTGGGATGAGTGGTCCCTCCGGTGGTGGTTTTACCGATGGTGGTGGTACTTCTAGTGGTGGTTTCTTCAGTGACCCCACTAATGATGATATGGGCGGCTGATGCCCTTGTTCTCTCCTCTCCCTCGTTGCAATGAGGACATCGCCTCGTTCAGCTTGGGGGAGAATCTCTCACTGTGAGTATAGTTTATTGCTTTCTAGTATAGTTTACTGCTTTTTAGAGTAGTTTAAAGCTTTGATAGTTTAGTTTACAGCTTTAAGAAAAATAAAAAAAATTTGAAAAAAATTATGTTTGATCATGAGTGGTTTGATTGCCTCCCTGTGCCCCTTGTTGTGCTTTATTGAGAATGTTTTGACTTTGTTTTCTGGATAGCTGGGCATTTGTGATTATGAGGCTTTGATTTGATATTCGACTACTTTGATTTCGAGCAATTTCTGACTATGATTTACTACTTTGTGCTGCATACCTGATTTGGTTTAGACTGTGAGGCCTTTTTCTAGCCTATTGGATTCATACTTTTATCCAGTCTACATTTTTGGTGTGTTAGTTCCTCTCTAGCGGATCGATCTTGACTTTGACTTCGTACTCATTTGATGTTTGGTGACTTGTTACACTTGCTATGATAGAGGCGTTCTTTTGACTTATTCTTGAGCCCCAGAGTTAGTTTTTTGATACATTTTTTATCCCCCTTAGCCCCGCTGAGCCTAATGACCTTGTTTCATGTTACTTAAACCCTTATTATAAGCCCATGGCCTTTGTTTCGATTTTATTCCCAAGCCTAGCTTGGGGGAGCTTTGTGTATGGGTTGAGAGTGAAGTTGGTTTCATGGTTTGGTTTGATTGTTGAGGAATCAAAAGTGTATTTGTTGTGGCTTGATTATTAGAAAAAGGAATGAAAAGGCAAAATTAGAGTTGCGTGAATGAAGTTCAAAAAAGAAATAAAAATAAAAATAAAAATGAAAGAAAAGTTCAAAAGAATTCAAAGTTCTTTCATTCACGCACGTTCATAAATAAAGCTTCATGTCATTGCCTAAAACTTGGGTTTGTTGTGCGTAATCATTGAATTTGGAGGATTGGTTTATTTTTCATGTTTTATGGTGTTGATTGGGAGTTGCTTAGGCCATCTAAGGCCTTGTTTGATTATTCATGCTCCCCCTTTCTTGGTTTTTTCCACCACATTACCCAAAAATATCCCCTACCTCTTACCTAAGCCCCATTACAACCCAGAAAAGTCCTCTTGAGCTTGTGCCTACAATGTCTACTAGATTGATTTTGGTCAGTTTGTCAAAGTTAAAGAGTACGTCTGCTAGTTGAGTCGACTTGATTAGGATGAGCGACATTTTTACCTTCTTAAACACATGAGAGTGTGAGTGGGAAGGGACATTTATGGTCGGGTCGGTGAGTGTTCGGGCACATTCTTTGCCTGCCACAAAATTGAGAGGAGTGACACCCTTTGTGAGCACCTTTTCAGGATTTGTATGCCTAGTAGTCACTTGAACTTGATGAATTGCTTGGATGATTGGTGGTTGGAAGGATTTGATTTGCCGAACTTGAATTATGCCTGCTTGAACGATTCTTAGTTTTGAAAATGCTTTTTGATCTTGAATTGTTTTATTTATGGGGGTGAGGCAATCTATTCCACGATCATGCTCTATTTGCTTGAGGACAAGCAAAGGTTTAGCTTGGGGGAATTTGATATATCGATATCTTATAGAGTTTTTCCCTTTCTTCACAAGCTAAATTGTGCTATATTGATGCTCTTAGGAGCTATTTATGCTAACTATTTCGATATAGTTGTGCTTTGTGTGTTCTATATCATTTTGCAGGTTTTAGGGAAAAACTCCCTATTTACTTGATGTTTTGAGCACCACGCTATAGCGGGAAGTTATGGGGCATCTTTGAGGTCTCAAGATGGTATTTGGACCCCATTATGAAGAAGTAAGTGTGCAAAGACTTGGCGTCTGAAGCCAAGCAAAGCAAGGCAAGAAGAAGACTCGCCCGATCGGGTCGGGCAACAACTGCCCGATCGGGTACGAGTGAAGAATCTGAAGTCAAGATTTCCCGCCTGATCGGGCGGCCTTGCCCGATGTGATCGGGCGGATTAATACTTAGCCATTTTGCTGTTTTTCTGTGAGCTGAAGAAGACTTCCACCCGATGGAATCGGGTGGACTTGCCCGATCGGGTGCTGAGGTTGCGGCCCCGATCGGGTGGAATCTGCCCGATCCAATCGGGTGAACCCTATTTTGTGCTGCTGAAGACTTGTTCCCAGGCCCGATCGGGCGGCCTTTTGCCCGATCGAGTGGAAGACACGGGGATGCGATTTTCGTTATTTTTCCCCCTCTATCTTATTGTTTTCCTAAGACTTATAAATACTTTTAGGTTATAATTATTTTGTATCTTTCATATTCTTAAACACTTAGAGAACTCTTAGCCTAGTTTATCATTGCTTTGGATATAGAAGAGATTCAAGTACAATTTCAATTCAATTAAAGTTTCCGCTTTCCGTCAATTTGGTAATCGTCTTGCTTATTGCTTTATTCCTTTATCTCAATTACTTTAGTTCAATTGCTTATTTCTCAATTAGTTCATGATGCAATTCTTAGGGTTTTCAATTAGTTTTGTTGTTGTCAATTCGATCATGTCTGAGTAGTTCTCTTTCTAGGGTGTTAGATAGGGAAGCCATGTTTATACCATGATTGCTATTTAGACTCCTTTTGATTTCTAGGGCTTGATTAGAGTGATTGTGGTGTGGTTTGTTCTTAATTAGTGATTAATGTTAGTGGCCAATTTCATTGATTGCTTGTGGTTAATAGTTGTTTGCACAGATCCGTCTTACGACTAAAGGCCTAGGACACATCAGTAGTTCTGATTACGTTAGTGAACATGCGGCGTATGTTGAACTATGAGCGTTGAGTCTTAACCATAGCTCAACAGAGGCTCTAATCCCCCGACTCTTGACTTAGGTTTTAATAGTAGTTGACCCTACTTGATTGGTATAAGCATGGTGGACCGACCTAATACCCTAGGCTTTTATTCCATAGTTAAATCCTCGACTTAATTCGTATTATTTAGCTTACTCATTAGCTCCTTTAATTCTCCATATTTTCATCTGAAGTAGTTGGTTAATTGATTATTAATATAGAAACTCTGTCTCCCTGCGGATTCGACCCTGCTACCACTGACTACCTTAGTTAGAGGACTGTAGGAATTATCTTTGAATAGGTGATACGACTAAAACCTATCAGTGTGGCTCCTACCACACGTTCCCACCCCTCCTCCTTCCACCACGAAAGAAACTTTCTTAGCCCTAAAGCAAAAAGGTAGCAATCTCGTTAATGACATCTTTCTTCTCTAGCATGTTTGGAAAGAAAGAAACGCAACCATTTTCCAAGGCACCAGCTTCAACGAACATAAAGTTAGCCACCTGGCGACTTCCCACCACCACGAATGGAAATGTCGAACGACTTTGGACACCACCTTGTCTCGGAATGCCCCGCACGGGTATATCCCCCCTCCCCCATCCTCTCACATCAACTCTCCTCACAACTTTACCCGCGTCAGCTGGGCTCCGCCTCCTCCGGGGTCACTCAAGCTCAACTTCGTCGGTTCGGTCAAAGCTCAGTCTGCGGCAGCCGGCTATGTCATCGGCGACCACCAAGCCAACCTTCAGGAAGCTCAGGCTTTCAACCTCGGAAGCACGAACATCATGGTAGCAGAAGCCACAGCACTCCACAAGGGTCTACAACATCTCCTCAGCTTAGGGACCACCTCCGTCATCATTGAAGGCAACAACCTCCTAGTAATAAACACACTCAAAAATATTTGGCCTGCCCCGTGGTAGATTTCACACATCATCAAGGAATCACAACATATCATTAGTGATTTTCAGCACTGCGAGATCCGACATGTCTTCAGAAGAGGGAACAGAGCGGCTGATTGGGTGGCGAATGTGGGCCACCTAATACCCGATTCCTTTATCATTTTCGATGATCGTGTATCTAGTTTACACTCTATCCTCTTGTCCGATGCGTCATGAGAGACCCTCGTACGGAGGGGCTCCTGACGTTCTCCTACTTAACACTTTATCTTCCCAAAAAAAAAAAAAGGCAAAGAGGATTGGAATGGAAGGAGTTGAGGGTCAATCCAAATGAAAAAGGAAATAAAGAAAAGAAAGAAGAGAGTCCAAGTCCAAGTCCAAGGAAGAGGGATGGAATAAAAGAAGGAAAGAAAGAAAAGAAAGAAGGAAGTCCAAGCCCAAAAAGAAAGGAATAGAGGAGAAGAAGACAAAGCCATCCGGATTTCAGTGGATAGCCCGATCCACCTTTAGATCGCCGAAGCTTCGCCCGATCCACTTTGTGATTACCGATCACGCCTGCTTTTTTTCCCAAAGTTCCTGCTTCGTGGTGATCGGGCGATCATCACTATGGATCGCCGATCACTGTGGGTTTGCAGAAACGTCTATTTTATTTCCTTTTTCCCTTAGTTGGGGGTTGTATAAATTCTCTTTTAACCCAAACTTGGGAAGATTTCTGATTTTCACATTTTGAACCTTTGGGGTGATACCCTAGCTTTAGGGAGGGTTAGCCTCCATAGCTTAGTTTAGAGAGAAAAGTGAGAAAACTCAAAGAGGTACTGAAGATTTGGAGATACAAGGGTGACAACTTGCATTTAAAGATCCAACAATCTATCAATGAGCATTTCTTACTCTCTTTATCTTCCTTTATTGCTTTATTTTAATTGTTTTTCTTAGATTAATTGTCCATGCTTAGTTTAATTATTTTTGATCTATTATATTTAGTTTGATATTAGTTGTTAATTTCTCTAAACTTCTCATTCTTGTGTTTATGGAGTAGTTTGTTGGGTAGGGTTAGGGTGAAAACCCAGCTATGGTTGATTTGGGGTGTTTGAATATGAAATTAGGAGTTTAATTAGGCTTCTTAATTGATTAATGGCATGATAACTATATTGCTTGCATTCTAGTTGGCCACTTTGATGTTTGTTTTATTGATGCCTTAATCAAATCGAGAGAGGAGATTAAGGTTGACATTTATGCTATTATCTTGCTTAAAATCTCATGAGAGTGAGATTTGAGTGAGGGTTTTGTGGATTGACATTGTGATTATTCCTTGGTTGCATGTTTGAGACCATGAGAGTGGCTTAATTATGTGATCTAGGTAGTTTTATGCACCCTTGAGAGAGGGTTTAGAGCTAGTTAAGAGTCAATAACCTCAATTAGTTGCTTGGTTTTCTTTCCTCCATGTTTCACCCATCAAATTTTCTAGCTCATGATTGGTTGGTGTTGGATCCCTTTCCCTAATCCTATTTGATCTTTGGTACTTAGTTTAGCTTAATAGATTTTAGTTGGTAGTTGATACCTTTAGACTCCTTTTCCGCCTAGCTTATCGTTAAATTACCACTTATCAATGTTCCTTAGTCTTTCTGGAAGAATGATCCTTACTTACCACTTTACTTAGTTTAGTGGTCTAGCTAGGTATTAGTTTGATTTTAGGGGAATTAATAACGACCTAATTTTCCCTATGTCAATTGATCGACGCGTAATTGTGGCATATATATCTAATTGATGTAACTTCAGTAAATGTATTGTATGTTAATTAATGTTTAGGGCATTCGTTAGCAAGATGCTTCTATCTTTAATACATAAAATTAAGTTTCAATAAGAGTAATAAGTTACAATATGTCTAACAGGTCACAAACAAGTCTAATAAGGTACAAGAAGTTCCAATGAGATCTAATAAATTCCAACATGTTAATGAAAACAAATATTAATTAATTAGTAAATTAATGAATAACAATATTAAGTAACAAATAAGTAAGAGTAAGTCTTGTGGTAAACAGTCTATCCACATGCTTACGGATGTTGAAACTTGAAAAATGTTTGGATCAAAAAATTTGGAACTTGAAACAATAATGTTTCAATTTATAATCTTATGTGTAAGGTGTTCAATGCTTAAGGCCTAAGGGGTTAATATTTCAAAATTTTGCAGTTTTAACTTAAAATATCATAAAACTTATTCATATGTTTATACTTAGGGCCTGTTCTCTTCGGCTAATTCTAGCTGAACTGAACTTATTCGAGCTGAACTGAACTGAACTGAACTGAACTTATTGGAGCTGAACTGAACTGAACTGAACTTATTGGAGCTGAACTGAACTGAACTGGACTTATTGGAGCTGAACTGAACTGAACTGAATTGAATTGAATTGAATTAAATTATAATAAGTATATGAATAATAAGTAAATAATAATTATTATGAATATTAAATAATCAGTAATAATAATTCTAAGTAATAATAATTATTATGAATATTAAATAATCAGTAATAATAATTAAATTAATAATTTAGAATAATAACAAATGAATAATGACAATATTATTTTGATGTTATTATGATAGTTATAAATAAATAAATAAATAATAATAATAATCAATTAATTTTAAAAATAATAATTACTGATAATAATAATAATAATTTATAATAATGAGTAATTACAATTATTAGTATTAATATATTAATACTTGATGATGATGATATAATATAATGCCTAAGAAGTAAATTAAAGTATTACCATTATAATAATAATTAGCTTAAAACATGGGTTGATGTGTGCTTCTAACGAAACCACGATTTGTGGTGGGTTGGTCTATGATAGAAATACACCAAACCGCCAAAGTATATTTAATATACAACGTAACGACAATGTTGTATTTTAAATAGTACTGCAGTATTATTAGCAACTTTGTAATTTTTTCATATCTTCTAGCTTTTTGTAGCTTATTTGTATGATGTAATAGTGAATTTTATTCAGTAAAATAAAGCAACAATTGCAAATTAGAATACTCGTATTGACATGAAATTTGGTTAAACCGTGCATCAACCCAAACTTTGCTGAGCCATAATAACAATAATAGTAATAATAATGAGTAAAGATATAATAAAAAAATAAAATATATAAATAATACTAATAATTATTATTATATAATAACAATAATAATAAGTAAAATAAATTAGAACAACAATAATAATATTAAACAAATTGGTTAAATAATGAATTGAGCTGAACTGAACTGAACTGAATTTATTGGAACTGAACTGAATTTATTGGAACTGAACTGAACTGAACTGAACTTATTGGAGCTGAACTGAACTGAACTGAACTTATTGGAGCTGAACTGAACTGAACTGAACTTATTAGAACTGAACTGATCTGAACTGAACTGAACTTATTAGAGCTGATCTGAACTGAACTGAACTGAACTTATTAGAGCTGAACTGAACTTATTAGAGCTGAACTGAACTGAACTTATTAGAGCTGAACTGAACTGAACTGAAAATAAGCTGAACAGAACAGGCCCTTAGACCATCTAATACTATTCTTTCTAAAACCAAAAATCGATAGTTAACAATCAGCAGTTCCTTCTATACCTTTCTATTTTTTTACTTGGAGTACTCTAGTCCAAGTTAGAAATTTCGACCATGCATGTTTAATTAATATTTATGACATATATATAGGGCCTATTATGTTCAGCTTATTTTCAATTCAGTTCAGTGCAGCTTATTTTCAGTTCAGTTCAGTTCAGCTCCAATAAGTTCAATTCAGTTCAGCTCTAATAAGTTCAATTCAGTTTAGTTCAGCTCCAATAAGTTCAGTTCAGTTCAGCTCTATTCATTATTTAACCATTTTATTTAAAATTATTATTATTATTAGTGGTCTAATTTATTTTACTCATTATTCTTGTTATTATTATTATTAATTATTATTATTATTTTTATATATTTTGTTATCATATCTCTACTAATTATTATTAAATATTATTATCATGGCTGCGTATGGTTTGGATTGGTGCGCATTTTAAACAAATTTCATGTCAATACGAACATTCTAATTTACAATTTTTGTTTTATTTTACCGACTAGATATTCATTATTACATCATATAAATAAGCTACGAAAGCTAGAAGATTTTGAAAAATCACAAAGTTGCCAATGATACCGACTGCTATTTAAGGTACAACATCGTTGTTAATATGTTGAAAGTGAGGAGATATCAATTACTCATTATGTATTAATATATTAATACTAAAAATAGTAATTACTCATTCTTAATTATTATTATTATTATTATCAGTGATTATTATTTTTAAAATTAATTTAGCATTAATACTATTATTTATAACTATCATTTAATAATATCAAATATAATATTTTCATATTCATTTAATATTATTTAAATTATTAATTATTACTCCCTCCGTTCCCATTTGATGTTCCCATTTGGAATATGGGGAAAAACCAATGCAAAGTGAGGTGGATGAGAATCTTTTTAATTTTATATTATATAAAGTGTACTTTGCTACTTTTGTTTTTGAAAAAGTAAGAGAGAGAAAGAAAAATGAGTGATTGAGAAATAAAAGATTCTCAAATTGGCCCATGTGTAAAACAAAAAGTAAAAAAGTGTAGTAAATATTTGGTTGTTGAAGGGTAAGATGGGAAAACAAAAGTTCTTAAAATGGAAAAGATTCAAAGTGGGAATAACTTTTAGAAACATCCCAAAAAGGAAAATGGGAACGGATGGAGTATTACTTAGAATTATAATCACTTATTATTTAATATTTATAATTATTATTATTAACTTATAATTATATATTTATTACAATTCAATCAGTTCAGTTCAATTCAATTAAGCTCCAATAAGTTCAGTTCAGTTCGGTTCAACTCCAATAAATTTAGCTCATTACAGTTCAATTCAGTTCAGCTCCAATAAGTTCAATTCAATTCAGTTCAGCTCCAATAAGTTCAGTTCAGTTTAGCTAGAATTAGACGAAGAGAACAGGTCCATAATCGTACGAGATCTTATTGGAGCCATCTTGATGCGTAGTTAGAATATCAAGTTTCTTTATTTTTACTCATATTTAATCAAAATAATTGATAATTAAAAGATTTGCATGGGAGACATGAAAATAAAAATAGGCAAGATAAAAATTATTAGTAATTAATAGTTATATATATAATTAAAAATATTATAACTTTATGTATGACTTCCAATGAAATTTGTACATACATTTGACTATTAAACTTTAGCCCATTATTTGCAACTTTAGTTGTTTTTTTTTGTATAGTTAATTGATGGCATGACAATTAATGATTGGCCTTTTCGATCCTAACACTTTGTGTTCTGTAAATGGGAATTAAGTATACTCGTTTTATAAAAATCTTTCTTGTCATGGTAGATCTAATAATCAAGAAAATGAAGAGTTAGTGGAAAGTAGAATCCTCTATTTGACTTTTGTGTATGAGAGACAAAGATGTTTAGAAACACCATTATCATTAAATAGATTAAGTGAAAACATGTACTTCCTCCGTTTTTTATTAGTTGTGACACTTTTAATTTCACGGGCTCCTAGACAATTTTTGGAGAGGAAAGAGATAGAGAGAAAGAAAGAAGAGGACCCATGTGATAGGAGAGAGATAGAGAGAAAGATTTGCCTAAAAAAGAAAGTGTCACAATTAATTCCAAATTTCCTTATATAGAAAGTGTCACATTTAATAAAAAACGGAGGAAGTATGTTAAAGATGTTATAGATTAAGTGAGAACATATAGGTAAACCAAAAGCAGCAATCAAGATGGACATGAGTAAAGCCTATAATAGAGTAGAATGGCACTTCTTGCTCAAAGTCCTCCGAGCTTATGGTTTTCCTCCTCTATGGCTCCAGTTGATACAACAGTTTTTGACTACTGTTACCTTTAGAATCTTGGTTAACAAAAAACCTCTCTGATAAGTTCTCCCTGATTGTGGTCTACGGCAGGGTGATCCCTTATCCTCATACTTATTCCTTTTTTACATGGACATCTTATCACGCACTCTAAGTATCTCCGAAGACATTAAACTTTTTAAGGGGCTCAGAATTGGCAGGAATGGCCCCCTCTATCTTACACCTATTCTTTGCAGATGACGTTTGATAGGCTAAAGTCGTATCACCTAATCAAAAATAAATCCTAAAGTCCTCTAACAACAATAGTTAAGGGAAGTAGGGTCGAATCCACAGGGAGACAGAGTTTCTAAGTCAATATTCAGCCAAACAGCTACTTCAGACAAGATCAGGGAAGAATCAGCTGAACTACTAATTAAACTAAAGAGAGTAATATAAATAATGAGATTAAACTATGGATTAAAGGTCTAGGGTATTAATTCGGTCCACCGTGCTTATACCAATCAAAAGGGTCGAATAACTAATAAAATCTAGGTTTATGGTCGAACAATCGGAGCCAATGTTAAGCCTATGATCGGGTCATAACGCTCTCAATTCAACATATGAAGTACGATCACTCACATAATCAGAATCAATAGTGTGTTCTAAGCCTTTAAAAGTAAGCCTACAATCAGGTCATACTCAAGTTGCCAAACATAGTTCATGAAATTGTACACTGACATAAACTACGAAATAAAGAACAAATCACACTACAATTGAACTAATCAAAACCTAGAACTAATAGAAATTCAAATATGAATCATGGTATAAACATGGTTTTTCTCCCTAAAACCCTAGAAATTAAACTACTCAGACATGATTGAATCAAAAATAATAAAACTAATGTGAAACCCTAATATTTGCATCATGAATGAATTAAATAATCAAACTAAAAAAACAAGAAATAAAAGAAGGAATTAAGAGTAAGAATAATACCAATTGATGGAAAGCAGAAACTTTTATTGAAATAAACCAAGGTTCGATCACCTTTGAATCTACTCTAAAGTGTTTAATCTAAGAAAGCTCTAAAACTAATACTATCAAAGCTGAAAATAAAGATGAATAAAAAGGTGTCTCTAAAAATAATGAAGAAAAGCTATTTATAATAGCCCAAAATCTAATTAAAAATGAATAGAAAAAGTTAGAATTTCGGAAAAAAGAGCTGTTCGTACTTCAGGCCCGATCGGCTCAATTCCCGCCCGATCGGGTGGCTAAACTGCAATTCTGCATCAACTTGCGAAGGCCGTGTCTCTCAAACCAGAAGTCCGATTGGGGCGTGTGACCTATCATTGGAAAGATATTGAAGTCTAAAATCCAACCCAATTTGAATTTCTTGATTATCAATTTTCTATCAAAGGTTATAATGAAAATAGTGAAGGTGTGTCAGTTTTAGCACTTGTTTCACTAACTCTTTGCTTCATTCCAACTCAAAATTGTCCAAATCGGATGCATTGTGATCCTTGTACAAGCTACCTTCATCTTCAATGATTAATAGACTACATCCTTGGTACTCATGATCACTTTGTATCAAAATAACCTGAAAATGATCGAAACACACAAACGGGGAGTAGTAGAGCACAACTTATGTAATTCATGTCATTATGCACCTAAATGCTCGAAAAGGGGTTCTAAATGTAATCTAAGTGCATCTAAAAACTATATATAAATGTGATACATCAACGTTATGTTGTTCTTTCATGCAAATAAAGATTCATGTGGGGTCACAGCAACTATCCTTAGCCAGTTTGCCAAAGTTTCAGGGGCAGCAGGTGAACCTGAAGAACTTCTATGTCAAATATAGCCCTGCTATGAATACAACTGACCGTCAAGAGTGTAATAACATGCTTAGAATGCCTATGGTTACTACCATGGATCACCATCTGGGCTCACCCATTGACTTGCAGGGCAAGAAAAGGCAACACTATTAATTTCTGATTCACCGAATTTCAGGGAAAATCATGGCTTGGAATAATACTCCTTTCTCCCTACCAGTCAAGATCTTGCTTATTATCACCGTTCTTATTCCTGTGGTTACTCACATTGTGAATAGTATTCTCCTTCTCAAATCGGTGGTTAGTAAAATTGATTCACTCATGATCAATTTTCTTTGGGCCAAACAAGGAAACTCGGGTGTCCACTGGATCAATATGGAAAAGGTTCAAACACCAAAGGGAATGGGTGGGCTAGGAGTGCGGAAGCTTGAGGTGGTCAACAAAACTCTTTTAATATAACAGGTTTGGAGAATGCATAATAACCCGCAGTTACTTGTGTCCCAAGTAATAGGAAAGCTTCTGAAAATTATGGAGTCTCTCACAACTCCAAATATTTTAAATAGGAGTTATATAATTGGGGAAAACAAGTCCTTCCCGATTCGGGGCCTGAAAAAAGCCGGGAAAACCTTCATGTCCGAATACACCTGGAAGATAGGCAATGGAGGCATGGTTAAGGCCTTTCAACACCCCTGGGTTGAAGGTAAAGTCCCGAAACCTATAAATAATGACCGACAAAGAGAAACACGAGACTAGAATGTAGTGGAATTTCTGAACAATAACCCGCGTTGTTGGGATGGTGGGAAAGTCCGCAAACACTTTGTATGGGAGGACGCTCAACAAATCATGGGTTTGGACATTACTCAGGAGAATTACGAGGATCACATTTACTGGAAGAACACTAGATCGGGTCAATTTACTACAAAATCAGGTTATGCCTTCCTAATGAACTTGGACCAACATCAAACCCAAAATAAAGGCAGGGATGAGGAAGAAATTTCCAGAGTAGCTAAGAAAATATGGCATGCTAATCTCCCTCCAAAATGGAAACTGTTCTTAAGGAAGACATGGAAGAATATTCTTCCTACAAAGGATAAATTATCCGGAAATTAGTCAATGAGGAAAGTTATCCGATGTGCCTAGTCTATCCAGAAACGACAATGCATCTATTCTGCCAATGCCCGGTGATTGGCCAATTGTGGATGGATACTCCGACTCTTCAGCCAGTGAACCTGACAGCCAACACAAACTTTGGGGAGGTAGTCCATCATATGATCGATTCTAGCCCCAATTCGGTAGTTCGAGATGAAGGTAACATTGCAACGTTTGTTATCACGCTTTGGACTATTTGGTGTACGAGAAATGATATTGTCTTTCGAAATACAACTACGGATTTGTCTCAAATGAGAGAGACCAGAAACAGGACTTGGGAATTACAGATTTTCCTAAACAAAACAGCAGTGCCTTCAACCCTGGTACAAACAAACTCTGGGACTACTCCAGATTACCCCCGGGGTTCTATCTGGCAAATATAGGATGAGCGTTGCATGGCTCGACGACTACAATTATTGAAACAGATGGCTCTTGGGATAAGACGACTAAAGCAGCCAGGATGGCATGGGTAGTGAAGCAAGCACGCTCCTACAACAACTCCCAGGAAAACCAAGCGGCAATAAGAGGGGAGGTTCCTATGGGGCTGCGTCTTCAGCTCTCCACTCGGAGGCACTAGCTTGCCTAAATGGTATTAAATGGGGTTTGAGTCAACAGGTTGCTGACCTACAAATCTAGACAGATTATTCAGTACTAGTCACCTTACTTCAACAACAGTCTCTGATAAAACTGGATATCGTTTGGAAAATACAGGTAATCAAGAAAGGAGCAAAAGGTCTCAATTGGTGTACAATAGTAAAGGTCAACCGAACGGACGTCAAACAAGCCCATACAATTGCTAACTTTTGTAGACGTAATTTATTTTCGCTCAATAATCTACTTTAGTGTAATATTTAGTTGGTGTCAAAAACGTGTATGTGGTGGGGGTAAGAGATAATAAAATGATATAAAGGGTTTACTAAAAATTTGAAAAAGAAATTCAAAGAAGGAAGAACTTTATGAAACATCTTAAAACAAAAGGGGGGGGAAATATTTGTGGAACAGATGGAGTAGATCAATAAGACGAAAGAGGAAGGCAAAGCTCACTCTATACTCGAACATTTTATCTTTATTACTAGAGAACTAGTTGTTGGGCTCGGGCAAAGCCCGTGGTTATTTGATTAGGAAATGGATGAGTTGCTTGATGTATGTTGACAGTTGTCATTTTGTTGCAAGTGAAAGTCGTACCTTGGTGATTAGATTATGAATTGTGCATGAATTAGTCAAGAATTCGAGAAAAGTTGGATATCACTTACAACACATTTTCTTTAGTTTTTTTTTTGGTGTTTGCACCCGGTTCACCTTTTGGGCTACATCCGGATCGAGGTTAAGTTCAGGGTGGTTAGGTTCCATTCATCTCCCAAGGGTGTTGCGGGGATTCGAACACGGATCCGTCCTACCAAAGCCAGTCCCATCACCACTGGACCAACACTTACATTTTCTTTAGTAACAAAAGAGTTTTCAACCAAATGTCATGTCACAGCGTGACATGGTACCATGTAACATTTCAGGAGGAATATGGATCGATACAAGCGATGCACCAACTTCTTTTTTTTTCAAATGTACTACTCCCTCCGTCCCACAATTATCTTCTCATTTCTTGAATATATGTGAGGTATAAAATAATGAAATGGGAAGATAATTGTAGGACGGAGAGAGTAGTAAAGAAGGAATAAATCATTTAATTCAGATTATATATGCATATAAAACATTATAAATCTCATACTATTATTTATTAAAAGGGTATATGGAGCAATAGATAGATCTCTTTCCATTATCAAAGATTAATAATCTTACTCGTGCATTGCCCCAGAGTTGCGACTCGTGAAAATTTAATTGCCAATTTACGTTTGTATGTGTAGATAGTAGCTAAAATTGTTGTTATCATTTTGTTTTCTTTTGTTTTGTAATCCAAAATCTGTACTAAATTCATTTATAAGTTTTTTTTGTTAGTAATTGAGGATCATAGTGTGTGGGATGAGTGGTAGGAGCTCTATGTTTTCTACACAAGGTTATGAGTTCAAATCTTAGCTTGTTACAACGGACTTTGTTTTCAGATGACAAAGAAATGCCAAAGCTCGAGAGAGGAGTGAGTAAGTGACATGTGGTGACCTCCAGTCCCTGTCCACGCTTTTTAATAAATAGATAACTCTCCAAGTAACACTCTGAAGTTCATACCAAGTAAGTGTTGGCCTAGTGGTGATAGGGACTGGCTTGCGTTCGAATCCCCGTAACACCCTTGGGAGAGGAATGGAACTTAACCACATCGAACTTGGCTTTAATCCAGATGTAGCCCGAAGGGTGAACCGGGTAAAAACACCAAAAAAAAAACACGATAAAATAATAAAGAAGTAAGTTTCACTTTTTTGTGGTCAATCACCAAAAATTATAGTAAGTGTATCTATATTAAGGCTTTGTTGCATTCAACTAACTTATTTCCGGAAAAAAAAAATAAGCTTAGATATGCTTTAACAAACTCAAATAAGTTAATATAAGTTAATATAAGTTTCAATAAATTTAGATTATAATTAAGATAAGTTCCAAATTAGGTTAACATCTATGAAAACCGGTGAAGATTTGAATATCTTCAATTCGATGTCACTCATTAACTGTTGTAGGGGGCTAATCCAGCGCCAGACTTCCTTGCTCATAAGGGTTACCTAGATCATATGCGTTGCTATTCGTTTTGGTTCAGAACTAAGTCGAATATCAGATTCAATATCACCTTAAGAATTGAAAGTTATATATTTAATTTTTAAAATTTATAAAAAGTTGATATAATATTAAAATGTCTAGAGAATGAAAAAAGAGGTTATTTTAATAAAAGTGTGTTTTCTTCCGTCTCTATGTCTGGACTAAATTGAACTGAATTGTGGGAGAATAGTGATGCCTTATGTAATCTTTGGCACTCCAAATTAAACTTTGGGGCGCCACTATTCGCATTTGCCACCTTCAGGGTCTCAGGCGCTCATCTCTCTCCCACCTTCCATTTTTGCTCTTCAAGTTTTGCGGTCGAACTCGAGTTCGCGGTCATCTCCAACATCAAGGTGCTCCTCCACCCGCCACCTCCGAATTAGGTTAGCTCTAGACCTCAAACTTAATTTTGCCATTTTTTTTTCTTAATTAAGGTTGAGAGTTTGTTAAATGTTGGAATTATCTTAATTTGATCATGCGCATCAATTCAATTGAGCAAAAACTATAGAAGTACCTGTTACATGAAAGCGAGGTATAATCTGAAGCAAAATGAGATGCGATGGACTGACAATGATTAGTTTTGTGTTTTTTTGTTATTGTGCTAATTTTGTAAGTGCGAGGGTTTTGTTATGCTCTAATAATCTGAATTCAGTATGAATGTGAATTTAATACTTAATTCTGTAGGCAATACTGTAAAATGCTGCTGTAAATATGTGTTTGTGCATGATAAATTGCAATAGATGCTCTATCATGCTCTACGATACTCAGACTCGCTGCTCGCATATAATGTCTACTCTGTTTGGATGTCCGGGTGTTGGACTCTGCCATTTTATAGAAAACATCAAGTTTTTGGTTTGATATTAAGTATTTAAGGGTGATGTTATGTCGAACATGACACGAGTCTACATGCGACATGTGAGGTCAATTAAGGTGTCAAAGTAACAGAGGTTGTGCTGTACTTATAGGGAGAGTTGTAGGATTTTGAAGCCTGAAGTGTATGTTTCCCTGTAGATATCTGCCCCTTTTATTGTTAGTTTTGAATTTTTGATGTATTTTTGAGTAATATTTTACCATAGATTCTTTCAATGACTACTTGAGACAACCTCAATTACAATTTTCATGAACTTTCTTTATAATTTCTTTTGTTCGTCCGATGTTGCCTAGATTGCTAAATACAAGATGTGATTGAAGTCGGTAAGGGTTTCTGGAGCAGGCTTTAGGGACGGAAATGGCGTAACAACACGGTAAGCCTATGTCGAGTTCTCAAATCTAAGGAAATAATATATGCTAGATTTTACTCATTAGAGAGATCGTATCCTTGATTGATAGTAAACTGCTTTTTTCCGTGCAAGAGTTCTAAAAACGAAAAAGGAAATTGAAAAATATGATGCAATTTACAACTCTGTCTATTCGTGCATTCAGTTTAGTTATCCACTCTCTCTTGTTCACTTTTGTTCGCCCCATTTTCTTCTTTGGGATGTCCCCTAAAGATTGCTTCATTCGAAAAATGACTTTGGGGGATGACTACATTATACTATTTGGTGTCACTGTTTTTGTCTTTCATCAATTCCATTAAATGAAAAAATTTAGAAAGCAAAACTCATTGGGGCAAACAAACGGCGTCAGGTAGTACCAAGTATGATTTGTCTAGTAGTTATCTGTCTAATCATTGATGTAAAATAAAAATAAGTTTCATTAATGTTTGTTTATGGAGAATGATCCAAGTTAGGGGTGACTTCAAATGTGCGAAAACAGTAGTAGGCATTGAACCACAACATACTCTACAACTTATCTCGCCTTGGGGTGTAATTTGGTTGTAGTTTGGACTAAGTAAAAGTTCACATGAATCGAATTGAATTACCAGTTTGGTTTGAACCTTTCTTATTATAATTTGCTTAGGATGTGGAAGTAACTTTGAACATATTGCATTTAATAATTGGACTTGGATTCAAGGTAGTTAAGTCCAAAATACGGAATGATTTAAATTTTATACCATCTCTATTACCTAAAATCCTTAGCTTAGACAGGGGTGTCACTCTAATACGATTATGGAACTTACACTTGAAATATATTCGTATAAAGTTAAGATCTTATTTTAATTAGTGCAGTTCAAATCATAGTAGAAAGATTCATGTCAAGTTAGAAAAGTTCACTTATTAGGGGAACCAAACGTAGGTTAGGTATTAATCTCTTCACATAAAGCTAAATAATCTCAACTTACGATCTTCTATCGTCACTATCTCTTGCCTCTTTTAGACCCTCACCTCAATCTCTCATCCAAGCTAAACCTTAGAGCCCTAACTTTCTGACTCATACTCCGTTTTGCTCATTCATCTCAATCTGGCCCAATTACAAAAGATAATAGCTGACAATCAACGCTTGTTGTAGTTTATGGTAGAAAACCCTTACTTATCTTGGACTTTTTTTTAGTAAGTAGGTATAGAACAGATTTTTGTGGCCCACAAATTCTGTGTGAATCCAAATTAATAGAATTTTATTTGGATTTGTTTGAATGTCATTAATATGATCATGTCTACGAACTTGAAAACCCAAAAAATACCTTCTCCTTTTTTTAGTTGTACTTACCTAAGGGACTTTGCAAGCCTGCAACCAACAACCTTGAGCAAGGTCTTCAATTGTGTGTAAGTGAAAAAGTAGAAAGTTGATGTATTGAAACTAGATAACAAGGCAAATCTAACAAAACTCCACATGACTTATGATATATTAATATAGCGAGACAAATTAACAAGACGCATGGTTATGTTTTTCTAATGTGTAGATAATGCAAAGAGGTCGCCTTGAAGAGTGTGAAAGTGTGAATAGTATCACACGTCAATATAATACAATTAAATAAACAAAGCTAGTATTACACTTTGGATTTGCAAGTTGGGACACGTAAATTTAAACCAAACAATCTAATTTTATAGTTTTCATAGGCCTTGTTAAATGGGTTGTTCAAGACTGTCCATAGTGTTTTGAAGCACTTTGTAGTTTTAGAGTGTGTATGGATCCATTTGTGCTTGCGCCTATGATTAATATTTTCCTTTTGAAATTATAGGATTACAAAATATTTCAGCTTTTGAAGTGGACTTTCGTTGGTGTTTGAGGTGTAACAAATGGTTTTTAGAAGTGATAGATTCATCATGTGCCAGTTGGATCCTGTACCTAAATCCATCTAAGTGGTATGTCAATTCATCTGACATCATATATTTGATATGCTCTTGCATTCATTGAAGCCTCTGACAGAGAATCAGCAGAGCTGCCTCATCTCAGCTTCCTGTGGGCTTTATGGCCTCATGTGTGGATCTACTTTTTGCTTATTGAAGGTAAGTTTAATAATCCTGCCTTTAAAGTATCAATATTATTGCCAAGGAAGCTCCCTTTCAATTCATCAATCATGATTGCTCCAATCTTAGCACTCCGAACAATGGAAATGTCACTCATATTCCAGATATGTTAGAATTGCTTGTCTAGTCATTTAGTTATTGTATAATACCAATAAGAGATTTATATCAATATTTATTCTTCCTTTCTATCCCTCACATAGAATCGAAGATTATATGCGTAACTTTAGATGAAACAAGCATACATATATATGTGTAATAACAACTTCATAAGCAGAAAGTTCCTATAAGCCCACACTTCATGAAAGTTACTAAAGGACTTGTTTGTATGAACTTAGAAATCCAACTAGGTTATTTCTGGTTTTGCTAGTGTTCCACTCCTGGCAGCCTCTGCTCTAGCTTACCCTGCAACGTGACAGAAGGAGATCAAATGAAGAAGTTAGATTTATCATTTTTGAAAAATTCAGCATGCAATAATATCAGTCATTTCGTGTATGCAGACTCTTGTATATTATGCTCTAACCCATTCATATAACTATTAGTCAAACAAAAAATTGTAGAAGTTTGAAAAATGATAAAAAGTTGTACTATGAAACCTCTAAGTTTAAAGAGCTATGCACTTAAAATTATGCAAAGTACATTAGAAGTTAGTGGTCTGACAGAAAACTAGTATTGTATGAAAGCTTAACCTAGAGAAACTTTGCTGATACTTTTAGGCGTTATATATCATCAATTTGTTCAATGGAGCTATATTATTATCCACTTATCATACTTATAAGAATAAAAGTAAGAGAGAACTGTACTGAGAGCAGTCTGTCTGAGGGCCAACAGCCCCTGGAATGCTGACCCCACATTTCTTGGGAAGTGCAGCCGTGTTCTCATGGTTGATACCAGGAATGGATGCAGCGGCTGATTTCATGCACCTACAAGCAGTTCTTCTTTGCTCAGTTGTGGTAGCTAAGGTTTGGAGGGTCTTAACACCTTTACAGCAAGCTTCTGTTGGTCCCTGACCACTCTCTAGGAATCCAAGGCATGGTGCAAGGCTCTGTGAGACCACACCACAGTTAATGGCGGCCTCTGCATGTGGTGCCACCAGCATTATGCACACAAGAAATGCACATAACAGCCTTAGGATTGCTGAGCTAGCCATTCTTACTGCTGCTAATCTGATCACAAAAGAGCTCTAGAGAGAAGGACAGGTTTGTAATGAGTTTTACAGGCACTAGATGATACGGACACCCTGCAGTTTGGTCATTTTATAGAAGAATGCGAGTAGGGAACTACTCAATGGACAATGGGGTACTATAGTTAGGTCAGGGAATTGCAGTTGAGTCATGATTGCAGTTGGTATTCAATGCTGGCCCTGGTTGCGTCTCTTATCTGGTTGACTTACTCTGCTGAATTATTTCACACTTTAGAAAAGAGCTAATTTCACAATTCATCTTTTGAATATCTTAGCATTTGTTATTTTGGGTCTGATGTGAAATTGCAGAGATTGAACGTATTTCTGCTTAATTAACACCGAAATCACTAGGATTTGGGTATCAGTATCACTGTAACACTAGTTGAATGCTCACCTTGGAGAGTGTATAAAAATATTGAAACAGTCACGACCTCGATAAATTTTGTGAAGCTCCTACCAAATGAGTTGCTGTGGTGTTTGATGAGTGTCGCGTTATATAATCTTCATAGAGTTCTGTTGGGTGAGTATAAAAATTTATGTCTATATATATTCCGTGACACTTCTTTTTTTGGATTCTTTAAAGATCTCTATATGATCTCTACTGTTAGATTAGACCTCACCCTTGAGAGAAGGATCGCCTCAACATTTCCTTGTACTTATGAAGAATAATAAAGAATCTCTTCTTTCAATTTGTCAACATCACACATTCACACCTAACAGAGCGGCTTTTATTCAGTGCCCACACCAGAAATTCTTCTGTAGTTATTCTGTGATAGGATGAAGTCTATGTAGCAGTTGTTTTACTTATCTGTGATGGTTTAGAAATAGCGTGATAATGTATTTGGGATGTAGGGACAAGGGAGTGTAATTAATGAGGCACATGGATGTTAAGTGGGCAATGATATGCTTTTTCCCGATGATTAGCAACCATTTTACTGTGATTGCTTTTATTACCTTTCTTTTACAAAGGTTGGAAGCTATCGGATCAACCAACCATATTCCATGTCAAGTTGCTCCTAGTAGCTACGGTCCCATTTTCGGATGGCCCATCGTCTCCTTTTACAAGCTTGTAGTAACATTAGAACAGTGTTCTATTCAGTTTGGGATGCAGATGGTTTCAACAATGTCACTGGATCTCTTTCTTCAGGGTCACTTAACACATTTCTATATCAAATTCCTCATAATCATTTTCTAACCATCTTTAGTATGCCATCCGATCATCCACCGAGTTTTGAACCCTTTTACAAGTTTGTGGTGACATTATCAGTGGTGTGTCACTTTCCTACTTTTCCAGGCTACATATAACATTTATCTGGGCTAAGGCTTTTCAGTTGTTGTACACCATCCATTGTATTCCATTCCATGGGTGTAAAGAGAAATTGTCAGGACGGAAAATGGCTTTTAGCGCATATGAACTCTTGGGCCATAGCAGTAGGCTGTTTAATTATAAATGATTTAATGGTCTGTGAAGATTAATCTGATTGTTGGTCATGATGGTTATTTTTGCTTGATTCCAGTTCATTTTGCAACTAGAATTTCATTGAATGCTAGAGCATTAAACAGGGCTGGTCCATGTAGTAATACTCCACTTGTTTTTTTAATAAATGCAACACTTTGACGTTTACCCTATTCATATGCAAAATCTTGTTAGATTATATATTTTCAAAATATCAACTTATTGTAATTTTTACAAATAGGTTTTTAAAGATATTGATGGTCATAGTTGTGAATTAGCACACATAAAAGTCAAAGTATTGCATTTATATGGAAATATCGAAAGTATTTAGTTTGTGTGGCCTGCTTGGATCATAGGTTCACTTAGCTTTTGGAAATATTACGCCCTTGAATTTTCCATACTCTTTCTTGAATAGAAATGCTTTTTTCATGTCTAAAGGTTGGCATAACAAGAGTTTTCTTTTTTCTCTAGGCATGTTGATCTGATGCATTGATGGAAGTTTTTGACTCATACACTCCTGGGTCCGACAATGAAAGGTGCGTTAGCCATTGAATTCAGGTATTTATTTAAGATGCAGAAGTGGGGTACACAATACACTCATGTATAAGAAGCATATAGTTAATAGATCCACAATACTAAATTATAAATAGAAGTAAAATACAAATATGTATTTGATAGAAAGATTCATGGACTTGCGGATATGCCAGTAGGTGGGTACCTCTGGTGATCTGTTCAGCTGGAGTACTACTCATCTAGCTTATCCTGCAACATGAGGCATATAAAAGAAGAAATTCATTAGTTTATGCGAAAAGAATTATTTGTTGGTATATCTGTACTGCACATTTGGTAGCTAGAAAATCAATTTTTTTGACGGAGTTACTAGTTCATCATGCTCCTGAATAATGTAGCAAGAATTTAAAGATGGGTATAAAGGAAGGACACCATCTTGCCATCTTTCTCTATCTCAGATTGTTGTTGATCACTTGAGAGCATGTGGTTTAAGGCTTATCTTGCTCAAACTTTTCATTTAACCTCTAAGTACTCATGTGTCATTTCGCATCTTTGACTCTACAACATAAAAATGGACAATCCGACACTTCATTTGTAGACAAAGTCTAGGAACTTTTACAAAATAGTCGAATCGGATAACATGTATTCTGTTCCACACAAGAAAACAAATTAAGAGTTTGATAGGCTCTAGGGGTACGTTGTACCTAATAGGTTTTCTGTTATGCACAAAGTACTATTTGCTTTCCTCCAAAAAGGTCTGTAAGTGTAACGGATTTATTCTACTCGATGATGACAAATAAATTTGCTTAGAGATGTTGTCATGGAGTATGTATGAAGTAGATGAAGGCTACCACGAGTAGGGGTGCTTATTGAGCCAGTCGATCGCGAGTTAGTGTGTGCTTAACTCGACTTGAAAACAATTTGAGTTGTGCATTCACCATGTTTTGACCGAGCCGAGTTCGAGCAACCAAGTCCGATTGAACCCTTGCTTAATTCTTGCATTGAGAAATTAGTCAAAGAAGGTTGTTAAAACAACTAAAATTCAAATTGAAAATATAGGCTTTGTATGGTTTCTGAGGTTAACCAGAGAGCTCGACTTCGAGCTTATGGAATCAGCAACATTTGCTGGGAATTTTTAACCCCTCAATAGGTTGCCTTGGTTAAATGTGGATTAGTTAGAGTAGTAAACTCTAGTTTACGGAGTCTTTCAGTTAAAAGAAAAAAAATTAAAGGGCAGAAAGGAAGAGGAAGAAGTTAGAACCATACTTAGAGCAGTCAGTGTTGGGGCTAATGGAATAGGAAATGCTGACGCCACATTCACCAGGAAGAGCCGCTGCTTTCTTTGAATCAAGACCCTTCACGGAGGCAGCTGCTGTTTTCAGACAATTGCAAGCAGTTTTCTTATCTTCTGGGGTGGAAGCCAACTTCTTGAGGGTCTTAACCCCTTCGCAGCATGCGTCTGAGGGGCTGTCACCACCCTTTAAGTAGGCAATACATTGTGCAATATTTTTGGTCACTGTGCCACAGCTCATGTCTGCCTCTGCATATGGGGCTACTACCATCATGCACATAAAAGCTGCACAAGCTAACTTGAGATAAGCGGGGCTAGCCATCGGTTAATACTTGGTAAGTGAGAGATAGAGAAGGTATTGGCCGGAGAATATGGAGATTTCTAACTGTAGGGATTTTTCTGATAGATGCTGGTTTGATATTTACCTTCTTGGTCTTATTTATAATGAAGTTTAACAGGTATGTGGTTGATTGGCAGCTTAACAAGGAAATGGGGGATAGTTGGTAGTTGCTTGCTTGCAAGAATTAACCTGATTTTATGCAGTGACATATTGGAAATTATGATCAAGAACACCTGTTATCTTAAAAAGTTTAAATCATATTTAGATATCTGAAAGTAATAATTTCTCCGTATCCTTTTAATTGCAACACTTTAACTTTTACGCTATGTATCTATTAACGTGACTGCATAATAATATAAAAACAAATATTAATCAACTTCTATATTTTTTGCTATAAATAATTAACTATTAATGATTATAGTTGTGCCGCTTGTGCGTCAAATTTGTGGGAAAATTCGAAATTTTGCAATTAAAAAAGGAACTGTATACAACTATTAATAATGAGAGAGAATTTGTGCTTGTACGGTTTTCAGCTTTGATCCAATGGGTGAAAATGCAGAAAATAATACTCTTTGGGCCTGTTATCTTCAGTTGAAAATAACTTAAATCAAATTAACTGAATTGAATTAAAATAAATAGTGAAATGTGAGAGTTAAGAGTAACAATATTGTGTAGAGTTGAACTGAACTAGAAATAAGTTGAGAATGAGCTTATGTAACTTTTGTTTATTATACGTGGCGTTTGGGTCGCATTTGTGTAAATTGTCCAGCTTGTAGAAGTGCCGAAATTATGTCATTAAAGGGCTGATTCTTTCTTTCTTCTACACCTCGGCTTATTTTGTAATCTGGTAATATTTTTTGGATTTCGGTGAAGCTTTTAGGCGTACGATATTAAAACTTGAGTGACAAGTTAATTCACTTTTGCAAGTCTGAAATTAAATAGTGCTAAATAAAATTTGTGGGTTGGATACGTTTTCAAGTTTGAGTTTTTTTGCTGTCAATGTTGTGCTGTAATCTGGAAAGCCAATGAGCATTGTGTCCAATAGTTTTTCCTTTGACTTTCTCTTTGTGATTTTTTGCTAATCATGATTCATGCAAGAGTGCCTTATTCAGAGGGGAAGTGAATTTTTCTAACAGTTGGTTTATCGTATCAATCAGAATTTGAGAGATATGCTCATAAATTTTTTGAAATCGTAAACAGAAAATGTTTTAGACAGAAAAACTTCTGATGAGAGAATGATGTGTTATTGTTGCATTTCATTTTATTATATATTACTTTCTTCGTCCCATATTAGATGATAAAGGGGTTGGGATGGGTGGGTGTGACCTATTTATAATAATAATAAATAAATAAAGTTATTGTGTCAGACGCGTTCGATCATAACATTTGGTCAGACAACTTCAGTTGGTTTCAATTTCTTTCAGTTGGATGTATTTTGATTTTAGTTGTTTAGTGGATCCTTCTATTATTTCAGTTGCATGTGTTTTAAGTTTAGATGAACCTTCTATTCATTCAGTTGGATGCTTTTCTAAATGTTTGAGTTTCAATTAGATGTATTTTAGTTTTAGTTAGATAAGTTTGAATATCAGTTATACTAAACCAATTGACCCAGTAACTAAACTAACTAAGCCAATAAATAAACCAAATGAAAGGAAAAAAAAATAACCGAGCCAGTAAGTAACTAAACCAACTCAACTATTAAAACAAAGCAACTGGACCATTAAAACAAAGCAACTGAACCATTATAACAATCAGCTGAGCCATTAAACTAATAAACTGAAAGAATTGAATGATCAATTGAACAACCAAAAAGACCAACTGAGCCACTAAAACTAACCAAATGAACCATTAAAACTGACCATGCTTGCTTCGATCTTCTCCTTGCTCTGGGGTTCAACCTGGTGGTGCGAATGGTGAGGGAGAGTGGTAGGGTTTGATCTGGTGGTGCAAACGGTGAAGGGAGTGGTGGGGGTTGGTGCGAATGGGTGTTGGTGGCTCAATTTTTGGGCGTGGGTGGTGCGAATGTTGGCGGTGGTTTGGGTGGGGTTCAAATGGTGGTGGTTGTTTCAGTGAGGTTCAGTGGTGCTGGTGGTGATGGGTTTATTAATGGTGGTGTCGGCGGAGAGGAAGGAGGAAGGAGCGGCACCGTCTAGGGAGAGTGGTGGTGTGTCTGACAGTAACATTGGTCATCAAATGTGGGACGGACGAATATAGGAAGTGTATCATCTAATATGGGATGGTGGGAGTAATAAGTTATCTCGAAAAGATAGATGATGCCTTATAGTTGTTTCAAAAGTTATTAAAAGAAAACGATCTAACTTTATATTAGAATTACACTAACTTAAACTCATCAATTTATCAAAAACGTGCTACATTTTCTTCTTTCTATTGGGTTTAGGCTATTGCCTAATTTTTAACTGAAATTAGATGGTCTCTTGTAAAATTAATTGTACTTGTTTTTTGTTTTATTATATAGTAATAAGTTATCTCTAAAAGGTAGAGAATAGTTTTGCTAATGATAGAAAATAGTTTTTCCGAAGATAGAAAATATATTTCCTCTAAAAAAAAGTATTGATGATACATTTTCTTCGTTATTCCGTTATAGTCCCCCTGTAATACTCCAACCACCCCATGAATTCTAAACGAGTCATGAAAGGTATAACGAACATACCTTTGTGTTATGGTTCTTTCTTCCCACTTTCATTATCTTTCCTATTTTAAAGTTTCTTTTGTACCTATATATTTCTTGCAATGGAAACCCAGTTTTCTAGAGAGAAGGTCTCTGCCTTCTCTCTAGGAAACACCGCCCTTCCCACCGCCCCATCTCACCGACCCTCCACCGCCCCTCACACCGCCCCATCTCATCGGCCCATCCCAGCGCCCTCCACCGCTTAAATTTCAGAGAAGCAGAGGTCGATGTTCCTGAAAGTCATCTTCGTTCTCTTCCGGCGAGGATTGTTGCTGCAAACAAGGCTGTGTTAAAAGGCACCGCACCGCCAAGTCAAGCCAAGGGTTCAAATCTGATATTCGAAAAACGCGGTGCAGCTCCATCGCCGTCGTCACCGGTGTTCTCCATCCACACCTAATGTTTGAGATGGCTGATGTTAAACGGCACCCACCGCCGCCGTTAATCTACTGCTGACCATCTCTGTCCAGCTTCTTCATGAAGCTTGTCTAGCTTCCTTTATTTTATTTTAGTTCTCCATCCTTTGGAAGCTTGTCTTTCTTTTCTTTCTTTTATTTTATTTTAGTTTAGTTTTAATTTCTTTTTTCTTTTTTTCTCTTTTAGTTTTAGTATCTTTTTTTTATTTTCTTTTTTTTTTATGTAATTTAGTTCTTGACTTTAGTCATACACTGAGATAGGGAGACTTCAGTCTTATCCTTGTACCTGTTCCAAAATATATATATATATATATATATATATTTCTTGCAATGAAACAAACATGTAGATTCATGTTCTCCCTAAAATGTCTTGTTTTCCATCAAACTACTAGTTAACCATCTCCAAATTCTCCATTTCTAAACTTCATTTTTCTTTTTTAAAAAGACATGTAAACTGTATGGAGATAATTCCTTTTCCTATTTCAGTTGAAACTTGAAACACTGGTGCAACAAAAAGGAATCACTCCCTTTTTGAGAGTCATGAAATTAGAAATTGAATTGAATTTCCAAAAGCTACATATATAGCGTTTTCATTTACTATCCACTATTATTATTATTGGACCATGGGAGAGGCTGTAGAAAGGAATGAATCCTCTCTCGTAGAAATTAAAGTGAGCCTTAAGGCATCTTTTTAAATATCTCTTGCAGTAAGAACCTTTTTTCTATCTAAAAATAAAAAGAGGAAAGGCAAACAAAATAGTTTACCAAGTTATCTTGTGTGGAGGGATCACTTGCACAAACTTCCTTATTTATGCTAATAATTGTTGATCGCTCCTCTCGACTTAATGTCAATGGCAATGGAACTTCTTGTATTGCTCAAGTTGTAGATGAAAATCTTTGTAAGAGGGTATGAACATGTGCCCGCTTACTTTATTCATACACCCTAATTTTACTTTGTGCGCCTTTATCAAACACACCGATGACGCCTCATATTATACCCTTTAGTTTCTTTAATTTCTACTTCTATCCTAACCTTTTTAATATTCTACGTGTAAACTCGAATATGTCCTTTTTTAGTGCATAGTCCCTCGCTGTAATTTAGACCTGATTACTTTTAGATGACCATTGCTTTCTTTTTGGATTTAGAAGAACAAATTTGATTACCTATGCTCATGGTGCCTTCACCATTTATTGGGTGTCTTAGATGTGATTATGTATCATAAAATCCGGTGTTCTAAGAGTATGGTACACCCAAGATAATTTAAGCAATAGTCTTAGGTATACCATGCTCATGCTACATTCGGTTGTATGATAAAAGTTGTAGTCTTAGATTACAAAAGGATCACTATATTAGTGACACCTAATTAATGACAAGGCCACCGTATGTAGAAAAAAAGTAAGTTTTAGGGCATTGTATGAAATTTGAAAAGATTGGAATACAATTTTGATTCAAATAGATACAATGGTATAACGAAAAATATCCAACTTTTAAAAGCTTTCTCAGGAAAAATAAATGTTTGCTTAAAACCACTGCAAAATTGTAACGGATAATGGGCCATGCAGATTTCTCTGGCTCAATTACACAAGTTGGCAAAACTAACGGTAGAGGAGGCCCGTATTGTAGCTTATAATTATACATGGGCTAAAGCCTGCTGCTTGGAAAGAAATTCTAACCTTTCTTATGTTGTAGGGCCACTCATATAAGGACAATTATTGAAATGTGGTATCAACAAAATCCAAGACCAAACGTGTCACACTTCTCTTTTACCAGTACAGTCTGTGGACTATGAATGTCCAACGTCCATTTTGTTACTAAATATGTTTCACATTTGAAGATTGGATTCAACAAATCCTTTTCTAGTTTCATGTTTCTAGTTTCTAGTTTCTAATTTCTAGTTGGGTTTGTTGAGGTTAGTGGGACCATATGATCAATCATAAATAAGAATTAGTCATAGTATGCATCTAGCAAAACTACATGGTGAAAATTCTATTAATTTCATGAAATTTTTGGTAGTATATGGTAATAGCATATAGTATGATTGAAATCATGCTAGTACTACTACTTTGTAGTAGTGGATTTCAGATGTGATTAGTGGTGAGCACGGATTAGATACCAATTTCGGATCACTGATATATTATGTTATTTGGCTTCAAAAGTTGAGGTAGTATCTATTTTTTTTTGGATTAAATAAGAGTGGATGTGATATGAAACTTTTTGGCATTTCTAAATAAAAATAAAATGAATAAACTTTGGAATTTCATGTAAAGGGAAGTGAAAAAACAACCGAACGTATTGATGCTAAAGACAGAAAGGGTGAGATTCTGAAATATAACAAATATACTCATCTGTCAAGATATTATATTAGATATCCATAATCTAAATTAATATTCAAATTAATATTCAAATTAGTACTATTTGATATATGATGTAACGGCCCGAAAAACATCAAGGACACTTTCTCTCTAGCTTATTTTCAGTTCAGTTTAACATTTTAATATTCATTTCTGTTCAGTTTAGTTTTGTTGTCTTCGATTTATTTCAGTTCAGTTTAGTTTTGCTTTCTTTAATCTATTTCAGTTTAATTATTTCATCTAAAAATAACATACCCTGTGTATCAAGTTATGGCCAAGCTTGGGCTAAGCTGAACGATAAAATTTGAAATTGTTAGTGTTTTTTATAGTAAAATTCTAATAAACACAGGCAGAATGTCTAGAATCGCAAATGATGGATGATCAGATCTGCCAGACTGCAATATGGCAACACCAACACATGATGAACTTTCCACTAAGAAGATATCAGACTGATTGAAAGTGTGTACCCCCACGTGGCAATCAGATAGTAGTCCCCTGGCACGTGCGATGGTAGTGAAGTATAGTGTAACACATGGTGGAAGTAGCCGTAAATAGCAAGTGACAGCTTAACTTTGCACTCTCAGTCACACACATAAAATAATGTGTGTAGTTAAAATCTCAAAAGAGATACTATAATAGAGGGGTAAGGTGAAAGGAAGGACCACCAAGCATAAGAAAAGGGGTGACATTAGAAAAGAAACAAAAAACTTGAAAAAGAGGGTGTTTCACTCTCTAATGATAGATTTTTGAGCTATTCTTTGCTTGTACTCTTCTTTGAGGAGAATATTATGCATGAGTGGGTTTTGATAGGTTGGAAGAGAGAATTGGGGTGGGGACTAGTTGCTAAAAAAATAAAACATATTCCTCTCTACAAATAATAGAGTAGTACCTATGAGAATAAGCTTAGACTTGAGCATATACATTAACACGAGCTTAGACTTGAACATATACATGCATTAACTAACACATATGTATTGTGGACTTTTGGTAGCGAATGCACTAAGTACGTATATGTATATGTGTAATACGACAATGGTTTATGTTGTGAAACGTCGTCGGAAATTTGATAGGCGATATCAAATGACAGTAATGACAAAGAAATCATATGTAATTTGTAAGCAGGAGAATCTTATACTTTATGATAAAATTTCTTCTTCAAATATGTAAATATGTGAAACTTTTCATAAAGTTTCATTCTTATTCAATGCCATATTAGAGATAATGTATAGTAATACTAATTTATAGAGAAAAACAAATATTTGGAGATAATTTATCTTATCATGGACATTAACATATCTTATACATGCAAAACTATGTTGCAACTAAACACCAGGTACAAGGTTGGAAGGAGAAACTGTTGTCTCGGCCAGGTAAAGAGGTTCTTATTAAAGTTGTAATACAATCCATTCCCACCTATATGATGTGCCTATTCCGCATTCCTGACGGGGTGATCGATGAAATAAATTCGCTGGTGGCTCGTTTTTGGTGGGGGGCGAAAGGGACTGAGAGGAAGATGCATTGGTTGAGTTGGGACAAGCTTTGTCTCCCGAAAACTTTGGGTGGCATGGGTTTTAGGGATTTAAAGGTGTTCAATCAAGCCTTACTAGCTAAGAGGGATGGAGATTTATTTGCAATACCGACTCACTAGCATATAGGGTCCTACAGGCTCGCTACTTCAAAAATAGCGATTTTCTAGGATCGTTCCGTGGCTACAATCCGAGCTATGTGTGGAGGAGTGTGTGGGGTGCTAAATCCCTATTGTTAGATGGACTCAAATGGAGAGTTGGGAAGGGCAACAAAATCAATGTGTGGAGTGATGCGTGGATGCCGGGGGATTCTTCTTCACTTGTGCCGACACCTAACATCAAAAACCCTGCAAACTTATTAGTTTCAGACCTTATGGGTAGGCAAGGGGAATGGGATGAAGCAAAGTTGTCCATGCACTTTACGGATCATGACATTGCTCTTATCAAGGAAGTGCCACTTAACGTGAAACCTCAGGAGGATTTGTTGTATCGGTGGCCTTCTTGCGATGGTGTCTATACGACAAAGTCGGGCTACTTGATGTGTAGGTTGGGACATGTTAGGGGTTGGTCTCTACGGTATGGGGGTAAGTGTGGGTGAGTCGTGGAGGAAGTTATGGGCTTTGAATGTTCCTCCAAAGCTTCATCACTTTCTTTGGCGAGCTTGTACGGGATCATTGGCTACGCTTGGTCAGCTATGTGATAGACATGTGGTGGATAGTGGTACGTGCTCTATTTGTTCCAATGACTATGAGTCCATCATTCAGGCGATTTTTGATTGTGATATGGTTCGACCCATTTGGAATGCATCCCCTTTTGTGGACCTTATAAGCGAAGCTCCGACTTCATCATTTATGGATCGTTTTTCGTGGTTCATGGATAAGCTTGACGGAGATAATGTGAAGCACCTTGCTACTTTGGCGTGGGCGGCGTGGTCTTATAGAAACTCCATAGTCTTTGATGAATCGTGGTCGAATGTCGAGGTTAGTATGGTTAGATATTTGAACTTAGTTCGTGATTATTGTGAATATGCAACAAAGGTGTTTGTGCGAAGAGAACCCACCAGCCATGGCCTTGTTTCTCGTAATGACTGGCTTCCACCACATGCGGGTTGTGTCAAAATTAACACTGACGCTGCTGTGATGACAGACATGGGTGTGGGCTTGGGTGTTGTTGCTCGTGGGCATGATGGCACACTCTTGGGTGTTGTGGTGAGAAGGGTTGCGGCACATTGGCCTGTGAGCCTTGCGGAAGCTTTGGCAGTTAGGGAAGGGGTTCTTTTGGCGTGTAGAATGGGCTATGATGTCGTCGACCTCGAATGTGATGCATTAATAGTGGTGAAAGCTATAGTGAAGGGTTCGCTTGGGCGGTCTCTGTTTGACATGGTGATTAATGACATAAGAATGCTTAGCTCTTACTTTCGATCTTTTGCTTGCTCGCATGTAAAACGTATTGGAAATGTAGTAGCTCATTATGGCTAGAGTTATGCCCGCTAATGGGATCGAACAATGTTTTGTCAACTCCTTTCCCCAAGGTATTCAAACCTTGGCGGATCTTGATTAATGAATCCCCCGATCCCGGCTTCCCTCTCAAAAAAAAAATACGTTGCAATTTGCTATTACATTGCTTCATAGTACCATTCATTCCTTGGGTGTATGTGGAAATTTGTAGTCAATTCCAATACAAAATAAAATCAATGGGTGATAATGTCGTGTTGTGTCGCTTTGTGGTTTATGTTTAATGTGTAAAACGATTGGAAAACAACTTAATTTGTAGTTTGTCATACTTAGCTGTAATTTCCCACAATTTTGGATCATTATTGAAGAAGAGATTATGGAAAACTACATAGGCTTAATATTGCGATTAAGTACTCACCGAATTCTTCAATTTCACTTCCCATAGTTTCCTTCTAACTTCGTTCTAAGCAGTCAAACACAATAAATTTAGGAACCTAGCCCCTATTTTTTTTAAATTTAATTTTCAATTGGTTCACCTTTTTTTAGTCAATAGAACATTGTCCTTTTTATTTCCTAAGACCATAATAAATAGTAATAACTTTAATGTCATTTTCTCTCTTTGAATTATTGCATTTGTTATTGATTTTTATCTCTATCAAGAGGGTTTTCAAACATGTCAGACCAGACGACCATTAGCATTGCCTCTTCCCTATTTTCACAATACAATCAAATCCAAATCACATTGACACGCTCTTCAAATTAAAACATTAAGTAACAAAATACAATTACCCTAGGGACTAGATAAAATGAAGCCAATCATCGAGGTTAGTGTGATTGCGAATTAAGTGAATAATGAGTTGCTATGAACCGAAGGTAAAAATAGTAGCATTTGATTATATATTTTGGGGGGGGAATATAAAGAAAATCTTGCTTTTTGTCAAAAATTATCTACTAAATGCATCGTGTAGGTTTAAAAATCTTACGTAATTTTGTTCAGTTGAAGTACCTATATATGTAATACCAATATCTTTAGCTACTAATAGGTGGTCTTTAACTAAAATTACTCATTTGGCCGGAAAATTACTTATTAATAGTGAAAACTAATAATACTACATATATAAGGATTAAAAATGAACAACAATTATTGTATATAAGATATTCAAACCATTAACGTTTATTATTGTATTTGGTAGTTTTTGATAAAAAAAAATCCTTTAATATAATACTTAAACTATTATTAATATCGGCGCAGGAAAATTATGTGTTACCTTCCTAAATCGGGGGCCACTAAATGAGGTGAAGTGTAATCAATCATCTATCTAATTGCTTTGTTTCAAATATAAAACACAAAAAGGGATACTCACATCACACTACTATACTTGGGGCAGGGAGACAAAAAATTATTCATTGCTCTATTTTGTCAAGGTTTGCTGAAAATGTGGACAAAGAGACAATTAGACAACGCATGATTTCATTTAAGATGTTCTTAATATTTTGTGGTTTAGGTTTTAGGCAAATTTTAACTTGGGATAATCAAGAAACATAGAGTGAGAGCACACCGGGATTTTGGATTTATGTGGAGCCTTGGAGATAAAACCATAACTTGCACTATGATAATGGTGGATGAATAAATTTACAAGCTTTGACCTTCTCTCTCTCTCCCTCTTTTAGCTAGAACCCTAGAGCATGAAATTGAAGGTGTTCAATGTCAAATTTGAACATGAATCATAAATCGGGGTTCATAATCCTAGTGCGATGTAAGAGTAACTATTTAATCTCAAGCATCTATACTCGCCCTCAGCCCCAGGCATAATGAAGAAACATTACAACAAAAAGTTATTCGTGTGGCCATTGTAGGGATGCTATATATGTAATTATTTCCTGTCTATTATAGGGATGCTAGAACAGATTTTAATTATGATTAATTCTTGCATCAATATTCGCTTATACTCGATATTCGAAAGGAAATATCGGCAAATTTAGTTAGTTAGAGTTCTAAAAGATATTAATGTAATATATATATTTCCTCCGTTTTGATATAAGTGATACATTGTCACTTTAACGTTTTTTGAGCCAAAATTTGTTAAACTTGATTAGACATTTGAAAGTGGAGAGAGGGGCATTTAATTAATAAGATAATCAACCACTCATCAACCGCCACAACCCCCAGCAAACCACCACCCAACACCTCCACCCACCCTCGAAACCAGCCCATTTCCTTAGCCCCATTTGTCTCGCCGGCGAAATCAGTCACCCATCCACCCTCGAAATCAACCTACCCCCTTCCTTGCTCGAAATCAGTCACCCTTCCTTGCTCGAAATCAATCGTCCTTGCTTGATTTCTCCTTCTTCTTGCTCGATTTCTTCTTCTTCTCGAAACCTTCCTCTCGTCGTCGTCCTCCTTCGTGCTCGAAACCATCCTGTCGTTGTCGCCGGTGGCTAGGGTTTCAACAACACAAGGTCTCAAAATCAATCATCCTTCCTCCTTCTCGTCGTCCTTGCTCGATTTCTCGAAGTCTTAGATTTCTTCTCCTCCTTACCCTAATCAGTCGATTTCTCGAAGCCCGGGTTTTTTTACTTCTCGTCGTCGTCCTTCCGGTGGCTAGGGTTTTGATTTGGTGGTAGGTTGAAGGGAGGGTGGCCAGGGTCTCGTTTTGGTGGTAGGTTGAGGGGAGTGTGGCTAGGGTTTTGTTTTGGTGGGTGGCTGGGTGGTGGTTCTAAAGGTTTTAGTTTTAGGGGTAATGGAGTTTGGGTGGTTATGGTGGTCAAGGTGGTGGAGAGAGGTGGGGAAGGTGGTAAGTTGAGGAGAGAGAATATTAAGTTAGTAATAATTCATTTTTATTAAGATCATTTAAACATGGTTTAGTAGTTTTAATAATGGTAAAATTGTAAAATAACACATTAAAACTTACCAAAGAAGGAAAAAAACCCAAAGTGTATCACTTATTTCAAAACACCCATTTTTAGAAATTGTATCACTCATATCAAAACGGAAGAAGTAAATTAAATCACTATTATTTGCGATTCTCTCCATATAAAGTGCCTGTTTGCTTAATGATCACACAATCATAGTTCATTTCTTAGTAGTAAGAGGAGTGTTTGATGGTTGTATTGCCCTATAGTGATCAACATGACTTGAGAGCATGGTGTAGTTAATTAGTAGGGGACCTAAGATGATATTGATATAGCTTGAGGAAGTGGTATCATGTGCAAAAAGGCGTTTAATGTTCCAAAAGCCATTAAGCCAACTAACTCCTCACGTGGAATTGGATCTCTCTTGGGTCCTCTTTGCCTTCTCAATCACTTCTTTTCTTTTTTTTCCCTTTACCTTCTTCTTCCATATTCCTAATATATACTACTTTATCAAGTAATTCGACTCATACGACTCTAATTTCAATTAGGTGAAATTTCAGATCTAAGATCATACTCTCTCTATCTTCCAAACGATTTCACATTTCTTTTGGGTGCAAAATCTAAGAAATGAGGTTGGTGTGGCCGTGTGAGGTCTAAATTTTATTTTATAATTGAAAAGTAAAAAAGTGGGTATCTTTTAGAATTATTTATATTAGGTGGACCATATCCAAATAAAGAAATGAAAAATATAATTGGGACAAATAAAAATATAAAATCTTTTGGGGGACGGAGGAAATAACTCATAAGTATAGCTTACGTATTGTTTTTTTGTATTACAAAGGAATTGACTATAACTTCATATCATAAAATTATTACTAAAATGAGAATTACACAATCGTCTTTCTCTCTCTTTCTCTTTTTTTTTTATTCCAACACTCTACTTTAGTTTTTAGATCCAAGGCTATAATCATCTTTTTAGGCGATGAATCGCTTTTCCTATGAACGTTTGGATTTTAGAGAGTTTATTATTTGCTTCTTTTTTGTTTTTTCTACAAATTACTTAATTAATGGAAATTTGTGGATTAACACATCATATGTCATTTTTCATCTACAATTAATTACGTTAAATGATGTTAGCTCGAGAAAACAACACAACGAAATACCTCTGATAAAAAGGTATAATAAACAACATTATAAAACAATGGTTTAACAAGACTCCACGTGACAAAGTTTCGTGGAAAACAACGTCTTTTGAATAGCAATACAAACTTACTTAAACTGACACAATTATATACATATTGTTGAACATATTTTCCTTATGACACAATTACATGATTACATGTATATAATTTTACCTACTAAAAACTTATAATTTAAAGACATTTTAAGTTTAGGAGAGTAGCTAATGGATTTACAAAGGACATATACACATAGTGACTTTTATCTTATATTATAAAAGACTTAACATTGTTAACAACTAGTATTGTATGCACGCGATGCGTGCCGTAATATATCAGAAGATCAAAGTTTCTGGTGTCAAACAAATATAATAAATTAGCCAGCATCTATAATTTAATAGCATCTCTCTTCGAAAATCCGAAAATGTGAATTGTGTTATATAAAAGGTGGAATGGATGAATGTAGACAAAGATGTAAATTGTAAATGCGAATTAGGAATTAAGACTACTTCTTTTCTCTCTTTATTTCTTGCTTTCATTTTTTTTTTGCTTTTGACGGATAGTTTCATTGCTGAATTTTTTTAATGGTCTACCCTCTTTCTTTATAGTATAGAAATTTAGCAAAGGGACGGGATACAATTGGTCACTCTATTCAAAAAAATCATCACTCTATTCAAAAAGGTGTTTCATTCTCTTCTTTCTATTGGATTTGGACTGTTTACAAGACCAACTCATAATATAGAGTATTTACATTCCCTTCGTGGAAGTCTTTAAGCTAGATTTCCTACTAATTGACTACATATTAATACTGCCTCTTTTGCGAATTCTATTTGACCAACAAAGGCAACAATATCTTGCTAAATACTCCCTCCGTTTGTTTTTAATTGTTACACTTTGTTTTGGGGGATAACCAAGAAAATTGATGAAATCTATGCAATGATTGTTTGGGGAATTGATAAAGTTGTTTGGGGAATAGATAAAGTATGAGAGATAATGTTGTAAAAGTAAAAGTGTGGGGTGATTGGGTATTTAATGAGAAAAGATGATGACAGGTGGGTCCCAAAAGTGTTGGAAATTGGAATGTAAAGATGTGAAGTTTACCAAAATTAGTAAAAGTGAAAGTGTAATAATTAAAAAGAAACGTTCAAAAAAGGAAAGTGTAACAATTAAAAACAAACGGAGGGAGTAGTTTTTAATCTAAATACAATGAAGATACACTTTTAAAGGTATTTTCCAAACCAAATCTGACAGTAACTTTTGATATTGTAGTTTAAATTGAACTTGGGGGCTTGGGGTTCCCAAACTTCCCATAAAAGAAACTTATAACATTTTTAAGGGAAATTCCCAATGGTGGCCCTTAGGTTTTAAGAATTCTCAGTGGTGTAAATTTCAAAAAAACTTTTCCGCTAGTAACCCTGTTTTACAAATTATTCCCAAACATAACTTTAATGAAGAATATTTCATTAATAATAAAGCATATTATATTAGTTAATATTTAAAGTAGTTACTCGCACGTAAAACGAGGTATTTTGTGTCATTTTTTGCCCTTAAGGGATGATTTTAGTGGGTAAGTTTTAGCCCTTAAGAATTGATTTTGAGGTCGAAATTGGCAAAAAACGACCCAAAATGCCTCGTTTTATTTGCGAGTGACCGCCTTAACTGTTAACTAACGGAATATGCTTTATTATTAACGGAATATTCTTCATTAAGGTTATGTTTGGGAATAATTTGTAAAGTAGGGCTACCAACGGAAAAGTTTATTTGGAATTTCCGCCACTGGGAATTCCTTAGACCTAAGGGCCACCATTGGGAATTTCCCCATTTTTAATAAGTGATAATTATATTGATAAATGGGTGTATTGGCAATAAAATTGTGGGTTAGGCACTTAGCATGAGTTTTGAACTTGTTCCTTTCAGATTTTTCAACAAAAGTTTTACAATTATTTTAGCCTTATTTTTTTTTATTTAAGCATTAATTGGGGACAAGTGGCACAACATGGTTGGAAGATGAATAGTAAACTGATAAGTGGGCCACCATGTTAAAATCATAGGTAGAATCTTTAAAATTAAAACTCACTCAAAGACTCCAGGTAGTTTTCTACATCAAGATTCATAAGACTGGTGGAATATTAAGAGAATCTTTCAAGACTTTCATTCAAGAGCCAAGTCTCCCTATAAACTCTATCTATTTTGGAAGGAAAATTCACACTCCTATAATGGTAATAAAAACACATCTCAAATGTGTGATTTTCTTCGCAAATTTCCATACTCAACACCACCCTTTGAGGACGTGTCTTTGCCTTAAAGAAGCTTTGGATCTGATCCGGGCAAATCAGAGTTGATTAAGTCCAATTAGGTGTGAATATATATAAACATTAAGGGTAATTAGCCCTAATACACTTAGGCTCTGTTCTTTTGAACTAGAATGAGCTGAACTGAATTGAACTGAAATATTTTCAATTAATCCAGTGAAAAATTTTATGAAAAGAACGCATTTAAAGTATGAAATTATCGTAAAAAATCACAAGAGGAAGGGAGCACAAGAATTACGTGGATATTAAGATTATTAACAACATATTTTTAACACGTAACTACCAGACCGCTCTTTAATACTTATTTTCAGTTTTTATCAGAAAAAATGAAATCATAAATGTTCAAATATGGTGAAATAAATTCTAAAAAAGTTGAATCTAATAAGATAAAATAAGGTCTAGTAAGTCCTAAATAATAAGACTGAATAAAGTCGAATAATGTCCAATGAAATCAAATAAGCAAAAAATAAGTATAAATAAGCGAGTCGGTTTACTATACGACGGTCTTAGGTTAAACCTTAACCTCAGACCAACCCAATAAGCATTAGAGAAGCCCATGACGTGCGCCACACGCTAAGCAGTCCAGCGAAGTTGATTTTTTTTTAACTTTTCGACCGAAAACCTTAACCTTTTGCGTTTTTTTAACTTTTCGCCTTAAAACCTTAACTTTTGCATAAAAATCCATAATTAATATCATATGTGGAATCGATAGCCTTCACTCCATTATCCCTATTAGTTATGGATTTTTATGCAAAAAATAAAGTTTTAGGTTGAAAAGTTAAGAAAACGCAAAAGTTAAAGTTTTTGGTTGAAAGTTAGAAAATCAATTGGGCTTTTAATTGGTTTATTGGGCTGGTCTTACATTAAGCTTAATGTAAAACCGTCTTTTATAAGGCTTTACCTAAATAAGTATAGATAAGCAAAAATAAATTTTAAAATAAAATTATTATTATTATTATTAACACTATTTATTACTTCCTCCGTTTTTTTAATATGTATGTTTTGTTATTTTGGGATGTTTTTTTAAATATGTACTTTTCTACCATTTTTCATATATGGAAGGTTGGCCCACATAATTATTGCACTTCTTTCCTATTTTTTCTTTTTTCTCTCTACCTTTTTCACTTTTTCTTACTTTTACTAACATATTCTCTTACTTTTGCTTTTTTTTTGTCCGCGCGTAAAAACAAACATATATGTTAAAAAAACAGAAGTAAAACTACTACCATCTATAATCAAACATGACGGTAAAGTTAAAATTTGAATCCACTGATGAGGAAAAGCTAAGGCGCGTAATGTAAAAGTACCATATTAACCTCATAAAAACAAAGCTACGATTTATTTGGGGCTTGCTTGCTCCAGCCTTTACCTTTATACGGTGAAGTACACTGTCCGACTCTCCGATGCTTCGACAGTAACTACGTTTTGCGAATAACGAGAACCCCGCAGTAAATGTTAAATTTCCCGCCCATTTGTTACCACTCACATTCATTCACACTTTGTCATTGATACTCGCCTTTCTAAATCCAACTCATCCACTATCCCACCACATCACCACTCTCCCACCCCAACCTCAACTGGAGTATTATTTTCCACTTCTACCCTTTTTTTTAATTAAGTACATTGTTGGACCCACTTTTAAACTAAAACATAGGACCAAAATTACGACTATTAATTAGTTAGAGTATTAGAGAACATACTCTTCATCTATTAATTTTTTTTTTATGTTAGATAATGTCCAATTTAAATTTATAATTACAGGGGTAAATCTAAAAGAATCAGACCAATTAGATATGGTAAGTCCGATTCAAATAAGTTGTGGTGGAAAAAATACAAAAATGAAAAAGAAAGATTTTTTTAGAAATGGATTTGATGCTACTAATATAAAACTTATGTAAGTGAAAAATGATGCAATAAAAAAACATTTAAATTATTTTTGTGGTAAGAAGGGCCCTACTGTCCAGGAGCTAGTCGAGACCTCTTGTAAGTATAAACTTGTTCTCTTTAGCTGAAAATAGATGAATTAAATTGAAAATAGCTTAAAGGAACGGAAAGCAATAGTAAAATGTGGAGTAAAAGTATCACGTTGACTTGAAAATAAATTTTGGGAAAAAACGGTCCTAAATCCAACTTTACAGATGAAGTGATTAGATAAGGATAGAAATAACAAAATTTATAGAAAATTAGGCGAAATGTGAAAGTATAATATACTGAGTATTTGATACGTTCATCTCTACTATAAAGTTATAGAAGGGTGATTATAAATGCCTCCGTTGTTTCAAAGAAAAAGCGATATACAGCCTTAAGCTAAATATGGAAATGTTTAACAATAATAAGCATTAATAATTCTTCTTTTTTGTCATTTTGTCATATATTTCTAAAGTAGTTCCACTTTAGGAAGTAGGACGGCATATAACATTACATTTTCTTTGGTGAGAGTATTCATCATATATCTGAGTACAACATAAAAATGGTACACTATAAACTATTATTTTGCTCTTTACTCATTTAGACGTCTTCAAATGAGTAAAATTAAACGTCGAAATGAACAATGAAATAAAAAATTACCTCTATACACCATACTCTAGTAAAAGTCGTATTGTTTGAATCTTTGACTACATAAAAATACCAAAAATCTAAAAGTCCTATACTAAAACCCCAAATTAAGAAAAAAATATCCTCAAGCGCCGGGATGGCAAATTTAATTTATTTGCTACTTGCGACTACTACTATATTTAAGTTATTTTCTAGTTTAGTCTACTCAATTATTGTTAATCTCTATTATATAAGTGAAGAGGTGGGGGTGGACACCAAAAAGAAAAAAAGGAAAAATAAATAAAATAAATCAATGAGTTTATTAAGTAATAAGTTTTATTTCCAAATTTAGCCATCAAATTTTTAACAAAATATGTTCAAATCTTCTAACTAAAATATCTAAAAACCTACAAAGTAAAAACACTATCAACGATTCTATTTTCTTGAGATCTATAGATAGACACCCACTTTGCTATACTTTTATATACTTTTGAAATTCTTATTTTGAAATACATGAGTAATTGATTGTTCATGAGTGAAGGCACATTTGATCAAATTGATCCTGGTTTAGCATGAGTGAGAAATATGATAAAGTATTTTCAAGTACTTTTGAATATTTTCTCATTTGGACAATGAGCAAAAAATACCTTACCGGGTTTTGTATAACAAAAATTGTAGTTGATGGTGAGAGTAAGGGATGTTTTCAAAGAAAAATGAGCCAAAATAAATTTAGTTTGAAAATAAAATAGGTTGTGTACCTTCATATTTTATCATGTTACAGTAGCCAAAACACACATCGTATGCAAATCAAATTAGGATTTTTTTTGTTTAAAACCACCTAAAATTTTAACGTTTTTAGAAACACCCACATTAATGAAATTTTATTTTAAATTTCCACCTATCATTCCCAATTTTATTAAAAACTTTTACCACTAAATGATTTTTGTTAAATTCCGTTAACAAAACCGTGAAGTGGGCCCCATATATGCATTGTATTATTAGTTTACGCTGAAATTGATTGAAGTCAATTTCATCAATTTAAGGGCAAATCCTCAACAAATTTAGAGCAAATTTGGAACGAATTACAACTATTTGGAAAGAATTGCAACTATTTCAAGTTCTATTTTGTTAACAAAATGTATATATGGGACCCACTTAACGGGTTTTGTTAATAAAATTTGACAAAAACCGTTAAGTGGTGGGAGTTTTTAATAAAATTTTAAATGGTAGGTGGATTTTTTTTAAAAAAACATTAAGGTGTGAGTTTCTAAAAACATGAAAATTTTAAATGGTAAGATGCTACTATTCATAAAATTATCTACTGTAAATTATAAAATTTCATAATAAAATTGTTACTGCACGCATCGCGTGCATAGAAATCTAGTTCATTTTTATTCAAACTCAACTCACCTACATACAACATACTCCTCCACCACTCCCGCCACATCACCACCTCCCCTTCCACATCACCCACATTTTGAAAATTTGAATTTGCTCCCTTAACCCAAAAAAAAAAGAACAACAAAACAAAACACAAAAAAATAATTATTTGACAATTTACTCCATCGTCCTCCTCACCAATCACCAGTTATTAGCCATCTTCTTCCTCCCCCCCTCTCTCTCTCTCTCCTCACTTTCTCTCTCCTCACTTTCTCTCTCTTCTGCAACTCCATTTCTCAACCTTCAATTTCTCCATTTTCACAATCAAAAAAATGCACTTACGCATGTCCAATATCTGACAAAATTCTCTCTCCTCCATTGTTACTTTCTTCCATTTGAAGCTTCTTTTATTCCAAATTACAGTTATTATCAACTTCTGTGTTGAAAGGAAGGTGCAAAACGGCGTTGTAATAGCAGTAGATGTCGTCAAGAGCAAGGAGTAGTTCACCGTTTAGCTACAGGAGAACTTCAAGTCCTTACTCATCTTCATCTTCAACTTCATCTTTTATGAACACTAGTGGCCGGTTCATTCCCCGGTCTAACAGCTCTTCTTCTTCTTCTTTTCACGGTTCGACCGCTGGTGGTAATACTACTAATAATTTCGGTTCAAGATCCATGACTCCGAACCGGAGCTATGGCGGTCAATCTCCTGTTGCTTTTTCTCCGTCTGATGAGTTGCTTCCTGAGCCGTTTGATGCTCCTAGATCCACTGCTGATAGTATTTCTGTTACTGTTCGATTTCGTCCTATGAGGTGATTTTTTGATTGATTTTGTGTTAGATCTGAATTAATTGAAGTTTTTATTTGATTTTTTATTTTGGTGATTTTTTTTGGTGCAGTGAGAGAGAATATCAGAGAGGAGATGAGACTTCGTGGTATCCAGATGGTGATAAGATGGTTCGAAGCGAGTTTAGTCCAGCTACTGCTTATGCATTTGGTAAATTAATCTTTCTATTTTTAGGTTTATGTGTTAGATTGTGATTCTGTTGATTGATTTGTGATTTTGTTGATTGATTTGTGATTTAATGTGGTCAATTTGATGTTGATTAGTGTGATCGGTTGGAATTGATTCGGATTTATGATCAATTTGGTAATGACAGATAAGGTATTTGGACCGAATGCAACGACGGAGGAAGTTTATGACGTGGCGGCTCGGCCTGTTGTTAAAACTGCAATGGATGGAATTAATGGTATGAATAACCCTCATTTTCGAGATTCGGCCGGATGCTTGATTAGAATGTAATATTTCACAATGAGATGATCTGAATTCACCGTTATAATTTCCGGATTTAAGCTTCGAATCAGTGGCCGGATGTGATGTTGTATCTAATTATTTGCAGCTATAAGTTTAGGTTCTTAGCTCAAAAATAGTAATGTGAGGACATATGTTTTTGAAGGTTAGTGATATGACATTGCAATGTTGATAATGCAGGTACAGTGTTTGCTTATGGTGTTACTAGTAGTGGGAAGACACACACAATGCATGTAAGTGGTTGCCTTTTATTGCTAACTCTCGGTGTTTTAGTAGAATTTGTCATTTATAGTTGGCTTTTTTATTTTGCTGCTGTATATTTTCTGTAATCTAAAGGCTGCAATGAGGTCAGAACAATAGGATCTCTTCATATTTTACTCATTTGTAAAGAGAAGCATAGTTATTTAGACTTATGTGACTTGCCATGCCGATGAGACTTAGATAAGGTGTGGCTTACCTTTTGTGGTTCTTTCCCAATGCCAATTCAGTAGCTTGTCTGAAATGATGGGCTTTGTCTCTGTTAATGTATGATGTAGTCTGAAGCTGCCGTGAGATCGATAGCTTGAGATTACTGACTACTAGTTAGTGATGGACTCCCTTTTTTATTAGGTGCCTTTGAGTAAAATTGTGTTATAGCAACTCCTTTAAACTTGTTCTTTTGCTAACATAGGAAGCGATACTCTCATTAGAATGAAATGAGATGTGATACGATGTGTACATTTCATGTGGTGGTAGTTAGCCTTTAGTTTGCTTTGAATCATCATTTCACTCTTCAAAGGTGGAAGAAAGAATGGGCTTATGACCTATGTTCATTCCTCTATTGACTTAAAGAACCGAGAAGAACAATCAAAGAATGACTTTTGTTAAGAAGAATTCACCATTTGCATTCGATCGATAAGCCCAACTTCTTAGCCATTGTGCTACAGAGGTCACACTTTGCCAGGCTTATTTGAATAGGTAACATAGTAGAATGCAGGGTTTTGTTGATAGTCCTTGTCACAAATTGAGGTAATTGTAAGGTCACTAGAGATGCTTGTTACGAAGGTACCCCCGCCCAATTGCCGTTGAGACTGCAACTACAGCTCCCTCTTTGAATTGATGGTTTTCGATCCTCTAATCATGAGACGATTGAAAGTTATATTGCATAATGTCTCGTGTTGCTTGTCCATGACTTGATTATACCTAAAGTATCGTGTCAATCTTAACAGGGGGATCAAAGTTGTCCTGGTATCATTCCACTGGCCATCAAAGATGTCTTCAGCATTATACAGGAGGTAAGCACGCTTGCTACTTTCTATAAAAGTTGGACTGTCAAGTTTCCATTTCAGTGTTGCTCTTTCATTGTTTATTTACAACAATTTCAATACAGATGCTTCTTTCGCTTGTATGAACTATGTGCGTAATTTGTACCTGTTCTTTATTTTTTTGGTTCGTCAGTTTTAAGAACTTTGCTGATTAATTATGTGGTTGGTTCAGACTCCTGGGCGAGAGTTCCTGCTTCGTGTTTCCTATCTCGAGATCTATAATGAGGTAAAAAATACTGAAAAATGCTTCTTTGCTGATACATTGATATAGATCTTGTCATGGAGGTTGGTCTGTTTGACTAACACCATAAACATCTTGTAATCACGGTGTCAGCTTTCTGTTGTTCATGTCTATGTATATGTTTTCTTGTTTTAGATTTATGGTTTTGAGTATTTATTGCTTACTAATAGGACTATGTTTGAATATGATCCTCTGATTTCAGGTTATAAATGATTTGCTTGATCCGACGGGTCAGAATTTGCGCGTTAGAGAAGATGCCCAGGTTTGTGTTAGGTACATTATATTTCCATATTCTTTCATGACCGAACACAATTTTGATCCTGCAAGATGTTCAGGGAACTTATGTGGAAGGCATAAAGGAAGAGGTTGTGTTGTCTCCTGGGCATGCACTATCTTTTATTGCTGCTGGCGAAGGTACTTCTGAGTGTTTGGCTTGTCGGCTTCTTATGGGTACTGTGATATTTTGGAATTTCCTGTTTTGAATCTGTTTTATGCTCGCAGAGCATCGCCATGTTGGTTCTAACAATTTTAACCTGTTCAGTAGTAGAAGCCACACCATATTCTCGCTGGTAAAGTTTGACTCTTATTCTTTGTTCTCTTTTCAGCTTCATTCTCGCTAATTATGCTTTGTTTTCTATTCTCTTTGATGCTTAGTGTTATATCTTTGCTGCTGCTCCATTATCTTACTGCATATTCTGGAATCATTAGCTGGTTATCGTTGATTTGAGACAACCCTTGGGGAATTAGAGTGTTTTGTAATCTTTTCTAAGAAGTAAGAACAAGATACTTTACAATTTACATTGTAATCTTCTAGTTTTTGGGTGTGTTGGCTGTGCAAGTGTTGTATACCACCTTCAAGTTTTGTTTGGCCACTGACCATCTGCTCAGAAGTTTGAAAACCAACTCTTTTAGCGTATTTGAAGTTGCTGATATATGTATTAATTTGGTTCTGGATATAATTGTGTGGCGTTAGGGCTCATGCAGGTCTTTCTATAGTCTGTTGAAAATGTCACTATAAGAGTGACAAATACAGGGTACATATTTTTTAATAGCTTTGTCCTTCTATCGTCTCTATGCATTCCATTCGTGAGGCATTATGAAGCAGTTTTGAAAGGTTTGACATGTTAAAATCTGAAATTTCATCCAGAGTATATGAGATTACCCATCGGTGACTATAATATGTTCACAATTGGATCTTAGTTTCTGAACTTGTCCTGTCATTTAGCTATACTGCCTTGATGCAGTCTTGTACTGATTCTTATGGACATGCAAAGCTGCATTCTGAACTTTTGATAGTTTTGTCATACTTATTGACCAATGAATTTACATTGTAGATGATAGAGAGTGGTTCCCATGGCGATGAGTATGATGGGGTGATATTCTCACAGCTGGTACATTCTGATCTGAATATCTGGTGCTTGAATTGTGCAATTTTGGAGATTCCTATAATGTAATGATAATTCTCATTATTATTTCCAGAATTTGATTGACTTAGCTGGATCTGAGAGCTCCAAAACTGAAACAACAGGATTAAGAAGAAAGGAAGGATCATATATCAATAAAAGTCTTTTGACTCTTGGAACTGTAAGTGTTTTTTATGTTTTCCTGCTTTCTCCTAAATTAAAAGTTCATAATGTTGGCATTGTGCAAATTGTTGGCTCGTCCTAATTGGATAGATGCCTGTACTACTCTCTTTCATGCCATTGAATTTGTGTTTTAATGTGAAGGTTATAGGAAAGCTCAGTGAGGGGAAGGCATCTCATATCCCATACCGAGATTCCAAGCTTACTCGTCTTCTGCAGTCTTCTCTTAGCGGGCGTGGACATGTTTCTGTAAGTTCTGGAAACTTAGGCTGTATGCAAAAATTCTTGTTAAAAGTGTGAATATAACTTTTAGATTGGAGAGGAAACAGAAGCACAACCAAACCCCAGCCTCTTTTGTATTCAACACAAGGGTAAAGTTGCGTACACCCGACCCTTTGCCTCGCCTTATGGAGGGAGCCTTTGAGGCACTGGGGTAATGTTGCTTTTGTTGTTGTAATGCCAAGAGGTTCTAACTAATTGTTCGATTATATCTCTATATAACTGTTCTGTTACTGTAGTGCCAAGAAATAAGAGAAGCCCTTGCTTGAATTCAAATTTACTTTGATGGCATATTTTCTCAAATTTTAAATTATAGTTTTTGTTTTCGCAACTCTTGCACCTTCTTATTCTCTGTCCATATGGAATTTCTGCAGCTTATATGCACAGTTACCCCTGCATCTAGTAGTATGGAGGAGACTCATAATACTCTGAAATTTGCTAGCAGGGCCAAGCGTGTGGAGATATATGCTTCGCGTAATAAGGTGTGCTTTTCATGTGCTGTTCAGAACCCTGTTTAACTTTCAGAATATGAATATCTAGAAGGTTACTAATGATGTGACTCAACTTGACGTGACTCAACTTGATGTTTCCAGATCATTGATGAGAAGTCCTTAATTAAAAAGTATCAGCGTGAAATCTCAACTCTTAAGGAAGAACTTGATCAACTACGGAGAGGAATGCTTGTTGGAGTTAGTCATGAGGAAATTTTGACCTTAAAGCAGAAGGTTATATCTCATTGCGAACTAATGTTTAGATACTTTAAAATGCGTTGTTTTCCATTTTTCATGAGCTTTTTTCACTGATTTAAATTAATATAAAGTTTATATTATATTTTTTTCACTTACTTTTTTTAAGGATGTACTGTAATACTTATGTCTAAAATCGGCTGTAGTTGGAAGAAGGTCAAGTTAAAATGCAATCAAGATTGGAGGAAGAAGAAGAAGCAAAGGCTGCTCTTATGAGTAGAATACAGAGGCTGACTAAATTGATACTCGTTTCTTCAAAAAACAATATCCCATCCATTTTGGGTGATGTTACTAGCTTTCAGAGGAGTCAGTCTGATGTCGTAAGTTTGATATACCTTTTCATTTATGCTGGACAAGCTTTTCTTTATTTGTTACAGGTTGCTTTACTTTATCGTCTCTTTCTCCTGCCACATTCTTCTTTTTTGTGATCTCCTGGCCCTATCATTTACTCGTTACCTGACTATGTATTTTGCCTCATGTGGTCCTTCCGATCATGTCCTTTAAGTAGACAAAAGATGTAATATTACACAACAACATGCAAAAGCGTGAATCACAATAGGAAGATGTACAATATTGTTAAAAGAAAATAAAGGAGTCCTAGAGAAGGTCTGTGGACCAATCATATAGAAAGATATCTTGTGGAGGCAAAGACCTTTCTATGCTTATTTATATTGTCTTTCTTTTATTTCTCGTTGTCAGAAATCAGAGCTTGGGGACTGTGAGAATAATAAGGATTCCCCATCTGCATTGCCGGACCCTTCCGGTGATTACCAACACAAAAGATCTGCTAGCCATTGGAATGACGAACTCTCTGCAGTCGGTAGCATACTCACTGAAACTAACGAAGCTGGTGAATTCGTCGGTGGTTCAAACTTAACTGTACGACTCTCTGTTTCAATTTTGTTTCTTATTTGATATAGATGTCAAATAATGCTGGTTTTTATGTTTTATGTCTTTCACTGTGTGCTTGAAGGTAAAATAGCAGTGTTTGTTGCAACACGAGACAACAATTTTTATGCATAGTATAATGCAGACTGCTTTGCACTAATATGCATTTATTTACATTATGAGATAGTTCTTGTAGTGTGATATTCATTAAGTAAACAAAGCAGACCTCTCTAATCTAAAAATTACTCTTTTTTATTCAGACTACTTCGAATGTTTCAACCCTTATGTTCTCTTATTTCATTGCTAGTTATTGTTCCAATCTTGCAAGATTGTGATATTATATACATGTTGTGATATATTTGTGATATTTCTCTATTCATTTTCACATTCATTTTTTGCTGTTATAAATTTTTATGCATTTATTCCTTTGTTGGAAATATCAGGATGACATAACTCCATCTGATGAGATGGACCTTCTCGTGGAACAAGTGAAGATGCTTGCTGGGGAAATTGCTTTCAGTACAAGCACACTTAAGCGCTTGGTTGAGCAGTCTGCAAATGATCCAGAAGCCTCTCAAAGTCAAGTATGGATTTCATCCTTTTCTTGTTAGCCTTTGATACATGTTCTATCGTTGTCAAAACCAGTCTCTTTTTCTTAATTTGTGCTTGAATTAGGTGATTATGTGGGAAATATCAGTCCTATGCGCCTGTATTGCCATTGAGACTAGTCTTTGTTTGGAGCATGATTGTGCTTTTCTGGGATTCCATAGAACAAAATTGTTTTATATTGGAGTTCAGTTAGACTATCGATTGTTTACTGCATATGTCTTTGTGCTCCCATATGAAATGAATGCTTTAGGTTGTTAATGCACACAAATTTCATGCTATCTTTTATTGAGCTCCTTCTGAATAAAGTCATGAAATACAGATCCAGAATTTGGAATGTGAAATTCAAGAAAAGAGGAAGCAGATGAGGATTCTAGAACAGCGTATAATCCAGAGTGGTGAGGCTTCAGTGGCTAGTGCATCATTGCTCGACATGCAGCAGGTTCTCATTCTGTATTTTATTACTCTTCTACTTTCCATCTTTTCTCTCTCTCTGTGTACGCTTGTATGTGCGTGTTTGTTTACATCAAAATTTTGGCCATTCTACTACATGGTACCCCTCTGTTTTAGACTTTTTTTACATGGTAAATATGTTTCTTAAATCCACATGTTATCCCTACGGTTTTGGATATTCTCTACATGATACTTTTTACATCAATATATTCCTTTTCTTTTATTAATAAGATCATCTAGAACATGTAATCTTTCTTTTATATTCAACATCAAAAATGAAATAGCCATTTTCGAAAAACTCGTATATTAAAAAACCTTTGAAATTGATTGTTCTTAAAATCTTTAATGACCTTTAAGTAGTGGTGATTGATTATCATGTAGAAGACTTCAATTCAAAGCTTTACAATATTTTCTAATTGTAGAAACCTGACAGTTATTGACAATAAAGTTAGGTAAAGGTCATTTAGTAAATAGTATAAATAGTCACCAAATAAATTGTCCAAAACACAAGGGTATCGCGTAGGATTTTCTTCTTAAGTAATTATTGTTGTGTGTTCTTTTGCGCTTGCTCTTTCCAGCTTGCATCTCTCTCTTGTGTGTGCGCATGCGCGAACGTTTGTAGCATCAAAGTTTTGGCCCTTTTTTTCTTAGTGGCATGTGTTTACATGTGTGTTTGTAGCATCAAAGTTTTTGGCCCTTTTTTCTTAGTGACGTCTGTTTAAATGTGGTACCTGACACTCTCTCTCCTTCCTGTTTGACAGACTGTTATCAGATTGAAGACTGAGTGTAGCCAAAAGGGATTTGAATTGGAGGTATGCGTTTACTTTGCTATTGCATCTTCATGACGTCGAATCAATTTTGTTCACTCTTTAGCAGTAATCGTGTGATATGATTGCAAGTCCAAAGAGCTTCACAATCAAATTACTCCAAGCAAATGAACTTTGAAAAAGTTACCAAGTCCGAAAATTATCAAGTAAACCGTAGGATATTTATACTAAGTAATCATATTGAATTTTAGCCTCACTTTAACCACTCTTGGAATTAAGTTCGAAAATTATCAAGTAAACCGTAGGATATTTATACAAAAATAAGAAATAAAGCCCTTGATTCTAGCCTAAAGATAAGAAACAAGATCATCAAATCTTGACTAGTTGACCAAAGGGGACGAAATTCTCCAAGGGAAAGTCCCATGCTTGCCGCCCACTCCTTAGTTTAGGAAAGATTTGCAAGATTCGCTTTCCTAATTAAGGTCCGACTTTGTTTTCCTAACTAATTAAAACAACTTAATTAACGAACTTGTCCATTGGACTTATTTTGACAACTAACCAAATTAAATAATTGTCTTCATCACAATTCCATGAAACCATAATCACAAAGGCTGAATTGGAGTTGAAACTGAAGCCCATAGCTTCCATGACTAGTTCATCTTGGACAAGTGCCTTTGAATTCGCATCATTGTGAGGGATGTTCGTGATGATAATGCCCAAACATGGAAAACTTTGATTAACAAAATTATCAGCTTGTTGCAACATTGTGAGCATAGTTCTGTTCTGTTTTTAGATTAGCATTATGCCACTTGTCAGTTGGCAACTTGGTTCTTTACGATACTATTTTTGCATTTTCCGTTTCATACTTCTCTGAGGTCTAACACTCACTTTAGACGCTCACAAATTATGAGAGTATAATATACGAAAAACAAGAGACTGAAATAATAAGAATAAGCATTAAAGAAAACGCAAGAAAATAGAAAGAAAACCTGAGACCCGAGCAAAAAAAAATCGCTTTGCACTACGACCTTACAATAGTATGCGATGAATTTTACGGAAGGAATGTTCTATCTCTCTAGGTTCTCAAATCTATCTCTAAGAGTTTATGCCGCTGTAAATTAGTATAACTCTCTTCTCAATTATTAATGATATAAAACAGCTAGATACATATTTATTCGGAGAAGATGACTCTAAACAAACTAAAATAAGAAAATTGCAAAAACCGCAAAAAACCATATAAAACCGTAAATCGCCGAAACGCCCAGCAGCGCAGACGCTGTAGTGGCTTTGGTCCCGCTACCAGCTGCTCTCTTCCCAAAGCAAAGTTCCTGCCCGCTACCAGCAGTTCCCTAGCCGCTATCTGCTGCTTTTGTCGAGTTCACACACTTAAGCCAAGTGTTAACCCTCAACTTTGTCGTTTCTTCGCCCGTCTTTTCTTCTCTCTTACTCGTTCTCCACACACCAAACCCAACAACTCCCCTCTTTATGAATTTTACTATTTACTTATGAATAGCCAAGCCGATTCTCTGCTTGATTTTTTTGGTCTCTTATCCATTCTTGAGCTCGTAAAACATCAAGGGGCCTGAGATATTATTCCCTCTGACAACATGATTGTGACAGGGTGGACCTGAGATAGACTAGCCTAAGCAACTAGATGAGCAATTAGATATAGCATCCTCTGGTTAAATATCTAATTTCAACTATTAAATTTGTTTTGTAAATAACTGAAGAGCATTATTGAATTGCTATGAACTTTGAAGACACTCAATGTTTTAACATTTGTTTATCAAATGGATTTCTCATAAGTCTTCCCCTCTTGTAGATTAAAGCAGCAGACAACCGGATTCTTCAGGAACAACTTCAAAATAAGGTATCTTTGGTTTTGCTTATTTTCACTGTATAACGCAACAGGAGGCCTTTAAAATTATAGCCTTTTACAATCTTAACTTTCCGTTCCCCTTTTCTGTCAGTGTTCAGAAAATTCAGAACTACAGGAGAGAATAAATGTTCTGGAGAAGCAGGTGGCTTCATTAGGTGGTGAATTGTACTCGTCTTTTGAGCAAGTTGCAACTGATGAATATACAGAGGAATTGAAAAAGAAAGTTCAATCGCAGGTAATCTTTTTTATAAAAAAATATTAATGGCATCTCAAACTGACTTGCATGATTGTTTATTTTATTGGAGTGTGGGCTTCTCTACTGATTATGCTTTGTACAAACTGCTGAAAATTTGAGGACTAGTGGATATGCTCTTATAATACTCTCATTAGTCTTTCGTAAGTACTCTAGTACTGTTGCTGTTTGTTCCTTAGCGACATATTTTTCCCGATTGTCATTCTTTCTTGTGATTCATCCAACATCTGATATAATTTTACTGAGATATCGGTTCATGTAGTATATTGAGAAGAGAAATTTTGTCGACATTACCTTAATTTTTGTCTTGATGTACACTATATCCTTGAGCACCGGTCTTTCATTGTTGCCATATGTATTGCCTGGACATCTGTCAGTCGATTGTACTCATTCTCTAAACTAAAGTTCAGCATCTAATTGTAGCTTTAGGCTTTAAGGATTAGTTTAAATTCTTTAAATCTTCAAATATGTTTGCTCAGTAATTTCTCCCTCTCTCTTTAAAACTCTTAAAGCTTGATCAGTGTATTCTTTTTGTATGTGTACCTGCCCAATCTTTGTGTAGGAAAGTTAATTTAAATCACCTTCCTGAACTAAAGTTATAGGCGGTCCATGCTGTAATTGCAAGTTGCAGACCTGACATTAGTTTAAGACAAGTTGTAAATCTCGCAGTTTCAGCCACTGATCTACTATGGCATATCCCTTTTTTTGTGTATATTGTGCAGGAGATGGAAAATGAGAAACTGAAACTGGAGCATGTTCAGTTATTCGAAGAAAATAGTGGATTGTGTGTGCAGAATCAAAAACTATCAGAAGAAGCTTCTTATGCGAAGGAGTTGGCTTCTGCTGCTGCTGTAGAGTTAAAAAATTTGGCAGCTGAAGTTACTAAACTCTCATTGCAGAATGCTAAACTAGAAAAGGAACTTCAGGCTTCGCGTGAGTTCAGTCACTCGCGAGGCACTCATATAGCAAATGGTGGCAACCGTAAATATGGTGATGGCATGAAGGCAGGAAGAAAGGGTCGATACTCAAGTCGTGCTAATGATGTTTCTGGTGGCTTTCATGATGACTTTGGGTCATATAGTTTGGATATGGAAGACATGAAGATGGAATTACAAGCAAGGAAGCAGAGGGAGGCAGTTCTTGAAGCTGCTTTGGTTGAAAAAGAATTTGTAGAAGAGGAATGTCGGAAAAAGGTTGATGAGGCGAAGAAACGAGAGGCAGCTCTTGAAAATGATTTAGCAAATATGTGGGTCCTTGTTGCTAAGTTAAAGAAAGAGGTAGGAGCTGTTTCTGAGTCTAATCCTGAGGAGAGGCTTGATAATGGAGATATTTTGAACGGCCAGAAAGCCATTGATGTCAATAAAAATGGTTTCTTGAAGGAAAATCAATCTTTAGAAATCAACAAAGTTGCCCACGATGCTCCAAGTGAAGAGCCTTTGGTTGCTCGGTTAAAGGTTAGTTTCTTTTCTGCTGAGTTATTGTAATTACTTCATACTTCACAGCGTTAACATTAGAGGGACTCTTCTGTCATAAAATCATGAGAGGGACAGGATACAGTTTCAGTATTTTAATTCTAGGTAGAAAACTTTGTGAGTGAATATAATATGTACCCCCTATGTTTCTTGATAAACTTAACACATACAAACATGGGCGTTCCATAATAACTCTAACACTGCCACTGTTACCTTATTTGCGATTTCTTTCCTGACTCCAATTGCATGGCTGCACTGTTTCTTTCTATCTACCTCTCTTTTCTCTTTCTACCCCCAAAAGAATGTTACCTCTCTTTTCTCTTTCTACCCCCAAAAGAATGTTAAGCTTACTGGTACAAAGTGGTTTTTTATTGCAATTTTGGGTGCTTCTTTGATGAAATTTGTCCAGTAGTAACTACTGTACTGCTTTTTTGTAGGCAAGGATGCAAGAGATGAAGGAGAAAGAGAAGCATATGGGAAATGGAGAGGCAAACTCCCATCTTTGTAAAGTTTGTTATGAGACACCTACAGCTGCAATTCTTCTTCCTTGCCGACATTTTTGTTGTGAGTAACCTCCTTTTTGTTCTCTTTGCTCAGCTTTTTCATGCCAGCTTTCTAAAATTAGTACCGTATCGGTGTAAAATCTTGGCAGTATGTAAACCTTGCTCACTGGCTTGTTCAGAGTGTCCAATATGCCGCACAAATATAGCAGATAGAATTTTCGCATTCACTTCATGACAAAGTATGTTACGCTCATGAATATGAAGGTATTAACGACAGACTCATACAATCATATACTTCCTCTGTTCACGTATCACAAGTCATTGCAACACTTTGTATTGTACATCGACGAAAAATTACTGTCAAATTTTGGAAGTTTGTTTCCAAATTTCAATTTCATACATGTGAATGGAGGAAGTATTTAACAATGTTAATCTAGCCTTGAACATGGGTTCATATTAATGATCCATCTTGTTTATTTTGCAGGGGGTATTAAATTTTTTTCTTCGTATTTGCTGAGTTTCAGTGCCATGGCTGGTGAATATTCTTTTATTAGTTAGCCTTGTATGTATGGCCCCAGGTATATTATTTTTCTTTTTTCTTTTGTCCCTCACATTTTCTCTTTTCCCTTAAAGGGTTGTAAAATAAGAACTTAAAACAAAAGGTGAAGAATGGAGTGGGAAGGAGAGGATAGAGAAGGGAAACCTACATTAAAAAGTTGCAGACTGCTGCATGTTGTTTGTTTTGAAGAGTGCAGCAGATTTGTGATGTATACCCTGTTTATTGTTATTGTATAGAAGAAACAGCGTAAGCTTCGAAAAAGGAAAAAAATATGATCTCTTCAATCACATTCTTGCGTTCTTTTCGTTTTCTCTAGCTCTTGCTGGTTTCTAATGTACTTCCTCCTTTCCGTCATCATATATGTGGCACCTATGTTTTTCTCGGTCAGGTTATTACCTTAGATTTAGAGTTTAAAATTTTGCAAATGATGATGTTTGGGCTAGTGTTCCTCTTACCTTTTCCCTTAAATCCCAAGTGCTTGGTTTCTAATGTACTTCCTCCTTTCCGTCATCATATATGTGGCACCTATGTTTTTCTCGTTCAGGTTATTACCTTAGATTTAGAGTTTATAATTTTGCCAAATGATGATGTTTGGGCTAGTGTTCCTCTTACCTTTTCCTTATCCCAAGTGCTTGATCAGCAAATATTGCACCAAGAAACTATGAGGGTTGGGTTCGTTCAAAATCTCTCTCTAAATTGTTAGAAAACTTAGTTTTTTTTAAAAAAAATGTCAAACTCGATTTCGAATTATATTAAGTGAATTGTATTGGTCAAATATACCCTCAAGTATAAAATAATGATTATTGTTTTGTAATTATAATGGATGTGAGCTGAAAAAATTTAGTATGCACAAACCCTTCTAAAATCTGATTAATTTGTAATTTGTAAAAAATGTAACACGCTCTGATTTAAATGGAGGATGCAACGAAATTTGATTTTTGGTATCCTACTTTTTCACGTGACCTACTCGGAGAGTGAAAGCATAAGAATTAAACCTGATTTAAATGCTAAGTGTATCTAGTAAATCTAATGGTATGCTACTATGTTATGCCCAGGGACCTTAATCTTGTGTTGGAGCTAATCGACCGTTCTCTTAAGTTTTGGTTTAGATTAGGAAAACTTCGCTGATAGACTACATTGGAACTAATATCAATTCATCTTTGGCCATAGGATGTACAATGTAACAATGCACATTTGTGCTCCACCTTTTAATTACGTTGTGCATACTCCCCATGTATGTCAGCAAACAAGAAAGGAAATTATGCGGTACATGGATGGCGACTGTGAAATGGTGTAAAATGACTGTCTTACGTAAAATTGAAGTTGTACAAGAATGCTGTTAGAGAATCAATTGATGTATGCAGTATTGAATTCTTTTGTAGTGGCACTGCAATTCTAAAAATTGCAATGGAAGAAGTAATAAGCCACGATCGAATATACTTCCACATGTACTTAATTGATAGTTGAATTTTTTGCGCAAATTGTTTCATGTATCTGATACTCTGGGTATTTACAATTACTAAGAGGCTTTTTTAAAAATCATTTACTCATTCAAATAGTTCCAAATAATGAAGATGGTGTGAAATATATACTTCATCCGTTTCGCAATATTCGCAACGTTTCTTGTTTGCACATTATACAATGCAATACTTTGAACCTTAATATCTTTAATTATTGAAAAGTAAAAATTATAGAAAGTTGATATTATGATAGCATGTATTAAGACGAATCAAATAAGATCGCACTTGACTATCTTTTTTCTTATACACTTGTGAAAATTTATAACATAAGATCTGTAGATGAATAGTGGTTACTATGCTAATGTTGCGAGTATTGTGAAACAGAGGAAGTAAATGTGTATAAACTAGCCTTTGATAGTTAGGTGTACTAATCACACGGTAGACATGCAGAAGCTTTATGTAAGTGAAGATAAACAAGAATCTTTTTGTTGTTCTACTTTAAATACTAAACCGGTTATAATATATATATTTTTTTTGGTAAGAAGTGGTTCGGACTCCGTTCGGGTCATAATGGGCCAGACACTTAAAAGTAGAGCGAAGGTGAAGGGGATCTTTATCCTCAAAGTGACTTTAGTGATGATTGATTCCCCAACCTTGAGGTTGGAAAGATGCTCTCCTTACCACTAGACCAAGTACTACTTAGTCCGGTTATAATATACTTATGTGAATACTATTACCAGAATAATGAGTACGGAAAATTGAGAATTGTGCAGGGTAACAGGAAACGCCTTATTTGCAGATTTTTGTTGTGGAAATTTACTATCATAACGTAGAAGAAAAACGATTATATAGTGATGGATGTAAAATTTTCCTTCTATCAAGTTACAATGATGCACTAAATTAATAGGATTTTCTTTATCCTTCTCCCCGTTTCAACAGTCTCACTCTCACCCGTTTACTACGAGAGGTCCTTGTCTAGTAAAAGTGTAAAACCCCTCGGAAATTGAACAAGTTTCTTAATGAAACAAAGCCTGGATATAAATAAGAGAGGGCATAATGTACAATTGGAACCTGTTTTTTTTTTACAAGTACCAAAATTGCAAGGAGAAGACCCTACTACTAGTGTGAATGTGATACTCTTAAGTGTTTCTTGATTACCATCTCTGGAAGAAGTTAGCAGGAAGATGGGAGGGAACGAGTGGTCCCTGATTATCAACTTGTTGATCAAATTCTGACATCATTGCCTGATTTTCTGAACTAAATCCACCCATTCTTTCCTCAACTTGTTGGTTTCTGATTACTTGATTTACATTCGTGTTGTCAGAAATCTGCAAAATATACATGATTCAATTAATACTTTTATGAGTAAAGTTTAAGAGGCAAATATAATTAATTTCTCTGTATTCATTTGAATTGTAACATTTATAATTTTCCATACGATTTATACACTCTTTTTTCCTCCCGTTAATGTGATTTATACGTGAACCCACATAATCACGAGAGAAGAGGCAAATAGATAATTTCTCCATTTTCATTTGAATTGCAACATTTATACTTTGTTACACGATTTATACACCTTTTCCCACCTGTTATTATGATTATATGTTAACACATATAATCATGACGTTAGATTGTCTTGTTATACATTATTAAAGTATCGATTTTTATAATCTTAACTAATAGATAATTAAAGATATCAATGGTTAATATTATGTTTTAGAAGTCGTGAAAACTCTACATATTGCAATTATTAAAGAATGAAAGGAGTATGAGACTATTTTACATTAGTATCTTTTAAAGCAAGAGTGCCTTTTAAGATTAGATACTAATATCAAAAGTGCTTTTTGTTTGATGACTTTTTTGTTTACTAACAATCTAGCATATTCATAGTACTCTGCATAACTTGAGTTGAGAGTTAGGGATGGCTAAGTTCTAATCCTTCTTGATTCCAACAGGTTTTTGAGATTGATTCTCATCCTATCTTCATAACTTCTTATGTATCCAAAAAAAATACTATACATATTTAAACAATTAAGCAAAATTTGGTCACTGGTTAAAGTTTAAACTCAATAATTAAGAATATGAGATCAAACTTATCTAGAGGCACAATAAGGGTAATAGAACAAAATAAAAAGAAGAAGAAAGTGATTGCAAACCTTACATAAATTATGAGAAGCAGAAGAAGAGTCAAGCAAATCCTCCAACCTCCACCCGGGCAAAGTCTCCATCAAGTAATCTGATATACTATCATTCATCGAACTTTCGTCGTTAAATTGATTATAATTCGGTGTTGTTGTTGTTGTTGCTGTTGTCGTTGTCGTCGCCGTTGATGATGGGGTTGTAGTGTAAGAATGTTGGTTAAACATGTCTTGATTATAACTAGAGATGGTAACTGATGATTTAGCATGTGAGTTAGAATTAGGGCCTGAAGAGGTAGATGATGAATGAGGAGAAGAAGTAGGGTAAGTAGATGAGAAAGCTGAAATCTTTACACCAGTTAAAAGAAATCTGTTATGGTTAAGAGTGTGTTCATTTGCTTTGTGTATTGGAATGTCACATTCTCTGCATAAAATTGCCCTGTCTTCTCTACAGAACAAGAATGCCCGTCTCTCCTGTACATGTATGTTAACCTGTTAGAACATAGCTAATAAAAAGGGTCCAAAAAGCCATATTCCATGATTATCAACATTTGGCGTCTATTTATAAAAGGCGGACTTGCAATAATTTATCGTAAGACAAAAAAAACTTCTAAATATTATGTTTTACGATAACTTCTAATGTATTAACAACTATAGTCCATACCCTAGTGTTTTCACTAATACATAATCTATTGCACTGAGGATGTGGAATAACTTAGTTGGCTAAGTATTTTTCCACGAGGAGTTTTTGAAATTGATTTTACCCCTACCCTCGTACTCACTTGCACCAAAAAAACAAGCTATTGCTCTTATAAAAGTTGTATGCTAATGAACTTGCTAAATCAATTTTTTGCACCTCTATATAAATGTATCACGATTTTAATCATTCTTTTTAGGTTGCTTGATTATGGGGATCACAAAAGGAAAAATGAAAGCGATAGTGGGTTGATATTTCAATTGAAATGTTTACATTCTTTGGTCCTAATATCAAATACGCTTTTCTGTATTAGGAGAATATCAAATACGCTTGTTATCAAACAAGAGGGCCCACAAAAGTTAGAATTTGGCCCACGCAAAATTTAAAAATCCTTCCTTGACTTTTGTTTGTTAGGCACAAGGAACCTCCTATGAGTTGTTGTCCTATCTTAAGGCCCAACTCGGAAAAACTAAATTACTACCCTACCTTAATCCAAATCAACAACAATGATTAGATAAGATTATCCAGTTATATTTGAAGTTTTTAAAACATATGGCGTTTGTGAAGTCTCATTTAGTGTTTATGTCATTTCATAGTGTGTCAAAATAATAAAAAAAAGAAGTAAAAGAAGAATAGTATAATTTGGTGACATACTATGGAATCACAAGAACTATATGTAACCTCACAACTTTGAAACTTTTACTATTTTTAAGTTGATATTAGTTAAGATACAGAGAGACGAATCTAACAAAATATCACATGACTATTTTTATCCTTGTGTATAGATCACAAAAGAAGTCAAAGGGGAGCGTATAAATAGCGTCAAAAGTTAAAGGTTGTAATAGATATGAAATGGAGATAGTAATAATCTACGAAAAGATAACAGAAAAAAGAAAAAAAGCTAGAGGGAGAAAATTACTTGGCAAATGTCACACAGAGGAGCTTCCTTGAAAGAAGGATGAAGAAGAGAGAAACGAAGATGTTTGCTAGCAAGCTTGTTAGCATGATGCACTCTATAATCACATCCTTCACAAAGTGCTGCTTCATCTGCCGCACAAAACACTGATGCCTCTTGCTTCTCACACACATCACACTGAATCTTCATCTTTTCTTTTCTTTTCTTTTCTTTCTTTCTATTATTGGGTTTATGAGAAACCTTTGAAAGTGAAGTATATAATACTTGGTCTTGAAGTATGAGCTTTCAATTTCTTCAATTAAAAAAGGAATATTTGAAAGCAACCCAAGATCACATAGAAAGATTTGGGGTAAGGAAATTGAAGACTTATCTTTATTTGTTTTGATAAGGAGGTGTAAAAATTAAAGAGTTATGGGCAAGGAAATTTCTGGACAAAAGAAAGTGAGATTACATAACATGGGTTTCATACAATTTTCTCTTTAGCTTTTGTTTCCCTCTTTTCTTTTTATATTAATTATGCGAGGAGAGAGAATATGAGGGGAAAAAGAAAAAGACAAGAAAATAAAAGCAAGTGGACCAATGGGTGGATTTTGCTATCTAATTTATCTTTCTTTAAAGTGCTACCAATTCTCGAGCATGTAGTTTTAGAAGCGTGATGAAATAGGTGATAAGATAATTTTTTCTAAAAAAAATTAACACCATAAAGAGTAGAGTTTCAGTTACTAGGTGCAATAAATTTATAAAAGATTTATCAGTTTGCCCGGTCTATTACACTCCTAAGAGTGAAAATCAAGTATGTGGTAACACTCAAAATGAAACAGGAGTAAGACGATGTTCATTTGGACTGAATTAATTGAAATTAATTTCAGACCAGTTTAGTTCGGTTTAGCTCCTTTAATTTTAGTTTTGTTGAATTTAGTTCAACTAAGCTCAATTAATTTCAATCTAGTTCATTTCTGTTTATTATCATCAACGGTTTTGTTTTCATCTTTATTGTTAAAATTATTAATTGATATTTTAAATTTAATTTAAAATTTTAATGTGTTTATATATAATTAACTTCTTTAACATTACTGATTTTCCTATTACTATCAGCTTAATTATTAAACATTATTATACTCGCTATAATTATTCATTTTCATACTATAATAATTTTTAAATATTATTAACGATATATTTAATACTATTATTTTACTCATTAGAAAAAATCGACCTCATTATTATTATTATTATTATTATTATTATTATTATCATCATCATCATTATAACAAATTATTATTTCCTGAAATTTGGCTCGAAAAAGTATAAAATTAATATTATTTCAAGTATATGACATTCTTCAACAATAAAAATCATCATCTACTTATTATAATTTTCTAATTTTTTTCTTCCATATAATTCTCACCTTTCATTATATTTTTAATGTTTGTCATTTTTATCTTCACTATCATCTACATGTGCGTCATTCAATTTCACATTAGTACTATTGTTACTAATATAATAAATTTTGTATATATTATTACCGATTTATTATTTTACTAATTACACATTATCATACTCATTATTATTGCTATTACTATACAATTTTTTTTTTGCAATGTGGCTCGCAAGAATATTAAAAATATTAAATCAAGTATATGACATTCTTCAACAAAAAAAACTTCTATTTATAATTTCCTAATAGTATTATCTTCCACATGACTCCTACCTCTTCATTTTCTTCTAGTTGTTCGTCATTTTTTTAATTCACGATCATATTTATGTGCATCATTCGATCTCACGTTTTCCAAAATTATTTTAGCTAAAATTTTTCTTTCAAAGAAAAAATTCTTTTGATCGGCATCAAACATGTCAAGGTCAATACTTCCTTCAACATTTGCGGTATTTTGTACAAATGGTATTCCAAACTTTTGCATTTTTATGAAACTATGTGCAAGTAATATTAAAGGATATCAATTATTAGTAATAATAAGATAAAAATGGATAGTAGAATAACTTTTGTTTATCTAATATGATTAAAGTTATTACTATCTTTCAAATTATTAATAATAATATACAAGTCACTATCATTATTATAATATAATAAACATTAATAAAAAATAATATAATTTTTTTAAAAATAATATTATTAAAGATTACTAAACTCGTAAAAAATACTCCCCGTCGTTTTTTTAATATGCACATTTTTCCATTTTGGGGTGTTTTTTAATCGGTACGTTTCTACCTTTTCCCATAAATGGAAAGTTGACCCACCTAATTATTACACTTTTCTCCTCCTTTTTCTTTCTTTCTCTCTACCTTTTCACTTTTTTTCTTACTTTTACTATGCTTCTCTCTTACTTTTGCATTTTTTCCTTTGGTCCGCGTGCAAAAGAAAATGTACATATTAAAATAAAACGGAGATAGTACCGTTTAATTCATTCAGGTCCAAAGGAATTTAATCTGATTTCAATTCATTTCAATTCAATACAAAACAACAAAATTATCTAAAAGCTCAAAAAGTAGGTTGTGATCTTTATCAGACTTTTGTTTGGCATTGTGGGGGAGGAAAATGTTAATAGGTTATGGTGAAGTTCTTTATATCTATGTGTTTATTGATCTGGGTGTCCCCTCATTTAATAAGAAAAATCTAAAAAGAATTGAAGAAGAATTTATGTGAAATTGGAATTGATTGAATAGGATAGAATGTGGGTAGAGGTAGAGCCCATCATCTGATATAATTGTTTGGAGTAGGAAGATAGCAATCAAATATGCCAGCTCATTGGTTGCTAGCTTGGGGATTGGCTGTTTGCATTGAAGATGTTCAACTTGTAACTTGTAAGGAAGGGGGTAATATGTAGGCTAATGGATTAGTAGGTGGAAATTTGCTCCGATGTCTGAAATTGAATGAACCCTAAGATGCCAGAGTTGTGCATGGAGTTGCCTACTTCTATGTGGATCAAGAGATTTTCAGGTAAAAGGTTTATTTGTTCTTTTGCATAGAATAAAAAGACTTTCTCACTTTTCAAAACTAGGTAGAGGGTGTATGACAATAAGTTCTTTACTTCTTTAACTAGTTACAAGGCACTATTTTGAAATCATACACCATTTTAAATGGAATTCAAACTTGCTAAATACATATCAAACTGAAAAATGTTTTTCACTTGTACCTCTGTAGATACGAAGGGCAGCTACACTCTTCTATTGGTTTAGTGCGAAGGGATGCAACAATCATTACTCGTTTTGGACCATAAGTCTTTTATTAAAGATACCCCATAAGCAATTGTTGAAACTTTGCTCCTCAAAAAACAGAAAACTAAGACTAAGGAGCTACTCCCCTTGTGTCGTATGGTTTTAGGTGGAATCATTTTCTTGTTCTTGTAATGTGGACTCTCTCTCCTCCTTATGGGTGCAGTTCAAGTCCATATTTAACAACAATTGTACTATACTTTGGATCGAAGAGGCAAGTATGATTGAATCGGTAGGATCGGAACGTAGGATCGTAAGATTCTACATAAATGAGTAAAGGAGTGATAATTATGACACAATGTGGTAAACGTGTCATATTATATGTTTAAATATGCTAATAATGAATTTTGTCATTAGAAAATGGTGATATAGTAGTATGATCTCTCTATTCTAACTAAAAATCTAGGACGAGAAAAAATTATAGATATGATTATTTTATAATTTTTGTCATAAGATTGGATCGTAAAATCGTAGGGTCGTAAAATCATATTAAGATCTTACCATGTAACTTTTTGTGTTGAGGAGGATCGATCGATTCTACAAAATTGAGATTCTACACTGGATCAGGATCGATCAAGTCTTTTTCTAATCGTAGGATCCGGGTCAGAATTCTAATAACAATGTGTGAGCTATTGTGAATTTTCTCGAAAATAGATCAAACATTTGCATCTTTAGACTGCATTACTCTTTCTCTTATTCCAAAATTAAAAATATGACTTTCCTTTTAAAGGCTAAAAACGAGTAGGTCATATTCGTTTACGATCAATAAACAAAGGAGTTTGAAGATTCTCTTTGAACTCAGGGCTCAATAGCCGTTTTCAGTATTTTAAACAGAGTTGGATTCATTTATTAATAGAACCGTTTCTTCCACGACTCATTTCGCAATCATAGAGTAGTTTCATCCCAGGACGCCAAATTACAGACAATATAGTAATTGTACAGGAGGTTATATACACTATGAAAAGGAAACAAAGTGGGAAAGGCTTCATGGCTCTTAAAATTGATTTTGAGAATGCCTATGACCATCTAAGGTGGTCATTTATTCGTGACACATTGCAAGAGATGAGTTGTCCCTTACTTCTTGTTAGTGTTATCATGGAATGTGTAACCTCAGCTTTGTTCCGTGTTTTATGGAATGGCGAACCTACTGAGTCCTTTCTGCCCGAGACATTCGACAGGGGAGATCCCCTTTCCCCTTACTTATTTGTGATGTGTATGGAACGTCTCAATTAAGTTATAGAGAAAGAAATCATTAAGGGAAGATGGAGGCCAATTTGGGCGAGTCGTAATGGCCCCAAACTTTCGAATCTGTTTTTCGCTGATGACATTATTCTGTTTGCATAGGCCTCTATTGATGAAGCTTGGGATATTAAGGAGTGTATTGACAGATTTTGTGCGGCATCGGGCAAAAAATCAGTCACGCCAAATCACGAGTTTATTTTTCCAGGAATATTTCACAGGAGACAGCACAACCTATTTTTGATACATTGGGTATAGATACTACTGAGGATTTGGGGTTCTATCTTGGCATGCCTACTCTCTCGGAGAGGGTGACTCGGGAGACTTTTGCACACTTATGTGAAAAAGTTGATCGTCGTCTCCAAGGTTGGAAGACAAAATATTTGTCTCTGGCAGGTCGTATTACTTTGGCTAAGTCAAGTCTGTCAACTTTAGCATACTACTCAATGCAAACGACGAAGATTCCAAAGACTACGTGTGATGACTTAGATCGCAAAACTCGTCGTTTTGTGTGGGGTGGTGATAATGAAAAAAAGGAAAATTCAATTAATCTCATGGGAGAATTTGCAGAAACCTTTGGCACAGGGAGGTTTACAGCTTCGTTCGGCTCGTCAAGCGAATGCTGCTTTCCTAAAAAAATTGGGTTGGAGGGTGTTAGCTGACCGAACACCTTGTGGTCTCGGGTCCTTCGTGCTAAATACCGCCATGATAGATGTGATGTGGATACGTTCCTACCTAGGAAGGGGAGTGTCAATTTGTGGAGCGACATACTTGAAATGCTAAATTTGTTAGGCAGGGGACTCGGACTGCTAGCGGTAATGGAAATCGAACTCTATTTTGGGATCACGTTTGGGTCATTGATTGTCCCCTCCGTGAAGTGACAGTAACTGATATTCCAGAGAACCTTGAAGATGTGACTTGTAGGGGAAATGTGGGAAGACTCTACAGGTTGGCAATGGGGAGCGATCTAAACACCTTCTTCCTAATGTGGTGTTGAAAATAATTGAAGCCATTCAAGTTTCAATAGACCCCAAGAAATTGGGGACTCTTTATACTGGAATGGAGCATAAAGGTTTTTTTTTCCATTCGTACAACTGTTATGTAATGTGAATCGAATGAAAAGTAAGCTTACCGAGGATCGAGTTGTTCTCTATGCAGTAACTATGAAGAGACTACCATACATTTATTGCGGGATTGTCAAATGGCCAAGCTGTCCCTCAAGACCTCACCGGATTCCTCTGGTCCCGGGTGACGGAAATGCGGCAAGCTTTGAATACTCAGCCACTGTTTGAAACCGCAGCGAGATGAGAGAGAGTGGAAATTCATGTTCATTGGGTAGCACCACCAGATGGCTGGGTGGCCCTTTATGCGGACTGTGGTGGCGTGATTAGAATTAGCAGAGGCGATTTTCTGGTTGCATTCTCAATGAATTTGGGAATTTGCTCAGCTCTACGGGCGTAACTTAGGAGCGTTGAAGAGAGGTTTGAAGGTGGCAAAGGAGATGGGGTTTATGAAGTTAGTTATTCATATGGATAGCATGAATTGTGTTCAGTTCTTCACGTCTGATCATACTTACTGTGGTGAGTGTCTTCATTTGATCCAAAGCTGTGAAAAAGATAATTTCATATGCAAATTGGGACTTAAAATTGTTCATTGTAACCAAGAGGCGAATAAACTAGCGGATTTGCTTGCCAATTACGGAGTAGATCAAGATAATCCTCTTTGTATTTTTCAGGAAATTCTTTTTGATTTAGGCCACTTATTGACTAATGATGTTAGTGGTGTGGCGTGGCCACGAGTAGTTCCTTCGTAGTTTATTTTGTTTAGTTTGTTTGTTGTTTTTTCTTTTTTCTCTCTTTTGCAAAAAAAAAAACATTCAACTCTATCCATTACGTCTATTCACATGATGAGAGAAAAAGAAAATACATGTAGATTTCTAGATAATTCTACAATAGCTACAATAAAATTGTAGCCATTATAACTATTTAAATCTAAACCCTCTATTTGTTGTAAGCTCATCTTGACCATTAATCCAAATGATTTAATAAAAAAAAGAAAATCAATTTTTTAAAAAGTTAATTATATTTAATGAACCAGATGATTTCTTTAAAAATTAAAGGTTGAGATCGAAACTATTACAATGGCTAACCTTCCTAGATTTCTTAGCATAATGGAAAATAGTATTTACCTAGAGATAGTTCTCTCTCCTGATAAGTGATAGTGCAAAAATATTGAGCACGCATGTGATGCTGAGGTTGGTTATGGAGTTTTGTATGGACATAAAGACACAAAAGCGAATTCTTGATTGTAACTTGTTGCTTGTAGCTTCTGAATTAATCAACGTCAATTATAGCTACGAAACAAGTTAAACTTGGTAAGGAAAGAGTTTTTAATTTTATAGGGTTCGCGATTCAATTTCTACTAAATGCACTTTAAAAATAGGAATTTTTTGTTATTATTCCATCATATTTTCAAGCGTCTACATCAGTTATGTAAATCGGGTAAATTTATAGAGTTGGTACCGCCTAATTTTAAATTGAAATTAGGCAACAACCTAAACCCAATAGAAATAAAGAATGAAGCACCTTTTCAAATAAAGTGATGAGTTTTGAATAAATTAATAAACTTAAATTAGTCTAATTTTAATATAAAGTTAACCTCTTTTAATAAATTTTGAAATTCATAAGGCCTCTTAATCTGATTGAATAAATTCTTCTTGCTCGTCTAAAACAATTATACTCTCTCTGTAACTGATAGGCCGTCCTCGAGCCTAACAAGATAATCCTATCTCGATCTCTCTAGCTAAGTAGAAAGGGCAAGTAGGGTCGTATCCACAGAAGTAAGGTCAAGCACCGAATTTTTATGGTCGAATAAACTAAGGGTAACCAAAGGGGGGTCAAAGAATTTTGTGTATTAAGACTAAGACAACTAAAAAGAGTTAAACTATGCAAAGATGATTAACAAGGATATAAATATATGATTAAAGCACTAGGGTAGGGGCATTACCACTCATTGTGACCATGGATCATGACTTGAACATCAAGGGAGAACATTGAATAGGGGAGAGAGTAGTTCGGTCAACTAAAGTCCCCTAATTACTCTTTGAGAGCTAAGAAGGAGCTTCTTAAAGACACAGGTGTTAATTACAATTTTCATGGCATTCAACCCTAGACTAAGGAACAAAGAACAAGTGAACAAAGTGATCAAAGACTAGAACCTCCTATTTTCATGCGCCATTTAGTCAAGTAAAAAAACAAAGGGAATCTCATAGAACTTCATCTTTCGATCCTTCATTGTAAAGATTGGGAACAACTTCTATGGTGATCAATCACAAAAGCATACAATGAAGCACCCCATTTGTTCAACAACCAACCCTAAACATGAATCACTAAATTCAAGCACAAACCATGGCCTTAATGAGGGTTTTAGTTTCAACCCTAGAAAATGAACTATCACAATTCATACTAATACACATTCTAATCAAGGATTCCATTTTAAAAGTTAAAGTAAGTAGAAAAATAAGCAAGTCAAATCAACAATAATTGCAAGAGAAGGAA